>OX243815.1:25349899-25482399 GCA_945859605.1 Lumbricus rubellus | reverse complement strand
AGATAAATGCATATATAGTAGTGTGGTCCATGTGACAATGGTAAAAAATCATCTTTAGCAGAACTTTGCTCCACAAGTCTAAATCTGTTCTACCTCTTCTAAGTAAGATGTGTACCAAATTTGAAGCTGATTGGAGCACGTTTAGAGGTAGCTTAAATCCTTACAATTTCCTCATAATGATTGTTTATTGAAAGTTATTACATTGCTATCTAACACTCAGAAAAATCATTATTAGAACTGCTTACTTACATAATTTTGAACTGTTTGGTAACACTGGTGTTTAGAAATACCAATACGTCATTATTAACTACTCCATTGCGTTCTGATTTCATTGACTTCCTGCTCCTCTGATTCTGATGATGAGTTCCAAGCTCGTCATACTAGCCTGAAATCCCAGCCAAAGCGCGCAAAGTTCAATATCCTTACAGATCCAAATGTCACTGCTGCTCTGGACCGAGTCAATGTTCCAGACCGAAGTGCCACATATATTCTTGGTGCAGTTGCACAGGTTCTTGGTCATAATGTCAATACGATGAGTTTGTCAAGAAGTTCCATCCGACGATCACGTTGCAAGAACCGTGAAGAGGAGAGTGAAGTCATCAACAGGGCGGTCATTGGCAATGTGTGCCCTGTTCCTGCACTGGGATGGTAAACTTCTGCCTGACATTACTGGCAAGAAAGAAACAGTCGACCGAATTGCAGTACTTGTCACAGGGGACGGGGAAGAGATTTTGCTGGGAGTTCCAAAAATTGGTCGTGGAACTGGTAAAGAACAAGCAAAAGCCTGCCTGAGCACACTGGATGAGTGGGGTCTTCAGAATCGAGTTCATGGATTAGTGTTTGATACCACTGCCAGCAATACTGGTCTCAAGAACGGTGCCTGCACTTTTATTGAGAATGCGCTTGAACAAGAATTAGTGTGGGTGGCTTGCCGCCATCATGTCATGGAACTTGCACTTGCTGCTGTTTTCGGATCGCTTTTTGGACCGATTGGAGGACCATGCGTTGCTATGTTCAAGAGGTTTCAGCAAAGCTGGCCCAACATTGACAAGGCGATATTTGAAGTGACATATTCATTGCACACACTTCTGCTCTTCGAGAAGAAATGGTAAAATTCTGCAAGGCAGCGCTGCAAGGATCACATCAAAGAGAAGACTACGAGGAATTCTAGAAACTCAGCTTGATTTTCCTGGGTGGTGAAAATGGGTCAAGGGTCTCGTTTCGGGCGCCTGGAGCTTTCCATCACGCGCGTTGGATGGCAAAAGCCATCTATAGCTTTTAAAAATATTTCTTTTCCAACAGCAGTTCTCTCTAACTGCCAAAGAGAAGCGCAGTGTAAAGGAGATGGCACTGTGTGTGAGTCTCGTCTATGTTCGATTCTGGTATGAGGCTCCTCTGCCTATTAGAGCGCCGCTTAATGACATACTACTTCTTGAGGAGCTCAATAAATATCCAAATGTAACAGTGGCAAAAGCGGCCTCGACTGCACTTGGCAGTCATCTTTGGTACTTGTCCGAAATTTTGGTTGGCCTGTCATTGTTTGACGACAGAATAGGAGCGGATGTGAAAACACTGATGGTGACAAACCTCCGCCTTCCACGATCCATCAGTTCCGTGAAACGCCTCGACCATCCGCCAGAACCCCTCAGCTCTCTTGGCCTTGCATCTTGCTTCACAGAGAGAACTCCTGTCATCTTTGACGCTCCGCACTTTGATGGAAAAGATAAGGTCAAAGGCTTTCTGGCAAAGGATCCTAAGAAATGGCACTATGATACCTCGTACCAGGATGTCTGGACGGCAGCTTCGGTCATGACAGTTGTGAACGACTCTGCTGAGCGTGCCATTGCTTTGATGCAGCGGTACAATTCATCAGTGACAAAGAATGAAGAACAGAAGCAGTTCCTTCTTCGGCTCGTGAAACGGCACACGAAGATCTATCTATCTTGTTTCAAAGCCACGTTCGTGAAGATGACAGAGGATAGTCAAGGTCACTGAAGGTGCTATCAAAGAATAGCTGTATGTGCCCATAGAAACATTGGACATTTTGAAATCTTCATTTATTTTTATTTGCAACAATTACACGTTTTTATTCAACTCAAATTCAAGCTTACATTCTTCAACGCAGAACACTGATTTTATGCTAAAATGGTGAAAAAAACATCGACCTTAAGCTACCTCTAAATATTTATCGATCGCTCTAAAATTTGTTAGATGTGATACTGACTTGCCATAGAACAAAACTGGGGTTGTGGAGCCCAACTCTGAGAAGGTTTTTGTTTTTGGACCACACTAATATATAGATAAATGAATAAATAAATAAATGAATAAATATATAGATAAATGAATAAATAAATAAATAAATGAATAAATAAATAAATAAATAAATAAATGAATAAATAAATAGATAGATAAATGAATAAATAGATAAATGAATAAATAAATGAATAAATATATAGATAAATGAATAAATAAATGAATGAATAAATGAATTCTCGATTGCTCTCTTTGTCTGTGGCGTCTGCAGAGAACTTCGTCAGCAGGTGGAATCACGCGGTCTCACAGACGTTGACCTTGGTCCAGACGAGACGACCTTGACGATGTCTGACAACGAACTGAAGTCGAGACAGCAAGAGGAGATCGAGAGACTCCAGGAAAAATTGGCGCAGTTCGAGAAGGTTCTTCTTCAACTCTCTTTAGGCCTAAAAAAATGTTGTGTTTCCGGTTACAGAGCTAAAAAAATTGGGTAGGTAGGTCGAAAAATATTTTTATTTTATTAAATATTTTTATGCAGTGACTATCCGAAAAAGTATACCCCACTAGTCTTTTTTGCACGCTGCAACAAAGTACGTGTTCTAAGCAAGTATAAACTGCCTATTTCCCGACTGTCTGCAACTAAAACTGCTCTAGAAACAGTCCTATTAATTTCATTTTGTTGATGTCTTTTCTGTTATGTCAATAGAAATGTTTTTTTAAGTTTTAATAATATTTTTAAAAAAATTTCTTTAAACAAATTTTGTATAAAAAAAATTTTTAATAAAATTTTTTAACAAAAATATTTGGATCGCGGCCGTAAAAATGGGTCGGTCGGGTTCCCGGAAACACAACAATTTTTTTACGCCTTACTACATCATCGCAGCATTTGCTTCTCTCTTTTGTTGATTTATTTTTGTTGACTTATTTTGATTTTGTTTGCATGAACAGAATGTAACGGATCCAATCTTACTCTTGCTGACCTGACATAATTTTTTCGATACAACACACCTGACCCACTCTGATCACCTTTTTTTAGAATGGTTGGTTTTTTTGCAGGTGAGAATGCACTCGGAAGAACAAAAGAAAGATCCATCCGACAATAGGTAACTTAGGATAGATTTACTTTTTTGATTTAATTCAAGACTTTATTGACACCAAACATCTCATATCATCAACAGATTCCAGCAGCACATATTCATGTTTTGTTAGTTATATACAACCACATTATCTACCCCAGTGCGTACCTCTTAGTGTCAAAGGGTTGTCTCTAAAGAACCAAGAACGCTCTGCTGCCTGATTGCCCCACAGTTCCCTTCATTCAATTTTGTCGAAAAGATGAACAAGCAGTGATCAAAATAATCTTCAAATATTTTTTGCATTGATTACAATTCTTTCATTCCAACCCAATTAGATACTGTTTAGGTTTTTGTTTTAAATATTCCATAAGTCATTGTTTCAACCCCACCCCTCCCCCACCCACAATAGCTGCCATTGCCTCCTAACTAAACTGTGATAGAGATGGCTTTGGGCATTTGCAAAGGTCATGATGTGAAAATAATTTTTGTAAGATCAAACGAGTTTTATAAGATCAAATGGAAAAGGCAGTATAGCCTATGTATAATGTATATGTATGAAGCGTGAATTATTATTTTAGCAACTGGGTGATTTTGTTATTATAATTTTTTATCGCTAGTGGCATGAAGTAATGTGCTGCAGAAAATGATTTCGGTTCTTTCTTGATAATAATAATAATAATATCAGCTTGATAGATATTAACAGATATTGGTTACAGTACTGCTGATTAGGCATTTTTTCATTGGTCTCTTGGTCTTTCTGTCTGTGTCCTTCTTTGTCTCTGTCTCTCTGTCTAGCTCTCTGCCTCTTTGTCACGCTATGTTTCTATCTGTCTGTGTGTCTGTCTGTTTGTCTTTATTGTTCTCCGCATCTGTCTCTATTTCTCATAGGTACGTGGGAGGCACAGCTGGCAGTTGGTCTGACCTTCAGAAGCAGCTGAGGCAATTTACGCTGAGCACACAGCAAGAGCTGGAGCAGGAGCGAGCAGAGTTGATGAGCAAGAACGCAATGCTCGAGCAGGAAGTGGAAGAACTACACGACTACATCGACACACACCTGAGCAGGTGAGCAGACAGGTTGATTGGAATTGTCTATAATTGTAATGAATGATATCCATGTAAGCAGCTTTTACATCGCTTAGACCAGGGGTTCTCAAACTGTGGTACGCGTACCCCTAGGGGTACGCCAGGCGCCGGTAAGGGGTACGCGAAAATTTCCAGATATAAAAATTTTACTGTGAGTTTATGGATTTTGTGCCTATTTTTTCATGATTAGCAATGATTTGTAACGTTGCTTCATGTAACAGCATCGTCATTTCTTTCTTTCACAATAAATGATTTCACTCACATACTAAGCTTATAAAAATTATTATATAGTGTATACAAAATGTTTATGTCGCTATAAATTTGAAACGAAATAATGTAGGCTACAAATGGTTGAAAGAATAAAATCCAGAAATTTTCAGTATAGGCTATATTTATAGAGCTCAAAAAAGTATAGCTGTTCTAAGGATTAATTTCTGGTCGAGCTTTAAAATGTGTGATTCTTTTCAACACGTCATATAATTATATATCTTTTTGAAACTAGTTTTTAAACTTGCTACCAAAAATAAATATGGGATAAATTTGAATTTGAAGTTGACAAATATTAAACCATGTAATTTTTTTAATTTTAAATTTGTGCTAGTCAAAACAAGCACACAGCAATATAACGCTATAGGTTGGCTCTTTCTTACAGGGATTAAGCCCTGTAAACCAATTTCCTCTTTTTGTTGATATGATTGCATGATTAAACATTTGCAAATTTTCAATTTTGCTCCCTGTATGTAGGCTATACGACTCTAATAGGCCACACCATGTCATGATTAAATGGACTTTTAGTTGTCACTGCAATGGGGATTATGCAACGGTATTTTGTTTCTGACCTGACTTTGCTGGGGGTATGCCACCATTCGATTTTTCTACTTGGGGGTACAATAAAAATAAAGTTTGAGAACCCCTGGCTTAGACATAATATTATTCATTTTAACGAGAAGTTGGGAAAGCTCCGCTATTTCTTTTCAGAACTCCATAGGTACCGTAAGATAAGATAGGTCATGATCATAGGCGTACGAGGCGGGGGTGCAGAGGGGGCAATTGCCCCCCCAAATTCGGGCAAGTGTGGTGGTTTTTTCGGGCAAACACATACCCAAACGACAAAAAAAGGTCGTCAAGTTTCGGGCAAGTCTGGTTTTTCGGGCAATTAAAATTTTTCGGGCAGAAGTTCAATCTTTGCCCCCCCACTTCTGAAACCTCCCGTATGCCTATGGTCATGATGCTCGAATTTATTCATTCTTTCTTTCATTTATTTAGTAAGTTTTATATAGCGCATCTTCAAGGTAGGCTACTCAGAAGCACTCCCTCCACAGCCACCGCTAAATAAGACAGTTTTGAGATTCCTAAGCAGCGGAGCGGAGTGCCCTCTGGGAAGTAAGTGCAGTGTAACTGGAGGGAGGCCATTCCAGCTTGTAGGACCAGCAACAGAGAATGAACGACGCTGTCAGATAAAAGCAGAAGCTGAGCTTGGTTCGCCGATCGAAAGGTGGATCGATGCTTAGCACCAAAGATGGCACAACAGAGTTCTTGCACAGATAATGTAGTCGACGGTGCATAGAGAGTGCTCACTGCTCAGCCTGTAATGTGGAGACAATGGGTTTGGAGCTTCCATTCCATAGCAGACAATAACTGTTTGTAACTTGAACAACACAATTACTGACTGCCATCAACGTTTTATTTCATGCGCATTTCTCAACTTAGGACTGCAGCAATATCAAATACAATTGTACATTTTGATATTGCAAAATGCAGTTAATTCTTGCAAGTGTTGTACAATGTACATGTCAAAGGCAATGTGCACATTCGCTAATATTTTATTATTATTATTATTACACATACATGTACAGTTAATGTTGAAAACCTTGTAAAGCTGCATGTATTTAGGTGGCGAACAATTTCGTTGAGCAACATGACCATATTATTATTATTCAGAGGAAGAGTAAACAAAATAAATACAGTGGCTGACTTTAGTTAGTCAGTTGTCTGTTTTGTGTAGATACAGAGATGAGATTGTGCGTCTACGTCAAGCAGGAGGAGGAGGAGGAGGAGCGGGGGGAAGAAATCCCACGGAGGCAAAGCGCCAAGCGACACCCGGTAAGCCAGATACGAAGTCGAAACGAACGAATAGACGTCCTTGAGTCATTGCTTGGACTCAACATCGGATGTCCAGAATCTTTTGTGATTTGAGAGCAATGACTCATTTGTGATGGTTAATAAGTAAACGTGAAATAAACTTGAATTACAGACTGCAGAATCTTGATTGTGTACAAACGAATATTAATTAATGACGTACAGAAAAGTGTTGGTTTATATATAATCCAACTTGTATTCACTCTTGGAACTTGAGATAATTGAACATAATTATATTTAATATATTATTTGGAATATTGCATAATTTAAATATTCTAAGATGCTAATTTATATAATTTACATAATTTAAATATTCTAGCATGCTAATTTATATTATTTACATAATTTAAATATTCTAGCATGCTAATTTATATTGTTTACATAGTTTAAACATTCTAAGATGTTGTTCGATGCTGTTGCGTATTGTTTCATTTCTTCTATTTTTGTGTAAGTCATAAAACATTAAATTCTGTATAATCACTTTTTTGTGGCCGCTGATAACGGTGTTGAATTGTTGATGTCGATTGACGCTTGATGTTTAGAACGTGCAATATGTTGTTGGATAAGTTAAAGAATTGAAGAGTAAAATAATATTGTGCTTTTAATTTCGACCGTAGTTAAGTGGCACTGCATGCTGTCTTCTGTCTCTTAATGTTGGTGAGCCTTTGTCTCCCGAATAGCTGTAGACGATAGACCAGAATGAGAATTTCAGATGGGGGGGTAAGGGGGGTTGTGGGGTTCAAAACACTCTCCAGTCTTACTACGGTAACTGTGATGACCGAAATTTTTTGCCCCCCCCTGTAAAAATTTCTGCAGGCGCCCATGTTATCAAGGCCATTACTTAGTGACACATCTGAGTGACATCTCCAGTCATTTGCTATTCAAGAATGTCAACAGTTGACAGTCATGACTTTATAAATCAAGTCCCAACAGCAGCGTGTGTAGATAGGGGACATGAAGCTCAGATGACAATATTCTCATGTAGCAAAATAACAGTTCAAGTGGTTCGAAAGACGTGCATGCAATCCATCTGGGGCGCGGTGGTCTAGTGGTGGCGTCGTTGCCTTGGAGCCGGAAGGTCCGAGGTTCGAATCCACCCTCAAGCCGCGTAAGGACCTTGGGCAAGTCCTTCACTTACAATTGCTCAGCGCTTCGGCGTGAAACTCCGATGCAGTGTCCGCTCTGCATCGGGAGCGCCTCTGAGTAGAGAGAGCTTGAAGGGGCGCTATAACAAGTGCACATACATACATACATACATACATCTTATTGCTATGATGTAGGCTACAAGTTAGATGGGAACAGTCCATGCTTCTCGGCTGTGATATTGTCCATCAACAATTAAATCAATTCTACATTTCTTGCTGATGAAACAGCCCAATATGGGCACTGGGTTTCACAATTTGTAAGTTACTTGAGGCTCATCTTAGACTATCATCATATGAAATTCAAACGTTTATACGTAATTAGAGTCCATGTGTAGGGCCTAGGGCATAAGAAAGTCAAATGGGAGCATTGTGATTAAGGCCAAATGTCTTAAATTTATGCAGCATTGCTGGAGTCAATTACAGGATGCTATCCTTACTACAAGATAGTACAGCAGATGACAGAACCTGACTGCACTGGCAAATAATGCATGCACATGGTAATGATATAACCTTGAATATGCCTGCATGACCACCCAGTCAATGTACATGTAGGCTACATTGAAAATCAGAGGGCTCTGTCAAAACTGTCATTCTACCAGAACTTCCTGAAGATATAATTATTATCGGGTAATTCCATCACACAGTATCATTGGATTTGGATCATTTCGAGTGACATAAGACAGTTTGCCGGTAATTATAATTAGTAGTCTCATTATCATGTACCGGTAGCTAACTGACTAGATCCAATGCAGGTTCTTCGCTGTTAACTGACAAACCACAAGAGAAAATCTCTCACCCAACAGTAGCCATCCCAGAATACAACTGCATGGCAAGTCATTTTGCATGCATGCTCATTAATAGAGTCATTATAGGCCTAGTCTACACCAAACTCGTCTCGGCCATTGATCAAAAACTTCTGATAGCCATTAAGTCTAACTAGTGTTGACTCGAGTCTTAGTTAAATCTGGGTTAAATTAAGTCGATCAGCTATGGCTTAAGTCGTAAATCAAACTCATTTATGGTGGACAGAGATTTCAACAGTTAACCTGCTTATATCACAAACAGTACAACCCTAAAAATGGATAAACAAATCCACTAGTACAGGGATGAACACTGCATATTGACATAGAACTTACGTCCAGTGACATGGAACCTTTTTAGTGAATTCATGCGTGATATAGCCTACACCTTGACACAAACGCGCCACTGCTTCGAAAAAAATGAGCTAAAGGAACTCGATATTCCGGATTCTGCAGCAGAAATTATTGTGTGGTGCGGCCTCTGCGGTAGGGTGTTTCTACGGAAGTTGACAAAACATCCTGAATAAATACCAAAATTTCGAAAAATAATTGTTTACGACAATACAAAACAAAATAAAGACACGGACTGCAGGCTAGGCCTAGTTGCGAGGCATAAGCTTGTTGACTTCTGGGTTTCACACACGCTGTTCGTTGAGCAGTGTCGATAACAGTTACTGTAGCCTGCCGTAGTTGTACTCTGATCGGACGATGTGATTTCCAGGTTGAAAAGGTCGGTAAAGTTCGCAACAAATTTCTTTTAAGTGGTCACTTCGTTTCGTTCCTGCGCTATTCTGATGTGAGTACTCAATCATCAACTGACTGGAATATTCCGAATAAACTTTGAAGAGTCGTTAAGTTTGGCTGATCTGGAAACCGAAATCATAAACTATGGCAAACTTCGTTTCATTTTTTTCCCGGGACAAGGTAAGACATGGACAGGCACGCAGTCTTCGGGATTACCTCATATTCTTAGTACGATTTCATGCATTATATTTAATATGAAATTGTAATGAATAATAACTGATTTTGTTGTGATTGTACAATAGTTTCGCTTTTCATTAGGGGTTTCACTATTATCGAATTTATTATTTTTTAACTTTTAACTAATTGTCATCAATCCTACCTATTTTCCACTGGGAATTGCTGGGTTAGGATGATTGATCACAAATGGTATTTCATTGTATCATTTGACATATGGAATGGAAGGCTGTTTACGTTAGGTCGTGGATACAGTAATGCCCGTTGTGAGCCTATGCACAGGACTCAAACAACGCTTGCTACGCAACTGGTCAATTGACGGAAGAGTGTACCATGCTGCACATACAGAAATTACTAAGTGCGGCAGAAGGCTTGGTAAAAAACCCATGCCTTTTAATGACGACCTTAAACCTGACTCTGACCAACCCTCATGACGTCTAGCCTGAACCTAACCGACCCTCGTGATGATATTTGATGGATGGCTTCTTAAAAGTTGTGAAAGTGTCACCTACTTCAATCTCCACCATTTCAAAATCCCAAATGGACGTGAGCAATTTCACATGACATGCTTTAACCAGTGTCGTGACGGGAGTGAATTTCATGTAATGTTTAGGTTCTGCTAATGTCCGGCATGTGAACAATGAACATGTTCACTATTTTCGTGCTATTGCAATTGGAATCTCGAGATTTTCACAGTGCCCGTAAATGTAAAGTTGCAGTAACAAGCTTTCACATGTACTCGGTTGATTGGTGGGATTGGTAAAAATTGGTTCCATATCGAGAAAAGCTTGTTTCCACATTTTCTCATCAACAGATCTTCTGCCACTGCTTCCATAATATATCGGCAACCTTGGTACGATCGATTACGAAGTGTGTCATCCTAGTTCACTGCTTTTCTGTATCTCTCCTCTCGCTTCTTCTTCATTAAAACGTTGAAGTCTCATCCTTATCATATCTTCTTACTTGCGAAGTTCTGGAAGGCTCTGTTTGTCAATTATTTGCGTCCACAGGTTGAATTTATCTTGGTGTGTCTTTTTAGCAGTAGAATTCATTTTTTTATTTTGTTTAGACCTTTCGGCCAAACAAGAAGAATTTTCCGGAGGGTACTATGCGCTATGACCTTCATAAACGTGCTAACGCATCTCTGCACTCTGGACTAGACCTGAAACAAGTTGTAAAGCTACCACCGGGTGAAGAGATGAATGACTGGATTGCAGTTCATGGTATGTTAAAGTTGCTTGAGTTTATCTAAAAATTTTGCATTGATATTCTTTACAGAAGTATTTTTAACTTGTGCTGGTTAAGTGACGTTTAATCGATTAATGAACTAAATTTAATTTCAATTAATGGATTAAATTCTGTTAATTTGACATCTGTTGCATAAAGTATAAGAATTGTTGTCATGTAGTACTTTACTGAATTAGTTACTAATATTCTGCTTTGTCAAAAAACTTAAATGGACTTTTTATTTCAATGAATGGAGTTAATTTTGCTGCCATCTTCAACTTCTTCATCAGCATTTGTCATAAATACAAAATTAAGTTTCCACTCAAAGGTTTTGCGTTATCGTTGTTCACCATATTTATCACGATATTGTTTAATTCAGAAATGGGTTGACTAACATCATAAAATAAGTAGCAAAATTAATCAGAGACCGATAATTGATTTATTAAAATGTTTAACGATTATTTGATTAATTATTCATTGCAATCCACAGTCTCAATTTTAGCTCTAAAATTTAATACGTCTCAAAGCCTGTTAATTTTTCAAATTTGGAGTTAATATCAAATACATAGTAAGATGTTATATAATATAAAATTTGTTAAAACTCTCTCTAAGTAGAATGATAAATAGGACTTCTGTAAATGTTGTTTGCACTTAGTGTTTCATTTGGGGTGTGAACTTTGATATTGTGTTATTGTTAGCAAAAAGTGAGAGCGTCATGTGATTTATATGAACTGTGTGCTAACTTCTTTAGTTGTGGATTTCTTCAACCGAATTAACGTCATCTATGGAGTTGTTTGTGAGTTCTGCAACGAAGAAACTTGTCCAACTATGTCTGGTGGGCCCCGGTAAGTTAAAAGCAAATGCAGCCTTCAAACAGTTTAGATACGATTCAATTCTGAGGCAAAGTTTGGCTATAGATGTGTTAAGTGTCTGGTATTTTCAGGAGGAAGAAAAGGTTAACTTAATGCAGGGGTGTCAGACCTTTTTGAGTGACGGGCCAGAATGAACATCTTCCAACAAGTGGCGGGCCAGGGTGCCGAAGCTCCTGAGCAAAATTGGGTATAGTGAATCTGAGAGGGAGCTTGAGGCTTGGTCAGCCAATTCCCAGAAATTTTTTGTATAAGTCAATCTAAAATGGTGCAATTTTTAGCATAGGCTACAAAACAGCCAAATAGGGAGGCTTATAAAATCTTAATTTTGATTTTCATTATCAGTCTTGGACATGACATAGAACTCGTAAAGCTTTTGGCCTAAGCCTAAGGTCATTAAATCTAGGCATTGCAATAAAAAAATTATCACCTTAAGTTTAAGTCCCTGCACAACGCTAACGTTTTCCTGACAAATCAAACATAGGCCTACTGGATAACTGTTGTATTCAACAAAGAATTACATATCCATCCAAATATCGCGAAAAGGTATTGATTCAATGTCCAAATTCGTTTCTTATTAAATTTTGACAACATTTTAAATATTAGGCCTATAAGTGTTTCGTAACTTTCATAATTTTGTTAACAAAACAACCAACCGGAAACCACAGATAGGTCTACACACTTTACACAGTCTACAAAGAGCTGTGCGAGTGTGCGTCTGAGCAAAAGTGACGTCATTAAGAAAAACCCATGTATTTGGCGCTAACTGTAAAATAAAAAATTGAACTTTCATTCTCCAATTTTGTAATCTTTAGGGAAGGCTCCGCGGGCCAGAAAAAAATCGTCGGCGGGCCAGAAATGGCCCGCGGGCCAGCTCTTTGACACCTCTGACTTAATGTAATAAAATGATGAGGAATTTTTTGGCCAGTTACAAATTTGAATTGAATGCCATAAGTTTAATATGTTGAGTTAGACAGACAGTTTACGGCATATATATATATTTATTATGTGCTTAAGCTTGGTTGCAAAATCAAAAAACCAGATTATGCAAATGTTGTTTGTCTCTGGTTTATCACTGCAGTGTTGGTCATTAATGTAGAAATTGTTTTCTTTACAGAGTTATTGGAATTTATCAAACTTGTGTATTGTTGTTTACTTTTTCAGGTACGAGTATCACTGGTGTGACGGTGCAAATTACAAGAAGCCAACTCGTTTGCCTGCACCGACCTACATTGAGCTTCTAATGGAGTGGATTGAACAGCAGATAAACAATGAAGACCTCTTCCCAGTCACTGTTGGTCAGTTACTTACTCTACTTTACTTAATCTTACTTTAGCTTCACGTCACTTCTGTTACAGAAGTTATTACAATAATGCAATATGAAGGTTAAAGCCCAAAAAATAAAGGTGTGTTTCCGCTACCAGTTATTTAAAAATGGGATAAGTATGAAAATATTTTTCTTAATTGATTTTTATTTACGTATTCAATGTACAAAGATACATCCTGCATGAAGTACACATATTCTATGCAAGTTATAAATGCCTATGCAGAATTTCTGTACCCACAAATTACCGTAGAAAACAATCTTGCACATTTCTGGCAGACATCAACAATTATAATAGTCTAATTCAAATAATTTCACTGCACTTTTGATCAGTGTTGTTGTAAAATAAACATACCTATGCGCTGCTAAACGTAGTTAAATGTTTCTCAGAATTGTCGATGTGTTTGTTTTGAAGGCGTATCGTTTCCTAAGAACTACATTTCCAGTGTCAAGAAGATCATGACGCGATTGTTTCGCGTCTTCGTCCACGTGTATATTCATCATTTTGACAAACTGGTTGGAATTGGAGCTGTAAGAATATTTACTAGATGCACACTAATAATTAATAATAATAATAATTACGACGATTTATATGGCACAGTAACACAGCCATGCCGTTATGAGGGCACCTTACAAAGCAGCTACACGGGATAAGCCCTAGCGAACAGATGTGATTTTAGCATGGATTTGCTAAAAATACACATGCTGTTTGCACAGAGTACACATGCTGTTTACATCGTTTTTCTATATGCCACACTCTTTTCACCACTTAAGTACTGATTTAATTACTTCATGTTTCTTTTCGTAAAGCTTACAAAATTTCAGTTGAACTGTAATATATCTGGATTTGGAGTAAAGGTCCACGTTCAATTTTAAATACTGTCGCTGTTTTATTTACTTAGTAAGAATCATTGTATGCTGACTAGTTTTTGCAGGACTCTTTCATTTTAAAATCCCATTGATGATGCTAATATTATTCCTGCAAGGAGTTGCTGATGAACCATTATTAGAAAAATTTAAATCACTTTTTCTCAATGTGGATGGGAGCGCCTCTGTTGTGTATGCATTAAAGTGGCACTTTTTAAGTTTACTTTCAAAATTCAAATTACAATTCATGATAGGCACCGTAGATGTCCTAGTGAAACTTACCTGGTAGCTTTAAGTGGAGATAAGAAGCTTGAGCTTCCTGTATTATGTTCAGCTCAAGGGCGGATACAGAAATTTTGGACGGGGGGGGCCAAAATTTCTTGGTCTTGGGTCCGGGAAAAAAT
Source organism: Lumbricus rubellus (assembly GCA_945859605.1). Taxonomy (NCBI): domain Eukaryota; kingdom Metazoa; phylum Annelida; class Clitellata; order Crassiclitellata; family Lumbricidae; genus Lumbricus; species Lumbricus rubellus. The sequence continues at coordinate 25,468,234 of OX243815.1, read as the reverse complement.
TTAGGCCTTGGGAAAATTCGTATCTGCCAAAAAAGTTGATGACCTTTTTTTTTTTTTTTAGTCATCCGGCCAAATTTTCGGGAAAATAATACCATTTTGTCCGCCAAAAAAGTTCATGACCTTTTTTTTTAGTCATCTGGCCAAATTTTCGGAGGGGGGCCGCAATGCATGGGTATTTCTTAATAGGGGGCCAAATTGTTCAATATGTACATTGTTCCACAGCATGTTCAATCCAAATGGGGGGGGCCACGATACATGGCAATTCTAAATGGGGGGGGCCATGGCCGGATAAGCCCTCCCCTGGATCCGCCCCGGGTTCAGCTTCACGTCAGATTGCTTTTGAGCCTTATTAACCTTTGAGTGTGTTTTTCTGTTTTTAGGAGCCTCACATAAATACGTGCTACAAACACTTCTACTATTTTGTCTCGGAATTCAGCCTCGTTGATAAGAAGGAACTCGAACCTCTTGTTAGTATTTTACTTTTACTTAATTTTCAAATGCTCCATTGACATGCTTTGATTAGGTTGAATAAGTATCCAATGTACTGCGATCATGATGCCTTATAATTGTCGCATCTCTGACCATGCTCATTGTTCCACATTTACTACTATGCGTGATGGTGGATCTGGACACGCCGCATTTTGTGATGGTTTTTTACATGAACTTCTGGAGATAACGAGTGATCTTTTACTGTTGATTTTTGACACCAATGGCAGAGAAATTCTCTGAATGCATCATCATTGCTTATTTCTTTGCCTGTTTTATTCTTATTTGCGATTTGAGAAATGGCTTCAATTTAAAAAACACATGTTGCGCCTCTGGCCAATTACTGATTGTGATTCACATTTCTCTGTGACTTTTGTGCATACAAACTGTCATGATAATTATAATAATAATAATAATAATAATAATTCAGAGGAATGTTCTCACAACCCACCAGGGTCGAGGACGACCAACCATAATAATAATAAATGCGTACTTTAGTTATGCTATTGTGGGAAAACAATTAGCACAGTATGCCTGTGTTTTGTCAGGCGTCCACTGTTCATCAGGCACAGCCAATTGGTGTTGCACAGTTTGAAACGGAAATAAATGATGGGTTTTCATAATAATAATAATAATAATAATAATGGTAATAATATTTCATATCCTGTTTGTGGTTTCTTATGTTTTGAACAGCGACAGTTGACGGAGCGACTTTGTCACTGAGATCGGCCAAAGAAATCCGCAGAAATTATGTGAACGTTTTCTCGGACTGGCATGGCCTATGAATGTAATTTGCTAATCAGGCTGCAAAATCTAATTGGTCTCTATGACGATGGACAATGAAGCTTCAGTTTCTTCTGGGAGTCCTTGTTAAATACTGTTCAATTGCGTGTCAAATGTTTGTAATATTCATTATGTCTAAAAATATTAGTTAAGGTAAATAGTACAAATCAGTCTGACTTGCCACAGTAGTAGGCAACCTTTTGCTTATTAGGCTCTGTAAACAATCATGCTCAATGCCTTCTGAACTAGTGTGTATTTCGAGAGTAGGCATTCTTTTAAATACTGTTTATGGTCCTACTGTGATATGTATTCTTTATGGTATTGTTGTGTGGCAGTTCTACACAAGCTATTAATTATAGATCTGGTTTTACTTGGAATAGTATTGTTCCTGGATTGTCCCTGGTTGCTTGGCAATGATTACCGGTATTAACTTTCCAGTTGGTGGCGTTTTCAGCTTTATTTTTCTTGGAGCAGTGGCAGATTTGTAACTATTTATAATATATAATAATAAAATATATAATATGATGAACTGTTGATGTTTGTTTATCAATTCAAAATGACAATTGTAATTGTAATTAATATAAAATTGTAATTCATTGTAAATTTTAAGACAATTTCTATAGCATCGTCAACTGTCAGAGTTAATGCAAAGAGCTCGAAAGCAGGTGCAGTTTTAAGTGTGCAGTAATATGTTTAAGTAATTAATTTATGGCCATGTTTAACAAGTGTCGGGTACAAACTGTATGGCAGTCCGCAAGGGGCCCATCTGCTGCTCATTTTATCATCACCCCTAAGGAGAGGAAGGTTAGGTAAACATAATGGGCTAGCAGGTATCGAACCCACATCCTTCTGATCTTTGTGCCAGCTTGTTACCATTCATCTTTGGATCCAGTGAGCATACAGTAGCAGTCCTGGAGAAGCATAAGAGTTTGATGGATGTTTGATTCTGAATACCAACGTTTGTGATGGTCAGATCCCAGAGTAGTTTTACACGGAAATGCAGGTAAATGTTTGCTAAATGCCATTTATATTAGCTATAGTCTCTTACATGCATGCTTTTAATTGCTTGATTCTGATAATCATTATCAAGGAATGCTAAGTGCAAGCAATATTGGCCAGTTTAATTGAACAGAATGCTGCTTAAAGCACTGACCATGGTAAGGGAAGGCAAGTAAATTTTGCACGTTGAACATCCTAAATTTGAAGCCCTATCTGTAATTGTGTGTTTGAGAATTGCCTTTAATTAGCTGTTTTAGATATTTGCTACTTTTGTATTGCCTTGATTACAATTCTGTGAAGAGAAAGGTAAATGTGGTTCCTTTTCTGGGGTTGTGTCATTTCAAAGAGAAGACCTCTTATGAAAAGGTTTCGGCAGAGTTGCTTTTGGGGATATTGGGAATATTCCTCTTCCAGAAGATTAAAATGATGTAACTAGAAGAACAGCTTATGAAGTGAGTTAGTTATAATTTCGCTGTGTGGAATTTGCTTTTTCTAAGTAGCTTTCACATGTTATATAAAATTATCCAAAAATAAGTGAATGCTTTGGTCATCATTCTTTGTGATGAATGATTAATTGGTGATGATGATGCTTGTTGCTGTTTATACGTGTCGTATGAGGGATGATTAGTGTCGCACTCCTCCCTGCTCCAGGCTTGGGACGGGTGCTGCCAAAGTACAAGCGAAGTTAGTGTTGAAGTGACTTTGTAGTGTCTTAATGAACTTGCAAATGTGTTTAATGTTGCTTTCTAAATTACCTCACGTTAAGTCTGACTGCTAGAATTTGTATTAGCTTTTCAGATGGTTTTGTTGGAGGTTTATCATCTGAATTGAGATGATGACAATTCTAATTTTGGAGGACTGTTAGTTTGGTACTTGTAAGAGAATTCATAGTTTTTGGAAAATAATTTGCAGTTGTTACTGATAAAATTAACAAGATTTGATGCGCTTTCATACTTAGAATTTGCAATGATTTTTACATGTTCAGATAATGTGACTGGCAATTTTAAGGCTCGTCATTATTATTATTCTCATTATAAATTATAATTATGTTACAATATACAATTGTACATTCTGTAATCACTTTCCTGTACTGTGATCTACTAGTGGTGCTGAGCACCACAATGCTGAAAACACGTTATGAGGCATTCATGGGTACTGAAGTAGTAACCTGCAAGTGACTTATGATGGAATGGATGTTTTTTGTATTTTTATGACCAATTATTTAAGTGTCTTATCTAGCCAATTCATGTTTGTCAATTGTGCGACGATTTGAGGTGTAGATGTAATTTCACAGAGTAGATTGAGTCGCTCAATTCTGCGTTGGCAACCATTGACCTATCTATTTTAAACATAAAATGGCTGTTACATAGTTTGTTTGCCAGTTGTGAAAATTATCTTCAAAGACAATTCTGTGTTGGTTGATTTTTAAGATTGTCTGCACTATGAAGCTTCCAAAGACTTTTAATTTCAGGCAGATTGATGTAAATGTATATGGCTGATGATGGCATGACTGAAACTACTTAGCAGCTTTAAGATTTATTCCTTCAGCCAACAGCAGCTTTGCTATAATTATCAGCTCTTTTGAGCAGTTTGACACAAAAAATTAGTAAATCTTGTGATTTTTGTAGGCAACAAAAATAGTTTCCAGTTTGGTTAAACTCTCCATTCTACCAAACATCCTATCAGCAAGCAGGATAATAATATTCAGAAGAGATAGCTCAGAAAACATTTTCAGCTCATCTTAATTGTATTTTATTTGACCTCTCATTATGTGCTTCTTTCAGCAAGAGCCTTGCTGAAGTGCGCTCAGTGTGAGCGACTCAGAGAAGCGACCGAATTCAAGAAGAGAGGGAAAGACTACCAAAGAGTATGGTGGAGTGGAATGGTGAAGGAAGTCCAAGGGGAGAGACCTATGCAGACAAAGTATGTGAATTGGGGCATGACAGTCCTGATGTGTGTGGAGATCCTTTCTCTTCCAGCAGACGGTCGGGACGGAGCTGGGATCGCTTCCCGCTACCCTCCCAAAAGTTAACTCAATCTGCCATTCAGCAGAAGACCTTGGCAAACTGAGCAATAGGACAAGATGAACGCCTTGCATGGCTGCCAAATTAAATTCGATACTTTACCTGTGATCATTCGCTCATACTATGAATTTAATACTGCGTTCATTCATTCATTTCAAGAATTTATATGGTGCCCCTTCAAGAAATTGCTTAGAAGTGCTCCAGGTCCAACCGTGGTGAAAAAGTTTTAAAGAGCCTGTAAAACACTGACGAGTCAACCCTAGGTAACAGGCGCATTGTGTAAGTTTGAAATCAAACGAAGGGTATTATTATATTTTGCTGTTTTTTTATTACCGAATTTTTTAAAAAATGATAAAATTGACTGTAACGAAAAGCCATCCGATATTTAACGCGTAGCCTAGGGTAATTTTCAGCCGCTGATTAACAGACTTACGCTTTTCATGCAGACTCGATCTTGATTCGTAGTCTTGTAATCGGAAGTTCCGTTCGTATTAATTCGTAAATCTGTAAAGTTCCATCTCAGCGTGTAACAGAGAATTAACGAGATCCGGTAGGGACAATTTTAAAGGCGTAAATCCGTTAAGAAACTATTAATGAAGTGCATGCGCTCCCATAGATACCCTGATTTAATTTAATTGTAATCCGAACCGGCTGTCGGTTGGATCCATCCATACATTCCCGCCTTCACGGCTTGTTTATAGTACAGGAGTAGTAAAAAGTTTTCCATAGTGTACCCAGGCAAAATTCTGCTACAAGGTAATTTTTGCGGATTCTGAAAGGGACCATGTTATTTAATAGTTGGCTGAAAATCCACCCAAATCCTCCTTGGGGAAAATTAGTTATTTGCATTCGAAGTGCGAATTTTTAGGCTGAGCGATATTAAGGGCTTTTTCGGCTCTTATTAGCGAAACACATTATGATTTATGCTTGGCCCTTCGATATTGATACGTTTTATCGTTAAGTTAATGATAATTTGTGTGCCAATTTGCATCTAAGTGTTAATTTTATCGATCTGTGTCATATTTAGTGTGATACTAGTAGTACTAGCCGTTGCGTGTCGTAGCCTTGTAACGCCATGGCTGTGTCACAGCGTACGGCCCGAATCCCGTAAACGAATATAGTCCGAAATAGGTTTTTTAAATGCGATACACGCAACCTAATGATTTTTAGCCATCAAAATTGCATTATCAACAACACTAACAGTTCTACCGGGCTTGTCATGCATTTAAATTAACCCTCAGTATTGTTTTCGGGGGGTGGGCCATGTTTTTAAGTCTTTTATAAGACTGTTTTCGGGAAATCCGGCTTTTGTGTATTTTCAGCATTTTCGAAGATACCGCTGCCGTAGAAATTGTCGTTGAACATATCATTATTATTATTACTGTTATATTTTTTTTACCTGAGGTATAAATAATCCTCAGGATTTAAACAAATTGTTTTTGGAGTAAATTATGAATGTCCAATAAATCAGGCCTCGTCCCTGGTTTCACAACCCTCCGAAATGTGCCTCTGAAATGTGCCTCACAATGGCATTGTGACGCACAAAACATATGGAACGATGTTGGAATAGAAATTTTTTTTCACGCTGATCTCCAGGGACTGCTGAAATGCGATGTCCCAGCTCAGAGAAAAATTCTGCACCTTCAGGATTTATAGGTCCCTGGTTTTAAAGGCAATGGAAGGTATGGAACAAACATGTAGGTTGCAGGCAGCAATGCACATCTGGCAGTCTTATGAACATCAGCCAGTTCAGCCACAGAACCTGCGGAAATAACTGTCGGAGATAGGTATGAAGCTGCACGAGTGTGAACCACTGTAGTATTCCAGGTCTTATATTTGCCAGCACACCAAGGAATCAGTGTGGCACCGTCGGGTCGTTTTCCATCAGTCCTGAGAAGACCCATTAGCTCCTTTGCGCTTGGTGTATCTGCATTTTGGAGTGAACGCCAAATTGTGTCTTTAATGGCATGATGTCGGATTGAACGTCCCTTCGATAGCCTACAAACCATGGTGACCATTTGAGACAACAGCATCTCTGCATTAACACATGTGAGGGCGACAGAGGTCAAGGTCCAACCGAAGACCAATCGCCACTCGCACTGTCTTGTTGTCAATGCAGAGTCCACAAGAAGTTATTGGGAGGGCTGTTAGCCAATCTCCCAAGTGAGAAAAACCGGTAGCAGCCAGTCTAGCCCGATGAAAAGGCTTGCTCATGGAGGCCAAAATGGACATTTTGTCCCTCTCTACGAAAGGCCTGTTCCATGAACCCTGTTTAGCTGGCAGAGGAAATATGATGCCTGGAAGAGTGAGTGTTATGACTCATGTTATGCCAATATCACCTTCGAAATGTAAGTGTCTGGGACAGTGGTGCATTTGGTCTTGGTCAAGATGGCAGACTGAAGTTCCGAAGAGATTCGAAAAGTTCTGGTTTTGATATTGATAGTTGAGTACAGAATGTTGAGCGCAGTATTGTCACAATGAACATGCTTACTTTACGAGTACTGTTTGTGTAAGTTGGTGAACAACTGATACAGAGGGCTTCAGAATGAATTGAGAAATTATCTTGGCATTGACCTCACTGAATCTGCTGCACCACTATCAGATACCGAAGTCAATGCATCCGTTGTATTAAGACTGAGAAGCTGGTTCGTATTGAGGCATGCAGCACTATTCAAGCTAATTGTTTCAGATGCGTTGCAGCTTATACTGACCAGTCTCAAACCCAAATTATCATAACCAAGTCAAGAAAGGACAAGGCAACAGGGTATGGTTTAAGTAAGTTAGTATCTGTTCTTAATCATAGCCAACCTGATGAGACTTATTGCCCTAATGCAGGGGTGCGCAACCTTTTCGCCAATGTCGGCCGCATCAAAAGTTTACATTCTTACCACGGCCGCCAGTGCATGTTTATAATCTATTCCCCTTCTGGGGTGGGGGGCAGGGAATCGACGTTTCTGGGTAAGGACCAAGGAGCGTCCGGCAGACGATCTCCGTTGCGCGTTACACCAAGAGGGGGTTTGCATTATTTAATTTCTACATTGCAATGGTGGCATTTTAAGCCGTCATCTATACAAAAATTCATGTTAATTTTCAGTGCTAAGATTCACTGTGGTTTAAGACTTCAATAAATATACTGAAGTCTACAATAATAATTTTCGGCGAAAATATAGCCTACTGCTTGCGTTGTCCGCTTTTAGGATTTTTATTAGGCCTACTTCACTGTGATGAGTCATTTAATCCGATTGCTTACAATAGCTGTCTCCGCTACGAAAAATCAGTTTCCCATTTCTCGTAATTTGAAGGTCTTTTTCTCCTTTTCCAATGTTCGATTTCTTTTCAGAGACATCGTAATCAGCAGCTGACAATTTGTGATTTACACTAAGTTTACACTTTGCAGATAGAATACAGAAAATCTAGTATTTCTTCTCTTCTATTCGCAGTGAGTGAGTGACCTATTCATGAAGTCAGACAAACGCATGATCAAGGTCTGAGCCCTATGTAGCTTGCTACGCCACCTGTTTTCCATTCTGCCCTACACATATAGGCCTACAGTTGTAACCTAATATACTTGAAAATTATGTGTGGTGTAAGTTTCATTGGTCACACTCTCTCCCGCCAGCATCGGCCAGCTGACGGTCAGCCCGGTTCTTACAATATCAAGATCTTTCCACTCATTAGTGGTGTAATCTTGGTCCATAATTTGTACACAATGATTGACTGTCCGGAGCTGGGCAGGCTATGGGATATTAGTACTCTGACGGCCCTGGCTCTTTGATCTACATCTGGAGGAGGGGCTACATGCGCAGCGGATACCTCTAAGATGCATACACATGCGACGGACAACGGGTGCTTCAAGAGTGAGAATATTATAATCATAGGCTAATATCTACATACACTAAAAACACACAAATGCAACTCATTGCTTCAAATAACCTTATAGTTTTAAAATAATTGAATAAAATATTTAGGAATTTATCTACAAACGGCCGCCAGTATGCTATAGTTGGATTTGGGTCCACGGCCGCCAAAAATTCCTTTCACGGCCGCATGCGGCCGTACGGCCGCAGGTTGCGCACCGCTGCCCTAATGTGACAGAAAAATATTTACAAAAGTTTGCTATGTGCTCATTGTGCACATTGTGCAGTCGGGATGTGAGCTTTCTGATAGTGGCACAGCAGTGCCTACGAGTTCACGAGGTCAGTGCTAGAAAATGAAGGAGAGAATGCATTTGGTGGTGTGAACCATTAAAATTGCCTTAGACTTTTATGAGTTCATGGTCAAACCAATTAAACAGTTCCATTCAAGCATAGGTGAGAGGCATTCCTCAAATTGTAACCTACCAGACTGATCCGTTTGTGATGCAGCAATATGAAGCTCAGTATCACCTGCGTACCGGTACTGCTGTAATTGGACTCCAAAGTAATTGGTTATACGACTGGGGAAGTAAGGTTGTACATAGCAAAGGGCCAAGGCAACAGTTTGTCCCTTCTTTATCAATACAGATGACACATTTTTCTGCTGCCAAGTGACTAAAAGTCATCATTCTCTATTGGTGACTGTGACACAACTTCACCTTTGTGCAGCATTGGAAAAGTTGTGCTGTGGAGGAAAATGTGTAAGAACAAGGAAACAGGTCCTTCGTGATGTTCTGGGATCAGATAGTGTATTCCATGAAAGTGTTGCAGAACTTTGCTGGTTTAAAACTGATGGCACCATTGTATAGAGGGAACTTACCATATTACAGCTTTCAATACTGCTTCAATAGCATTTTTAACGTTAAAACGAAGAAAATATTGAGAAAATTTAATAAAATTATCTGAATCTTACCACATCAAATTAGCCAGTAAAATAAAAAATTTCACAACACTTGGATTCTTCTTGAAATTTTTTACTTGAAATACATGCAAACTAACGAATAGTGGTGCAAATTTGAGTAGAGTATCTCAAAATTCGATGAACATATCAAGTTTTGAAGTCAATTAGCATTTAAACATAAGTACATTGATATCTGATGTTCCATGTAGCTAGTTTTTTCAGTTAGTTTTGTGTAAGATATTGCAATATTTAGTCATTATTAATTGTCAGAACTTGGTTATTTAATGTTCAATAGGTTTTAAAATGCAGTAGCTGTTGGCTGATAGCAAATGATTTGTGGGTCAGTCCATGTGAAATCATCAAATACTGAGATACCTTGCAACTGAGCTGTCTCAGATTTGAATAAAATTTGTGCTAATTCTGTAGTTTGTTATATGTCTCTAGCCACATCATGTTGAAATTCTCAGTAGCCTATTACCATGTATCTGCATTTCATACCTAAGAGAAGTTTGTGACGATATGTTTTAAAACAGCCACTCGTGAATGTTAAAATAGTTAATTATTTTGACCACTTGTGCACCCATTTTAGGGGGAACTATTTACTTAAAGTCAGAATGATTTGCATAATCAGAAAGTACACAAAAAGTTGTACAAAATCACCAAATTTTGTTACCCTACATGCACCTATTCTTGAGATACTGGTTTCCGAGCAAGTTACCATGTAAAAACATGTCGCGACTGCTTCACACACACCCCCTCCGTCTATGCCCTGATGCATGGTGATAGGCTTCTGAAATTTCAACATGATGAACAAACATACATGTACTTCAAAATAGCAAAATCACAGCCAAATTTGAGAGCTATAGGTCAGTTACAAGCCCTCAGTGATTTCACGTGGACTGACCCTTGTGTATTATTATAGTGCTAATTGCATGCATTTTCCATGAAAACTATTTTTTTACGTAACTTTTTTTCCCCGCAGTGGATTTGGGTGGATTTTTACCAGGTTATTCAGTGGACTGAAACTTACCAAAAAAATATAAATTTGGCTTGTAGCACAATTTTGCCTTGGTCCATAAGTCCCACTCTCTGACTATTAGCACGGCCAGTTGTGCCGGGTGCGGTCCGAATCGCCCTTTTCGCTGAAACAAATTTTGTCCGGATCCCTCAAATCGATAGTCTGAAGTGCGACGCACATAGCCTACTGTTTTTCAGACACTAAATTGTTACCAGCAACACTTACAGGACTAGGGCTGCCAACTTTTGGTTTTGCCATTTCGGGACGGTTGCTGTCAATCGACAGCCATTAACAATTCACACTGTCCACGTCACTCTCGGTCACTGAACAGACCTACATGCAACCAAAAGGCTAAAATGTGGTCTACAGTATACTGAAAATAGAGCAGTGAATAATTGCAGCCAAATCGTCATTGAAAGACAAATGAACTATATTTTAAATTAGAATCAATTTCAAGAACAATACGTTGGTAATCCTGAAGACTGCATGCCCATATGCAAAACAATAAGATTGCCAACGACACTGCGCCAAAATAGAGCTCAGTGGCCTATCACCTGCATTCTACAACGAAAAGCGGTCAGTAAGTAAGTAATCTAAGCTTATTTGCGTAAATTGCATGTTTCGCTAAGAATATACTTGAAAAAACTGTCCTGTGATTGCCATTTACTCTGTGGATGTGTTTAGGTCATCAGCTTGGCAGAAGAAGAAGAAGAAATCTCTGTAGATTGCGTGCGTAGTCATATTGCTTAAAACACCCGTGACTGACCATGGCTAAAAGATCTGCGGATAAAGAGTTAACACACGATAACTGGGATCAAGACGAACAAGATGATGAGGAGGTTTTTATCTTCAGTTTTTTAACTACTAGTAATTTCTGCGAAGTCGTGTATTTCTGCAGCAGTAGTCAAAAATGCTGAAACATGTAAAAATAAAGAACGTGTGTTTTTATTTTAAACAGTTTTTCATTAACATTTTCACTCGTGTCTTCGAATGTGTTGTTGCATGTTAAAATTTGCTTGTTGGCAATCAATCACCAGCACCACACCTTGGCACTTTAAGCCAGCACCACACCTTGGCACTTTAAACCAGCACCACACCTTGGCACTTTAAACCAGCACCACACCTTGGCACTTTAAACCATGCCCATGAGTTCCGTTCAGTTTTCAAGCCACGTTCATCAGTGCCCACACGCCACTCAATGACAACTGGACGTGTCAAGGGTGCGTGAGCGGCGTTGAGCGCCATGCAGATGCGCACAACCACACAAGTGGAGTGCCATGGCTGGGATGACTCCGAATATCCTAACATCTCTACATGGTTGCTGTGCTCCTCATCCCGACATGCCCTCAGAGTATTGAGATCCATGAGTGAGATCAAATTAAATACTTCGCTGTTGCACCTGGGATGTGCTAATTTCTGTTTGGAGCATAAGTAAATGAATTTATTAACTAAGGAAAATTGCCGACCATTATATAATTTGCAGAATGGTTTCTTTGTGGTAAAGTTCAGTTGAGGCTTTTTCAAGCAGTTGGACATATTGCAGCTACAAAATGAATACAGTCAGATATGTAGGGGGGCCAGGCGTATTACGTTCAGCAGTATTGCTGAGATGAGGTACACAAGGAGAGTATTTGCAGCAGCTACCTTGTCGCAACGGCTGCATGCTTAGGTTGTTTTTGAATTCCAGGCCTGAGTTCAGCTCTTTAAGTAGCGGAGACAGGAATGGAGCTGTGTGCTGGTATCCCGAGAGGCATCACCCACTGCTGATCATACTTAAAGTTATTTATAGAATTTCAGAGATTATACTCGTGCCCTGTGTACCCGCCTGCAAATGGGTAAGTGGGCGCCAGGTGACAGCTGCACCCCCCAATGATATAATTTTGGGTTAAATGATACGCTTTGTCATGCTGACACAGTAACTATTCACTGTGCAGCATTTTTGGTTTTGCATCTACTTATTTATAAATAAAATATCTGACTTTATTTGTCTATTACTTCTGATGTGATGGCAACATTAATGCATTTTTATAAATGAGCACATTTCCTCGCATCTATAGTTAAGTTTTACTTTTGCAGGCTGGTTTCTTTCGTGCTGCAAGTAAAGATGTGTTGGAAAAGCGGGAAATAAAAAAAGCTAAACGAAGAGTAACAGATGATAAAGTTGGTTACTCTGCTTTTCGCTATATGAATATATAATATAATCTGACTTTTATATGATGTGGATTGTTTTTCTGGTTATTGTCTATCTTGTGAAGTTTTATATATATTTAAAAGTTTGTCTGTTTTTTTTTAACACTAAGTGCTTGCTATAACAATATTACAAATTAACGACTTTGAACGTGTATACCATATAGTTAATAGTTAATACTAATAATTTGAACAATGAGCTATCAGTTAAATCCATTGAAGCATTCACTGTTCTGATTTACTGTCCTAGTTTTTGCGTTGTGAAGTGATTAAACTTGTAAGCTCAAATCTGGTTTGGCAAAATGGGTTTGAAAAGTGTTTTGCTTCTGGGTTATAATGTGATTTTTCTTCTCTGCACTTTCTCATGATTTTAGGGTAGCGCTGGTGCCTTTAAAGGGTTTAGTTTTGGTGTGACTACGCCAGCTGCTATGAGTTCCGCTTCCAAACCATTCTCGTTTGCAATTCAGCCTAACAGCACGACTGCTGTATCAACATCAAACTTTGCGTTTGGTAGTTTCACTGCTGCCTCAGTCACAGTGCCAGCAGCAACTCCTTCCACGAGTGGCAGTCCAAAGCCAGCTGGAGGTGCGGATACAGAGTCACAGTAAGTAATCTCTTTTCTTAATAGAAGAATATGAATTATATGATAACATTTCATGACCAGTTGACGTTGAAAACTTCTTTATGTACTGAGTAGAAATAATTGATAACTTTTATTGTATGTATTCATCTGCATATTTGAAAGTGCTTTTCTAGAGTATCAGAAGATTCTTCTTAATGTCGCGTCGTAATTTTAAAGATATTTGAAAATAACAATTGTCAGAAGAGGACCTACGCAGTTCAGATATTGGTTAATCTTGAAACTTCTTTGTTGAATGAAAACATTAGTGACCTTTACCTTCTCTGTCTTACATTACTAACCAAGGGTTGCATTATCAGAGACTTCATGTGCACTGCAGGCTTAGCTTAGTTGGTGCGTTCACATACGCACACAATGTGCGGCACTGGAGAGTTGGTAAATCTTCACCAGCATTTGTCACAGGATGATTTAAATTGTCATTCATGTGAAAATTCTGAAGGGTTTTCTCAAACTAATATGTACAGTTTGAATTTTTGTTTGTTTGTTGGTATGTGCACTTGTTATAGCACCCCTTCAAGTTCTCTCTACTCAGTCGCGCTCCCGAATGCAGAGCGGACACTGCATCGGAGTTTCACCCCGAAGCGCTGAGCAATTGTGAGTGAAGGACTTGCCCAAGGTCCTTACGCGGCGAGGTGGATTCGAACCTCGAACCTTCTGGCTCCAAGGCAACAACGCCACCACTACACCACTAGGTGAAGATGTTGTTGTTGAGTGGTTGTGTTTGACCTTGATTCTCGTCATTTGTTAGTTCCTGACCTTGAAACCGTTCGCTTTGCTTCAGATATCGTCGCAGTCTTCGCACCCTGAACGAAAGTGTTCTTCGCTGGATTGACGACCACATTAAGACAAATCCGTATTGTATTCTAACGCCAATCTTTGGCGACTACGAGAAGTACATAAAGGAACTTGACCGTGATTATCCGCAGTCGGCCGACAAAGTTGTTGGTGAGTGTCAGTTCGTAAAATGCACGTCTGTGATTTTTCACCAAGTTTATCGTAAAATGCACCTGCAGGCTGTTTTGCAAAACATGTTTACGAGGTGTTTTCTTGTATGTTTTGTGATTAACTTCATGCTGCCTCATTGGTCAAGAAGAACAAAGTAATTTGTTGGTGGAATGATTGTTTAAAGTTTATGGAATGTTTGAGTGGCAGATCTGAGTTTGATTATAACACTAAAAACATTTATTTCAACAACTTAACAGGCTTCATTAATATTGTATGAATTCTGATAGAGTGCACTCAGGACATGAATCCTAAAATTGATTCACTTATAGAAAAGACTTGACCTGGTTGGTCTTGATATAGCTCCTAAAGACAGTATTATAACAAGACCAAAATGTGATTAGAAATTGGTGAATTAAAGAATAATCATATCTTATCATTTGCCTTCTCTATGCATTGGGATGTTATTAGGTGGAACAGCTGTTGTAACCACTGCTGCTGCTGCAACTCTTGGATTCACATTTCCTTCATCTTCAACTGGTGCCACCAGCTCAGCCGTATCGCCTTTTGCATCAACGAATGTCACTACTGCTGCTGCTGCTGTTGGGCTTTTTGGCTCGGGCACTACAGCAGCAAATTCTGCAGGAAAACCACCTGCACCTCCCACATCAACCCCTGCTTTTGCAACTGGATTTTCAGCCCCTGGACGTCTGTTTGGTGCTCAGGATTCGAATGTATCAACTAGCTTTGGTGCTGCGCCATCCGCAGTCACAACTTCATCAGGTCTCAGCTTTGGCGCGCAGCCATCAAAAGAAGCAACTTCTAGCACATCTGGCTTCACCTTCGGTGCTCAACCATCAAAAGCAGCGACTTCTAACACCTCTCTCTTCACCTTCGGTGCTCAACCATCAAAACAACCAGACACTTCTGTGGCGTCAAAAGAAGTCAATCCTTCTGCATCTGGCTTCAGCTTTGGTTCTCAGTCATCAAAATCATCAGATACTTCTTTAGCATCAAAAGAAGCCATTCCTTCTACGTCTGGCTTCTCATTCAGCTTTCTGCCAGCCGCAAGCGCTCCAACTGGTGCTTCTACATCAGCAGCAAATGAAGGAGGTAAGAACTTCTACATTTCTTTCATAGAATAGAAGAGAAAGTTAAAGAGACATTTTTAGAATATTCAGGTGATCCACCTTCTTAAAATTTACTAATAATAGCATCAAACAAGACTGTCTACAGAACATTATGTGGCTGTGTCTTTTGTGATGATGTGAGCCTAGACCAAATGGTGGGTTATACGCTGTACATGCAGGATATCTTGACAGACCTCAATTGAGTTGGACCCTAGCGAAAGGAGATGGGTAATGCCAAATGCAGGTAGGGGGAGACAGAAGTCAAACTCAGGAAATTATTTACATCCTTCGATATCGAATGCTTGTGCTGACGCTTAGAAATTTGTTCGATTGTACAGGAGAGGATGAGACGTATGTTCCACCAAAACCCGATGTTGTTGAAATCAAAGAAGAGGATGCATTCTACACTGTTCGGTAAGTGCTCGTGAGAAGATGCATATTATGTGCTTTAAACTAATCATGTAGGCTGCCTCATGATTAGGGATGTCTAAATTTTTTTTTAAATGCAACCCATTTGCCAGAGACCAATCTTTGCTGCCTCATGATTAGGGATGTCTACATTTTTAAAAATGCAACCCATTTGCCAGAGACCAATCTGAATGGGTACCTGTTGAGTAAGTACAATGCCCCGGTCAGCTCCTTAATTTTTTTTATTGATTCCTCGAAGCTACCGTAGTAAATCTTTTAATGTTTGTGCTGCACTGATTGATGACTGGCTGACTGGTGTTGGATGTGGGGAAAGCTTGCGTGAGGAAACACATTTCCAGAGGAGTGCAATGCTATGGCAGCTCCTTATGTCGGTCTGGTCTGAAGGGCACTGGTATAAATGTATTCTGCAATTCATTTGTATTACTTTATTAGGTGCTGGTCAGATACTTAGTTGTCAAACAGTCCCTTGTTTGTTTGTTTGTATGTGCACTTGTTATAGCGCCCCTTCAAGCTCTCTCTACTCAGAGGCGCTCCCGATGCAGAGCGGACACTGCATCGGAGTTTCACGCCGAAGCGCTGAGCAATTGTAAGTGAAGGACTTGCCCAAGGTCCTTACGCGGCTTGAGGGTGGATTCGAACCTCGGACCTTCCGGCTCCAAGGCAACGACGCCACCACTAGACCACCGCGCCCCTGGGTGTGGTCTATTTGTATACTAATGTGGGGCATACAAGGTGTATAGTTTTGGCCGCAGGTGAGCTAACCCTTTAGTTTACCTGTTCGTAATGTGAATTTTTTGCTGCCATTGCTCTAGAGGATTTGGTTATTTGTAGGTGTAAGCTGTATTACAAAATCGATGATGCGTACAAGGAGCGAGGGATTGGAAATCTATACTTGAAGCCGTGTGGAGAAAAAACGCAGCTGTTGGTGAGAGCGGGAACAACCTTAGGTGAGTGACATTGATTAGTGTGGGAGCCTCTCTCTGGCAACTTTTTAGCATTATCTGTTCGCTGTTTGCTTACTGGTAAGCTTTTGCTCTTGAAATCTTTACTGTCTGTACTGTCTGGTTGTTAGTTTAACCCTTTAATGCCGGATGGTATAGGATTTCCCATACCATTTCAGCATTAAAGGGTTAAGCCATACTCTTTCGAGGTACTTTAATGTGTACTGTCCAAAGATATATCTAATAATTGCACAATAACATGAACCAAATGCAAGTAAAGTCCTATGTATAAGCCTGCTGTTACTTTCAGAGACGATTATTGGGTAAATGCTTTGTGATATATCTGCAAGTATTTTATGTGCACTCTTTGTGTGTGGGTTATAATATTATAGCGAAATGTGATTGTGCAAATCCATTAATTTCAGAGTATGTAGACAGTTGATGCAGTTGGCTCAGATGCAGTTTCTTGTTGTATATTAATTTTTCTGCATGATATTTGTTTCATGCTTGTTTTTTTGTTTAATAATAAGTATGTAGTAGGGCCTTTCCAGACTGATTTTATATTAGGCGTTAGTGAAGTCCCTGAGGGATCCTGTATACCTCGGGCAAAAAAAGGAAAAAGTATGTGTTTACTTTTGTGCAGTTGTTTCTCAAATATGCAAAGAATTCCTTCCTACATTAAGTATGCTTCTGCTCGTCAATCACAGATTGACACAACATTATTAAGTCCATATCGTTATTCTTGAAGTGCTGTTTATCGTGAGTTGTATATTCGTACTTGCTACGTAATGATAGTTAAATGTTGATTTTCTAATTAAGTTGACATTTAATGTTAAAACTTGTGTCTTTTCCATGTTTGACTTTTGTTCGAATTGTTTCAGGGAACATTCTCTTGAACATTATGCTGAACAAGAGCATTCCAACGAGTCGCCAGCTCAACAACGTGACGATGATTTGCATCCCGAATCCACCGTTAGACGACAAGAATCCCGACGACAAAACGCCCGTCTGCATGCTGCTGCGTGTCAAGACGGAAGACGATGCGGAAGCGCTATTGCAGCAGATCAACGTTCACAAAGTCTGACAGTTCCAGTGCGGTAGCGGACATTTTGAATTTCCGAAAGTTCTTTTCATCTTCATACACGTCATAATATATAAATATAAAAAAGGTTCTAGCATTCAGACGGATTAGTAATGTGCAGATATTTTGTTTATTAAGGAGCAAATTAGCAATTGTCATTTGTTACAGGATTTCGTTTGTTCACCTCCAGCTGTCTAGCTTTTGGACGACACTGCTGTCTCTGGCTGTAGTTAGATTGTTTTAATATCCTGTTATTCACGTTCGGTTAATGCCATAGTCAAAGCAACGGCATTTAGTGTGCTTGACTGTTGACCATGTTAACATAACTTTGTCTAAGATATTTCTCTGGAGTTAGATTACTTTTATTTCCTGTAATTCACGTTCTGTTAATGCCAAGGCAAGGGCATTTTAGTATGCCTGGCTGTTGACCATGCTAACCATAACTTACCACTAGCTTTGTCTAGGACCTTGCATGTAGTAGTGAGGAATGCAGGATTCTTGCATGACATTACATAGCTTGCCACAGTTAGGTGTGCGCAACAAAATTAGCGGATATATAAAATTGAAAATGTCTTATGAAAATCTACTCTTGTTCGGTTTCCATAACTTGTGCAAAGTTTTAGTACTTTCAGTATCTTCATAAATGTTCTTTGGTACACTGAGCAATGAGTGAATTACGAATTGATACAAGTTTGAAACTGTGATAATGGTTTGTGACCTTAAAAAAATTACTTCGTTCTCTACCCTTAGCCAGGTTCAAACTTCTAATGGCGCTGCATGAGGCTGAGCTTGTCACTTCACTTTAAGTGTCCACCACCTTCCCTTCTAACAGCATATGTACAGATCTTCCTCTCATTTCTCTCCCTTCACTTGGTAAATACTCTGAATCTCCTATCAGTCTGTGACCAATCCATTTCCATTTAGAAGATATAATAACTTCACTACGATAAAAACAGCCATAACAACGTCAGTTATTTAAGACATCAGTTCTGTTGCTTTGCTGTTTTTAGTGATGCTTGCCTTATCCTACCTACATTCTGTTTTGACGCATGTTTTGTTTCATGATTAGAACTTTGAAAAGTCATCTTTGTTTCATCCTTGACTGCTAAGTAATTTCACAGAGTCAGCTTGAGTGACCTCTGTTACAATTAGGGCTGTACCGAATAAGTGATTATCACTTATAATTGGACCAACTATTTGGATGAATATGAATAGTGTAAAAATTTTACAAAATCCATCTACTGACAACATTCAAAATTTCAAATGTAAGCAAAGTTTCAGTTCAGTAAATTTAATACATGAACTAAAAGTAAACAGTTGAGTCGACTAATTTACTGTCTGCTCCCTTTTGTGCACTCGCTATAGCATTGCATATAAGCAGAAACTGATGTGTTCGACCGATACTATTTGGCCGAATAGCTATCATTAATTAAAAGCACTTACTTTTTGTTCTGTTTGAAATATTTTGGTGAGATCTGGCCGTTGACATAAATATGAATTGCTTTTAGACCTGTAAAATTTCATTTAATAATTCTTACTTTTAACTGAAAAATTAGCAAAAACTTGACTTTTTTATGGTCCACCCTGCAAAAATAATTGAGCTTTTTGTTGGCTACAATACAACAATGAAACCTATATGAATGTAGATTTAATACTGTTTGAGACCATGACAAAAAAAGATCAGATAATATTAAAAGCCTACGGCTAGCAAGTTGTAATAAATTATTAAATAAATAACTACAAAGTGCAGAGCTCTACCTGGTGACAAATTCAACTCTGTTTAGTGTAAATAAAGCAGTTTAGCCTAACTTGGTAAATAACTCCTGTGATCTGAAAATCCTATGTGTGAGTATACAAGATTTTACACCAGCAGTCAATTTATCTCCACACGTATTCGATTTATAGAAGATTTATGCACCCCGTGGCAACAATTTAAAAGTCATGATTACAAAGAAGTTCGCGATATTGTTTCTAGACGGTGTTGCCGATTCTTCGGGTCTGCAACAGAGCTGACTGCAACTTGATGATGGTCAGATAACAACGGTTGTACTTGGCAGATATTGAAAAACTATTATTGACGACGTTGATAAAGCTGCAGAAAGAAATAGTGCAGAGTTACACATAATTATGCTTGTAGCAAATCAAATTTATATTTTTTATTTTTCAAATTGTTTGAAATCTTATAGCAAATCAAATTCACCTCAGATTGACCCTTCATTGTGACCTTGTGTGCGTTACAAATATATTTAGTAATTTAATATTAAAATCAGACGGTCAAACAAAGCATTGCAATGTTCTAAAGTGTGAAGTATGCGAATATACATTGAAGTCTACTTTTATCACACATCTCTCACCCTTCATAACCTTATATGAATGATATTAAAATTATATAGAGAGATTACTTTTTACTTATTGATCACCGGGATCGACTCACTTTATAAACTTGTCAGAAATGTTACAAACTTTTCAAACGTTCTGTGAGAGACCACAAGCTAATAATTAATGGAAGTTTGGCGTATTTTCTGAATGTGGGTGCCTATAAATTATTATAATGTGATGCCCAAGTTGCAAATCTATAGCAAATCAGAAATAGAATTTAACTCGCCGCTGACATAAATAACGTTATTATTATAATATTGTTTAGGAAAAAAATATCGAAATTAATGAGTACTATCATATAACATCCAGTACATACACATCAATACTTCTTGATATGCAACTGGTATTAATAATTTCAGTTAATATCGAGCACTGATTGTACTATTGGGTGGATACACTGGATAGTATAAGAAATACTTGTATATTTGCTTGATAGAACATATTCTACAACAGTAGCAACATTTGTATCTTTTGACCTACAGTTTTGAAAGTAACCTAAAAGGTGCTACAGTATGAAGTGGCTTGAAGCGTACGTACATTCATACAGTTTAGTGTCTCTATTAGGCTACTCAGTAGTTGCTTTGCAGAAGGTAATCTCTGATGCGCTCTACTTGTAGTCGACAGTTACCAGGTTGCTGGCCATCCCTGTATGTTCCTATGATGACGCCTAGAAACACAAACGATTCATTACAAGCAGTGTAGCCAAACTGTTTGAAGAAATTTATGGTCTTACTGTAGTCTTGATAGATGTTTGATTAAAGTGAGACATGTGTATTTACTGCTTCACACCATGCCTTTAACACTTTAAATACAGAGCCTCTCACATGAAACTATGTGCCGGTAGGCTGTAACTTTTTCATTACAAACCACCGCCAGACAATATATCTATAGACTTTAACTACTAATCAAATACTACTAGTAGGCATGGGCTAAGTTTTATAATTTTACAGGCAGTCATTTTTAGAGCACAAATACCTATAGAAAATGATCTGGGTTTATTAGCCCATGGTTTGAAGTCTGCTGTGCAACTAAAAATATAAAAATGTGACGAAGTCCAACATTTACTGGTTGCCAAATAAAGGAATCAATTACATACACTAGAGAAGATATCACATTTTATGATTTCACAGAACTTTTGTAGTAACAGCCAGCTACAATCTTCCACAGGACTGGCTGCTGAATACAAAACAGTAGTTCACTCTTTACATGCTTCTTATGTATTGCACACAGAATTGTGTTTGCTGTGTAGTTAAGCTGCAGAGTAGCTAAGCTAGATCATTAATTATGTACGTTACCAATTAAGAAAAATAAAGCTGTATGTAGATAGAATTCCTACATTTGTTGGAACGTGCTATAGACACACCGGACGATCCCTTTTTCCCTTGCATCTGAGCGTCATCTGACTGTAAATAAAGGTACTTGACACCGCCTAGCAAGATGCCGTTGAAACGCAGAGGTTCGGGATTTCTGAATGCTGATATGATCATTTTCACTTCTCCAGGACCAACCTACAGATCAATGATGACAATAATTTCAAGCGTTACACATTGATCATCCAAGACCAACAGCAGCAGAAATCATAGTGACTCGTAAATGAAATATGTACTAATGACAATTATTATATGAATAACAATAGATAAATTCAAGATGTGAATAAATTTTCATTTATACAATGTATATGAACGAATGAGTCCTAAAGTGGGTGAGAACTAATGCAGTTCCAATGTTATGGGATAACAATTCCATTATACCAGGCATCCTGATACCTGACTGAGAATTTGTGGGTATTAGTTCACATAAAATTGAACATAATTATAAGAACAACTACTTCTGGTGAGAGTTGTAAGCACAATTAGAGTGAAGAAGGATTGAAGGCTGGTGGGATCAAATTATTCTCATACAAATGAAGGCAGGTTAAATTGGGGTCAACACGTACAGTTCATGCTTGTTCCCTTTCAATGGTCATATCCAGAATGCAGCCGTGTTATAGGAAGGCAATGCCAAATATTCAAGTCTAAATTTTTACACATTCCACTTTAATAGATAATAATTATTACAGACTTACTTTTAACTTAAGTTTTAAGAGAAAATTAATATTCAAGTGGCAATTATCGAAGAAGCCAATTTCCCAATGATGATTCATTGAAAACAATTTCTCGATAATTTGCATTGCGCACTTATCTGTTTCAGATAAATATGCACACTTCGACAAACATTAAGCTTGTTAGCAAGCCAATGCCTTGGGCTACATCGGAATAAATGAAGACTTCGAGTGCTTGCTTTAACTGGCACCGCTTTCACGTTACAACCACGTTTTGCCAAATCGGCTAAAGTCCTGGAATAAGTGCTTCCTGGCGCTATCGGTAGCACCTCGTGGAATGCAGAATGCTCGCAGTTAGCCGACAACAATTATTAAGGCCTAACTGCCATGCGCCGATTAGACTAGAAGGACGCTGTACATTGTATAAGATAGGCTACTTCTTCACTTACATTGAAGTCTGCACTTCGCGTCCAAACGCCTCCGTCCTCGAGGCCACAAACGGCTGCTTTGTCCACGCTACCGGTCGACAGTAGGCTATCTCTGTACGAATCCCAAGACATTATTTTTTCGTTTTTTCGCGAAAACAGTCTTTCGAAAAGTTCTGTCTGCTTCTGCCTTCGGTATACGACCTCGACGCTGGCGATTCTCAGTTCAGCTACTTCTTCTTCTTGCGGCTTCTGCTGCTGCTGCTGCTGCTGCTGCTGCTGCTGCTGCAATAGAAACTCATCATCTCAACTTTTCAGATATTCGTGCGCGCAGCAGATGCATGATTAGTCTAACGCCGTTCATCAGGAAATATGCGGGTTTTTTAATGCAGAACAGTTTTTAAACCTTTATAATTCAGATGATAGTTGAAAGTACATGTATGAAAAACTTACGAATAGGTTTTCTTACGTCGTTTTCGAGGAACTATTTTAAAGAACGCACTGATACAGACAGCAGTTGTTCGGCGATACGATGCAGACGATGCGTTGGCCCTCAATCTCAGCCGCCGCCGCTCTCGAAGCCCCCCTTTCTAACGCCACACCTCCTCATCCTCACTTCCATCCTCCTCCTCATCCTCACTTCCATCCTCCTCCTCATCCTTCTGCTCTGCAGCTGCGGGAATTAAGGTCTCGGGAGCGAAGTAGTGGCGAAAGTTCGGTGAATCAGCATGGAAAAGCCTAGGCCAGAGAGCTGGCGGCGCTGACGGCTAACAGTAATAAATTACTGAATGTCTGATCCTCTTCTCTCCTTTATTCCTTCGTTCATTCGCTGCTTCAGTGAATCGACTTTGCTCATCAGCGTCAGCAATGCAGCGAAATGCGGAATTTGCAGTTAGAGTGCGCTCGCGAGCACGCGCTGCCTCTTCTTCAGAATTATAGGAGGAGTAATAGACCAGTTCCAGATGAGGTTTAAAGATCGCTGTTCACCACGGATCTAGACAGACGGACGCTAGAAACGAGCTAAACAACGGCGGGGTAGTCAGCCACACATTAGGCCACACATAAACAGCATAAATTTGCGTCTAAATTCCCCAGTATGCGCTCTGGTATGCTCATTATTTCTCCATCTTTGGCCAAGACTTTATTACTATGTCTGGTCAATGCGCGTTTGCGTAGGACCGCAGGCTATAGGTCTAGGTCTAGCGTGGAGGGGCAAAACGCCTCCTCCTTGCTCTGTTCCTCTGTGCTATGTAGTGTCGATACTCTGGCTCTCGAGGGTTTCTCTATTGTAACATATATTGAGATAATCGTCAGCCATTTGGGGTTTGATGGCTTCCTAATTATTTTTCTATAAAATTCATTTTTCGTGTGACGTGTTCCTGTTTAAATGTTTGCTGCAAATTCGGTATAATTAATAAATGAGACTTTAATGAATAATCTTTTATGATGCAGGCAACCTCACACGGTAGCACCAATGCCCCTAGCCCAATGCCCATGGTGCTCTAGCATAATTCTCACATGGCGTTTTGCCCCTCATCTTGTTTTTAATTATTTTTGATATTTCTTAAAATTTCCATAATCTTAACTTTTCAGCGTTGAAACAATGCAGATGAATATGCACATCGACTTTCAGGTGTTTAAAACGATGGCTTATGGTAGTTTCCAATGTAATCTACATGCATACCCAGACAGCCCGCCTCGTCGCCCTGATGCTGGCCCACTGGAGCAATTGGTGGTATAAATGCTGGCGTCGGCCAATTGCGGGATTCCACCACTTCGCTACGATCTCAGCGACTGCCGAACAATTGAGTGTGCTTAATCTTGACCATAGTGGCCCACCCAATGGCCACCCATTTTGAATGGCGAGATTGGGGCCCAACAGTTTGCCATCGTAGACTTAACGAAATTGGCCTGTCAGCCAAAATTTGCGTGGGAGGTGTGGAAGGGTGGAACGCTGCCGTGAATTCAATAGGGAAACAAGAGGGGAGGCGTGGGGAGAGGAGGTAGCAGCTCAGCCCACAAAGTTTGCGTGTAAGATGGGGAAGGGGCAAGATCTATAGACACACAGGTCGCGCCGCTGAGGGGGTTATGAATATGCGTGAATCGGAGTGGGGTGCCGTGACGTCGCATGCCTAGTCGACCAGCGCTGCTGGCATCTGACATGTCTGTTGAAACTATAGCATACCAAGTGTATTCGAAGAACCTAGATAGCGTACATTTCGTAACATCAGTAGGAATTTAAATCTGCTGTCGTATGCCAAATACGTCTTTTGTTGTCATAATTAAGCCGCCATTAAACTCCGGATCCAATATCTAATTAGCCTACATTAATTTAGCAGTCCGAAGTTGCCCACAGCTATCGTTTATTGGAAATATAATTTTAGATGTGAACGACATTAAGAGCAGCCTTAAATGACACTAACAAATCCTTGCATCAGAAATGATTAATCGAATGGCACTAACAAGTCTTAAGTGTACACGTGAATGACAGCCGGACATTCCCCCGGACATACATACAAACATACAAACATACATACATACATACATGCATGCATACAGACATACATACATACATACAAACATACATACATACATGTATGCATGCATGCATGCATATATACATACATACATACATACATACATACAAACATACATACATACATACATACATACATACATACATACATACATACATACATACATACATACAAACATACATACATAGATGCATGCATACATACATACATACATACATACATACATACATACATACATACATACATACATACATACATACATACATACATACATACATACAAACATACATACATAGATGCATGCATACATACATACATACATACATACATACATACATACATACATACATACATACATACATACATACATACATACATACATACATACATACATACATACATACATACATACATACATACATACATACATACATACATACATACATACATACATACATACATACATACATACATACATACATACATACATACACGCAAACATACATAGCCTACATATACGCACGTCTGTATGTATCTATGCATGTATGCATACATGCATGCATGCATACATGCATGTATTTATTTATATTTTGATGGATTTTGTCTATATACAGGGAATGTTCTTCCTCGGGGGGACATGTCCGGGGTGATATGTCCGGGGAAGTGAAATGACCGACTATCCAGCTAAATGTCTATTGTTTCTGGCAACGTCTTTTGCTTCTTAAATGTCTGTGAAACTGTTCAGCTTCGAAATGCTCAGAACATATCGATGGCTGGAAGCACAAAGGTGCTAAGCGCACTTTTCTTAATTCTAAGAAAACTGAAGTTGAAGTTTTGTTATGTGTTGCTAAAATTCATTATTCAAAATAATTCGATTTGCAATGACTTTTCCAAAAGAAGAGCTTATTGCAGTGTTACAAGTATTTTTACTTTTGCACAAATAATTCTGTTTGTAAAAAAACAATGACTTTGTAAAATTACTGTAAGGAAATATATGCACTTAGGACTTTTGTGCGCTGATGCTGGGACACCTGAAATACTAATTCATGTCAACTGTTTTGACAATTGTTTTAGAAGACCCTTAATAAATACTGTTCTAACTAGCCTTTAAGCATTTGTTAATTTATTAAGCACCACATGATTATATTATTTAATTTTAAAATTTCTTTTAAGCAAAAAAACTCCTAATAATATCAGGAAAATAACCAAAAATAATTTAATTCAAGTATGAGCGACTCTTACGCCGAGTTTTCCTTCAAATTAATGTGATAATCATAGCTGTCATACTTATCATTATAATTAACATCCAATAAAGATGTAAGAAAAAAATATTATAATGAAAATCAAGAAGCACCAAAATGCATCTTCCTCCATAATTTATCCACATTTCACACGTTGAAGAAGTAAAACAATAAAATGCAACAGTAATTATAAAATAATGCTCTGCATTCAAGCCATTAGTTTCAGATAAGAAAAAAATAACATTAAGTTTGAATTCAGTCTTCTTCCTCGTCAGCACAGGGCTCCGAAAGACAGTCTCGAGCTCTAGCATTTGAAGGCAAGTCATTGTAGAAAACCGCATGCTCTGCCGGAATTACTCTGCTCTTCAGTAGCGCAAGGAGGTCAGCTTTTTTGGCCGTCGAGATTGGGATTCGAGAGAGATAGGCTGGTGTAAGTTCCCCTATCAGTGTGTTTGGCCTGCCGCGTTTGCTGGATATGTTGAGGCGAAGGAAATTCTCATCACTAATCTGGTATTTGTACTCAATGACAAATGGGTGAAGTTTACTGAAGCGCAGCCACTTAACACGTAGCCAATTCACCGTATCCCCCTCCATATTCTTGCTGCGATTTAGTAGAAGAGTAGAAGCCAGCATCTTCAAGTCACTGAAGTCTGTGTGCATCATTCGCTGAACGATAAATGGAGGAGCTTTCTTTCGTGCACCGGCTATCGCCACTTCCCAATCACGAGTTGTATAAATTTTGAGATGCTTTGTAGCTCGCTCAATCAGGGAGTGCATTAGATCTACATCTAAATACGAGTGGCCACTCTCCATATACTTTAGATCAACAGTTTGTAGAGAAGGCAATGTTCTAATGGCGTACAACATGACTGCACAGATAAACTGGTTGCGATTTTGTCCACCGCAAGTATCTGAGAATGATGTGACGTGCGTGACGGTTGCTGGAAGTTTTCGCAAGTAATCCAGAAGGGCGGACCCTATATCATTTGCTCCCCTACCACCTTCTGTCTCGTCCCATATGTAATTGAATCCTTGTTGGGATGCCGATTCCAGTATCGTAAAGTTGTACACAGCAAGCTTCCTTCTATAATATATTTGTGAATCACCTGCATGTGGAGTAGAGAGAACTGCTTCAAGATCAAATGTTATGGCTCGATACGATTGGTCACTGCAAGCTTTTACTTTATCGCGACTCTTCTCCTCCATAGACTCTTTTTCTCGCCTTTTATGTGCTTCCCATGCATCATGCAAGTTCGTCTTCTCTGTATCCACAGCATTTCTGTAGCTATTACAAGTGGAGCACTGATCTTTCTTAGGAATAAAGAAGCCAAGATTAAATTGGGTATTGAAGACTCTTCGATAGATTTCTTGCTTAACAGGTGCTACTCCAAGCCTTTGACAGTAATCCTCACTGTACAAACGGTAAAGCTGTTGAATATTAAGATCAGGTGCCAAATACCGTTTACGTGAGTCTTTGCGAGTGTAATGCGATTCAACCTGCGGAAAGCTGTTTATGTGATCGACGATCTTCTGGATATTCTCATCTGAAGTTTTATTTGCAGGAACCTTTCCTTTCCGACCATCTTTTCCAACAAATAAACCAGTATCTGATTTACCTTTTAAAGCCCTGTTAACAATCTTGATTGAAATAGCAAGAGTACTGCAAAAGAAGTTTCTACAGACACGCATTCGATCATCATCGGACATCAAATAATACTCTCGACTTTTCTTGCGCTTTGTGCTTACAGCCTCTCCAGTTGCAGCATCTATGCTACGCCTGCGGACAGCAACTTCAGTGACTGCGCTGCAGAGGAACTGAGACTTGCACTGAATGTCTTGCAACGAGTAATACTCGTTGCATAATTGCACTTGCTTATCTTCCGAAATCATGACCCCACACTTAAAACGACATCCTTCTTCGCAACCCCCACATGGTTTTTTTCCCGCCACTAGTTTCCCTTTCCTCGAAACATACTCCTTTCCATTAGCTCGAGATAGCTGCCTAACATTTCGTTTCCAACCTTGTGTATTTCGTTTACGCTTTCGTGAACGCTCCTCCATATCTGATGGTGGTAGGCAAGGTGTAGATGCATCGTCGCTGAGAGGAAGACTTCCTGAGGGACCAGGCTCTTCGTTAGAGAGAGAAGTTGAACGAGTAGACACTGTAACTTCTGTTGGATGTGGAGGATTAACTACATCAACTGTTGTTGGAAGCACTGAATCAGGTGACATCTGTTGAGAAGAAATAACCCCGACTGGAACTTGCAAAGGTTGCAAGATTGGTGGCCTACATGACATGTAAAATAAAAAGAAAATGCCAATTAAACACTCATTTTTAATAATTTAATAATCTTCCTTTATTGAAGTTCACATTCACAGAATGCATTGCGATTACAATGAAACATTCATAATCATAGTACACTGTAGTAACTGATGACAAGTTTAACAGAAGTTTAATTTAACTTTTGTATTTTCATCATAAGAGTAGTTTAAGTAAATTAATTCATCAATTATAATGGCAGAAATACAAGAAAATGACTACTCCATAGAGACAATGACTATTAGACCTACATTTTAAAATAATAATTGAAACCACATTTGAAATGATAGTACAAAGAACTACCTTAGGCGAGTAATGATGATAACTTTACGGGTACGAGTTCTTTCCATCGGAGTGGCCATACTTGCAACATGAAGGTTGAAAGGCTCGGACGTCAGCAGGTGTGAATGGTCTAGCACTTCTACTGCAGAAACCTCTCTGCAAAAAGGCTCCAAGACTAGAGGAAGTGTAGGATCAAGCCCTTCAACTGTCATAGCAGGTGTACGATTAAGCGGAGAAGAAACCTCGAGGTCCAGAGGAAGCATAGTTGCAGGCAAATCAGTTGCCAGCGGGTGTGAATGGTCGAGCACTTCTACTGCAGAAACCTCTCTGCAAAAAGGCTCCAAGACTAGAGGAAGTGTAGGATCAAGCCCTTCAACTGTCATAGCAGGTGTACGATTAAGCGGAGAAGAAACCTCGAGGTCCAGAGGAAGCATAGTTGCAGGCAAATCAGTTGCCAGCGGGTGTGAATGGTCGAGCACTTCTACTGCAGAAACCTCTCTGCAAAAAGGCTCCAAGACTAGAGGAAGTGTAGGATCAAGCCCTTCAACTGTCATAGCAGGTGTACGATTAAGCGGAGAAGAAATCTCGAGGTCCAGAGGAAGCATAGTTGCAGGCAAATCAGTTGCCAGATGTTCAGTAGATGTTCCTAAGACAGACAAAATGCATACCCAAGTTAAACAATGTAAAGAAACACGGAGGGATGCATCGCTGGTTTTAATATTCACTATGGCAAGCAATACCGGTCTATGCGTCTGCAGGTGTGTTCTGGTGGTCACGATCCTACCTGTAGTTGCTTAATAATACCGATGAGACGTCCATGACATCGCCTTTCGATGCAGCCCAAACCTTACTGCATAATACCGCATAATTTTTACAATTTTACCACATAAGCCGATTTCGAGCTTTAAATCACTTAATTTCCCAAACATCAACATTTATTTTCCATAATTTTACAGCATTTTCTAAGGTTCCTATTAATAAGCTTACCATCATCACTGGATTCCTCGATTGAATCATTAAGGTCCATGATCATCTGAAGCGCTTTTGCAGAACTGAAACGATGCACTCGTTTATGCATTTCAATAATAATGTATTGAGAGCAGAAACAGTAAACAATAAGCAGTAAACACTAAAGGTGATATTGTTTCTGTTATTTTTAATGTAACTTTTATTATTTTTGTAACGGGGACGACGATAAACAGTAATGGCGAATGGCGTGGAAGTCAACAACAAAGACAAGGCGTTAAAAAAAGAGGGTGCACATAGGTATTAAGTGCGCTTGAGCTATTTGCGCTCTATGGATTTCAGCCAATGAGACTTAGCCCAATTGTGTTTTGGTGCCAAGTGATCCAAATTAACATCGTAAACGTTAGTACCTTTGTGCTCCGATGTATATTTCTTCCAGGCATATTATGCACTACTTTTTTGAAAAACCCAAAAAAGTGCGCTTAGCACCTTTGTGCTTCCAGCCATCGATATGCGCGCTGTCTTTGCATTAAATGTATCTTTCCGGCAGCACATTGATATCCAGTTAGAATAATCCGTCATCTTTAGGAAATTATTGATGAAATGATAAACCTTTCCTAGACACTACGTATTTTTTCAACTAGCGATTGCACAGTTACTAGGTATCTCTATTTATTTGTTGTAAATACATCTGTTACACTGAATGTGTGGTCTAATATTGGGCAGCTACACTGAATGAACTGCATGTAGGTTATACATGAGTCAGATCGACTAGGCATGCGACGTCAGAAACACCCCACCCCGAGTTAATGAGCCCGCTGCCTAAGCCAGCGGGCCAACCTGTGTATTGGAAGAACCTTGGGGAAGGGGGGACGCTGCCGTGAATTCAATAGGGAAACAAGAGGGGAGGCGTGGGGAGAGGAGGTAGCAGGGCAGCCCAGGTTTCAAATTATTCATTGGCTTCAAACAAAGGAACCTCAGTAGGCTATTTAGCATCGGATCTTACACGTGCGCTGCAAGGTTTATTTTGGCGCCAACGACTTAAATAATACTATAATTGGCCAAGGTTCTTGATGATTGGTGCTTTGTATGCTATTTAGGATAGTGAGCAAGTAGGCCTATATGATGCACACATACACACTTGGCGAATGCAAATTAAGACCATTTCTTTGTAGGCCTTATAATTTATTGTGCTCCTGCAATATTATAAAAGCAGGCCTAGATTAAACCTAAGCTTATACAAGTGGCACGTAGGCCTACATTTTGGGATTCGGTGATGTTTGGTGGCTTTGAGCCAGAAAGTTGAGGTTTCGAATCCATCTCACGCTGCCGCGTAGGCGACACATGGACCGTGAGCAAGTCCTTCACTCGCTATTACTCATGCCATTCGGCATGAAACTCAATTCATTGTCCGCGCTGTATAGTAGGGGGGAGCGCCTCTGTGTATTAATCTATTTTAGAGGCGCAATAGCAAGTGATCATACGTATATACAGGCATACATACATACATAATGCATACATACATACATACATACATACTTACACACACACACACATACATACATACATACACACATACATACACACATACATACATACATACACACATACATACATACAAACATAAATGCATACACGCATACATGCTTACATACACACACATACACACATACATACATACATACATACACACATACATACACACATACATACATACATTCATACATACATACATACATACATACATACATACATACATACATACATACATACATACATGCATACATACATACATACATACATACATACATACATACATACATACATACATACATACATACATACATACATACATACATACATACATACATACATACATCCATGCTTGCATCTATACATGCATGCATCCATGCTTGCATCTATACATGCATGCATGCATCCATGCTTGCATCAATACATGCATGCATGCATGCATCCATGCTTAGATGCATGAACTCTATCAATTACCGCGTTGTCATTAGAAACAGGTTGGAAAAGATAGGCTAGGTCTTTATGGAGCTAATGAAATGCCATTGAAATGCACTAACTGAAGAATTGCGATTTCGGAAACATGTTTCGGGTATAGGCCTTTCGAGATCTTCGAAGTGGAAATCACATTAATTTTGGCATGCTTTTGTTCTTGACGTATAATTATATTTTTCATCTGCTAGCATTGTTAGAGCTGCATAAATTGCATGCAGTATCATGCAAAAGGATGATCTGACACTGTTCTAAAAGGTCCAGAGTAAAATATAGTGAGGTTTAAAATTTTAGGTTTAGCGAACAACAACTTATTTACAAACAAAATTTATCTGCATTTTCATCAAGATTTGAATCATAATGGGGGCATCACTTAGGGCAAATTGCAGTGTTTGATGTTTTCGTAATAACTGTTCTCTACCGTCACTAGTAAAAAATATCGACATGTAGGCCTAAAGTTCTTACGAGTTCGTTTGCGTTTAATGAAACACCCTTACTTACTTAATTAAATTAAGTGAGTGCGCATCTTACTTATAAGAAGTCTTTGTCCGTAACAATGGCGGAAGTTGAGCGGGTAAAATGGCGAAACAATTCAACAAAGGAACGGTCAATGGGATATTTTGTGTAGATTTCCAAGTGTTTTGTTTCCCTTGGCAATTTATAGTCCTGACGTTAATACGGTGAGTTAATATTTCGTTTGTCTTTGCTTTGTTGCATAAAGATATAATTTCTGATGCGGGTCTAATTATGACACCTGGGAACCACGCCGTCCAAATTCCCTGTATTCTACTTGGGACTAATATCATATTAGTCCCAGATTCTATTAAAAGCTAGCTTTGGGAAATCGGATGCTTGTGTATTTTTTAACGCTTTGGGGGTTCTGGTTTCGAGATTCAGGTTGAACCCAAAATGCTAAACCTTGCCAATTGATAAGAAA
The DNA here is from genome assembly GCA_945859605.1 of Lumbricus rubellus. Lineage (NCBI taxonomy): Eukaryota > Metazoa > Annelida > Clitellata > Crassiclitellata > Lumbricidae > Lumbricus > Lumbricus rubellus. The sequence goes on along the minus strand of OX243815.1, from coordinate 25,435,612 downwards.
TAACGCGTGAACGTTTTCGCGCGAACGTTTTCAATCTTAATGTTCATGCGCCGACGGTTGCACAGAGGCAAAAGATTTCACCACGGAATTGTGTTGTATATATTGGCCTACTCTTGTGTTGATTCCAATTATAGGTTGGCCTAATATAGGGTTTTAGAGGTCTGAATTATGTGCTCAGTGCAGCCTTAGTATTTTTTTCGGTAAACGTGTATTTTAGTTTGGTAAATTATTCGCCATTGCATGGGCTTCAGCATTAGTCGAGTACCAGTCGGATTGACGAAAGGAGTTCTTTCTAAATAGAAGTCGGATTGATGAAATTAATTTTTCCTAAAATCGGAAGTGGGATTTATGAAAACGATCTCGCTAAAATCGAAGCTGGATTGACGAGCAATAATTTTAAATTAAATAAAAGTTATATTGATGAAAAATGTTTGTTCACAAAATAGAAGCGGGATTTATCTAACTAATTCTTGCCTAAACGGAAGCTGGATCGATGAAAAGTATTCTCACCAAACAAGAAGTTGGATTGATTAAAAATAACAATACTGCAGCGAGCGAAGATGAGCGAATAATTTACCATACTAAAATACACGTTTACCAAAATTAGAGCGCGACCATCGACGACATTGTTCATCAATTCAGCTTCAATTTCAGCAGAATGACTGCACTAACCCTAAAACTAACCCTAACCGACCCTCACGGCGCCTAACCTGAGCCCTAACCGACCCTCACGCTTTGCATGTTGTCCCTAGGTCGCGCTCTAATTTTATTGCATTCGTTGACAGCCATATTGTTTGGAGTACGGGCACGCAGTGTGCGTGTTTACCGTTTGACTTGTAGCCTACTTTTCGCCAATCCATCTTCCATTTTGGCAAGAATTCGTTTCATCAATGCAATTCCATTTAAACATTAAATTTTCTGCAATCTAACTAATGTCAGCAAGAATCTTTTCATTCAGAGTGTAAGCATTTACGTTGGCGTCATAATTCATTCGTCATTGTATGGGTCAGCGATGGTCGGATTGATGCCAAGAATATTTAAGAATTCTTGCTAAGTAGAAGTCGGATTGGTGAAAATAATTTTTATTCAAATAGAAATGGCATAAATTATGAAAATAATCTAGCTGAAATCAAAGCTGGATGGGTGAACAATAATTTTTTATGAAACATTGGGAAGATTGAATTGTTGAAAAAATTGCTGCCTAAATGGAAGCAGGATTTCAAGATAAACGAGTTCTTGCCCAAACTGAGGCTGATGGGAAACGAGAAGGTTCTGTGTAAATTAGGATTGATTAAAAATAATAATGCTTGCTAGAATGCTGCAACTAGCAAATAATTTACAACGCTAAAATATACGTCTACTATTTAAGCAAAGCTTATTTTTATCAATTGTATTTTTTGTATAGGTTTATATAGCACCTCTTGCAGAATGACTATTCAAAGGCATTCTCAGCTCAAAAACTGTGGGGTTTTATCAATTATAGACTTACAATTCTGATAACGGTGAATGATATTTGGATGACTAAGTGTTTGTTTTCTGTTTTGCATTTTGATGATCATTGATAGGACGGTCATCACTAGGCCGCCTACAGTGGATAGCTGTCAATGAAAGGTGTACTTTGCCATGTTTCTGCTTGACAGGTGGCCTGCATACACGTTCCAACCGTGCCAGAAGGTCTTGACCTACCACTGGACATTACGAGACTTGTTTGCCACATGACTGCCCGACTCGTTCAAGTGAAGCTGACCTAAAGAAAAAATCTGGTAAATTGTTATTTATTCAAATCAATATAACTAACCTTAGATAAAAACGGGCTGGTAACCCAAGATCGGTGTCACGACAACTCGTCTACAGACAACTCGTATAACGACAAGTTGTCTCCAGACAATTCGTCTACGACAACTGGTCTACGACAACTCATCTACAAACTACTCCAGCTTCTATTTCACCCATATAAAACCATCATCCAGCTTCCATTTCAAATATAAAGATACCTTCATCCAGCTTCCATTTCTCAAACGTTTTATCATTAATCCAGCTTCTATTTAACCTATATAAACCTTCATCCAGCTTCCATTTCTTTATCGCTCTTTTCATAAATCCAGCTTCTATTTCAGATCTATAAATTCCTTCATCCAGCCTCCATTTCTTTAGCGTTTTTCGGCTATCCAGCTCCTATTTCAGATCTATAAATACCTTGATACAGCTTCTATTTCCTAAGCACTTTTTCCCGTCAATCCTGTTTCTTTTTCACCTACATAGATACGAAATGGAAGCTGGATGAAGGTATCTTTATATTTGAAATGGAAGCTGGATGGAAGTTTTATATTGGTGAAAATAATAGAAGCTGGAGTAGATTGTAGACGGGTTGTCGTAGACGAGTTGTCGTAGACCAGTTGTCGTAGACCAGTTGTCGTAGACGAATTGTCTGGAGACCACTTGTCGTTAGACGAGTTGAGTTGTCTGTAGACCAGTTGTCGTGGAACCTCGAAGATCAAATAGGAAGTCTTGGTGCATGGCCAATATGATTGTTTTTTATGGTTAATTTCTTGTGGATTATTTCAACTTGAGGCACGGGTGCCTGTAGATATTAAGAACTGCCTTCTGCTCAATACTAAAAAAATTAAACTGATCTGGCTTTGATAACCATTGTCACCTCGGAAAGATAGACTTGCAGCTGCTCTTTTCAAATGCCTTTTCTTCTCTGATGTACAACTTCTGTGTTAGGTGTGACTCTTAGCTTGTTTTGGGCACTAAGTACTGTTTCTGCTCATTGTGTTAAAACCTTTTTCGAGGGGTCCTTTGCACTGAGAGCACCTCGGATTAGTTTGTACTGTAAGAGGTTATTTGTAAATTCATGAATGTAATAGAATTGCACATTCCCAGGTACTAATCTTTTGTGAGCAGTTGGTTGAGCATGTTTTATCATATTCGCAAGATGCATTCTGAATGTCTGTCACTCATTGCATGGCAAAGCTGGTTCTACCTTCATGCATTCTATCATGTGCACTGTGGTGGACTATGGTAATTTATTTTGACCTTGCTCCCAGGTTGATCAACTTCAATCTATTTTAAACTCTGCAGCTTAGTAGGATACTTGGTGAGTGGGATTCTAAAGACTGATTATATATCTGATACAGGGTAAGCTGCGGTGCATCGAGCGTGGCTTCACAGTTTCGTTGTTCCACCTTGTTTGTTCAGCGTCAATCCATCTTTCAATTGTCGAACCAATCTGAGCTTCTGGTTCCCTGCTCACAGACTGCTCTATCCGACCGCGTCGTTCATTTTCTGTCGTTTTCCTACAACCTGGAATGACCTCCCTGTTACACTGCACTTAGTTCCCAGGGGTCACTCCTTAAGAACCTCAAAACTTTCTTATTAGCCATGGTTGCGCTGTAGCGCCTTTGAGAAACCTACCTTGAGGAGATGCTACATACAATTTCTGAAATAAATATTTAGTTATTGATGTGCAGTATTACACAGAAAAAGATGCAGTGATGGTAAATAAAAATTAAGGCAGGGAAAGGTGTGCTATAAGGGGTGGAGTCGGCCCCCCAAAAGTGATTTTAAACCTTAATATTAATAAGAAAGTGATTAAAACACTCTGTTGAAATGTTAGAAATTGCCTCTAGAAAACTTAGGGAATTCTTAAGTCATATTTCTGTGGCCACACTGTATATTTAATTAGTATCAGTGTATATTTGGGTGGCACATTGGATAGCACATTGGTGTGAAGATCAGCGGTGCTGAGTTTGAATATCGAAGCCTTCCCATAGGATAGATGTGCTTTGTAGGCTGCTATTCCTGTCATTGCAGGCTGTCTGTTCTTTATTTAAGATTGACATTAATTAGGATTGTTTCATGTAAACATACTGCGTTTTCCAGTATGAATCCAATAAAGAAAATATTATTAAATTTTTGGCCACCCTGATTGTGTATGTATGCATCTAACAGCTTCCTATGACACATTTGAGTACCTCACGAAAGTGTTGTGATGGTTAGGCCAGTATAGGAGGTATAGTCCTGAGCACTTTTTGTGGAATAACAAAATTTTGCATTGATCATTTTCACCCAAAGAAAGACTAATTGTTTAAAATTACTTGCTTTTGTCATTACCGCTGTAGATGCTGTTCACATGAATGAACCCACTGCCTCTGCAGATTACATGACAGCTGAAGAAAAGATCAAATCATGGTTTCGAAGGACAATACATAGAGAGGTTGGAAGAAAAAGACGCTATGAACTGTCGGTGTTACGGCGGTCATTGGTTGGTGATGGTTCACACTTCCGATAAGCATGGCAGTGATCTTGAAGAGGAACAGCAAAGCGCATTGAGCAGCAAGGATCTCTACTCCCGAGGAGCATCGAGATGCAGGAGAGGATCGTCGAATTCCTCTAATCCACATGGAGTGGCATTATCTTCCAACCTCGGACCAAATCCACTCACTATATCCTCCATTCCCAATCCCTTCACAGCATAAACGACTTATGCGCAAGGCAGTTATTGCTATAATGCTCTTTTGCCTAGTTATTTAAAGAAAATATTAAAGTGTGGGTATGCTACAGCATGGAACGCTACTCTCTGTTTACTAGAGAAATAATTATATCTAGCTACATTTCAATAATGTATTGTATATTATGGCCTCATATAATTTTGTTTATTTTAGTTTTCAAATATTTTAATTGTGTATATATATGTATTTTGTTTGTTTGTATGTGCACTTGTTATAACGCCCCTTCAAGCTCTCTTCATTCAGAGGCGCTTTGTGAGTGAATTAGACTTGCCCAAGGTCCTTACGCGGCCAGGTGGTTTCGAACCTTCCAGCTCCAAGGCAACGACGCCATCACTACACCACCATGTCCCGCTATGGTCATTTATGTATGTGTGATTGTGTGTGTAATTGTATATATATATATTTACACATGATGGCCAGATTTCATCAAAATATTTAAAACAGAGCAAAAGTTATATCACTTATAGTGAGGCCATCACCGTTTTTTGACTATTCAAAAGCGTAACACAACAAAAAGTAAAAAAACACTATTTTATTAAGTCTAGTCTGAAATAACTGTTGTGAAATGAACTTGGTAGTGCTTCGGAACTTGTCTTAAATTTGCCCAACACCAATGCCAAAACTTTTTTGAGTCTCTTTGCAAAGTTCTTGATGACCTGTTGTTGCATTCCAAAGGCAAATCTTCCCATATAAAATCCAATACGCCCATCAATTCTCTTACCACTCTTGGTTTTGGTTGTAGATTGTGATATTTCTCCAGCATAGCTCTCCGCAATTGATTATCAATCCATCGGGTTTAAATCCAGATATTTGGGCCATTGGCTTTCTCATTGAAACCAGAGCAACCTACATTGGGGTCGATCTTTTTTCATTCATGGCAAATCTCTTAAATCTCAGCTTAACTCTTAATGTTTACACTCTCGCTGTTTACCAGAGTAAACATTGCTCATAGCCTTGCATCTCCAGGATCTTGCTCAAGAGTTGCCTGAATACACATTTAGTTTGTCATTGACATCTTGGCCATTTTATTTTTTATAGGAATTTGAATTGTACTGTTCTAAGAGCAAAATTATTAATTTGACAGATTCCTTATTTACCAACTTTTCATTGTGCTAAGTGACTTCTCAGTGACTTGCAGCTATGCTGGTACCCTGTTTCTTTTTTAAATAGTAATTATAATGATCATCTGGCAATATCAAGCCTATTTGATAACAATTATCTGCGATGAGACTTAATAAAATCGTGTTTTTGTTATTTCTTGTTGTGTTACGTTTTTAGATCGTCAAAACAAAACGGTGGGTGGCCTCACTAAAAGTGATATGACTTTTGTTCTGTTTGAAATATTGTGGTGAAACCTGGCATCATGTGTAAATTTTAATTGTCTTTCAGCCTGTAAAATTTCATTTTGAAATTCATAGTTCTGGCCAAGATATTGGCAAAAAACTTGGGGGGGGGTCTTTTTGGCCCACCTTTTATATTCCAGAGTGTTACCAATAGATACTCTAAAACCCCTCTTGACGTGTTATTTAGAGGTTTAGTATTTAATTAAGAACCAGGTTTTTGATGTTTATGAGATTTTTGCGAAAGTTTCTCAACGTGGAAATGTTTACACGCTGTAGTTACATAAAATTATGAAGTATTGACAGGATTTTTGTTGTTAAGGTTGATACTTCTCTTTTTTTATCCATTGGCTTTCATGTTTATGTGGTTACTCATTTCATTTTAGATGGGACACGTATATATTTTGTTAGTGTTTTTTTGATGTGTGTGTTGTTATATTGGACTAGATATGCCATCTGCTTAGAGTGCAACAGCACTAACTCCAAATTTGTCAACTTTTTGTTTATTCTGTTGCTACCTATGCATGTTATTGTTTTAAATTTGCAGAGATGATATTGTTCTAGTGTAAATAATAGTGCAGCAACTATTTGATTATTTGAGCTATTTCCAATGACCTATCTTTGATTTGGTCCTGTTGACACATGCTTTGCGTTTCAGTAAACATGATTGTTAATGTATGCAATAATTGTCAAGGGGCGGTGTGCTGAAGACTTGTTGAAAATGTATTTAAGAGGAATATTGTATTTTTCATGCAATCAGTATGATGTTGCTTTAATTTTAATTATTATTTGTAATATGCTATTGTGTTTAAATCAGGGTATTGTGATAACTAGAAGTAATATTCAATGTGATATCTTGTTAGGAACAAAAGCGTATTTGTGAGTGGTTCGTTAAAACATTGTTTTCGCTTATTATTAGCACACTGTAATAAAGATAAAGTTAAAATATCACTCTAATTTAACTAGCTGTGAGGATAATTTTTTTACCTTCATTATCTAATTTGTGTGGTTATAAACAGAAGGCAAGTAAGCTTTTTGTGAAACACATTTGTTCTGTTTGTGTGTGTGTAGTCATTTCTCTAAAACATTTAATATTTAACATTCTCATTTTTAAATAGATTTATTAATTATGTTTTTCAAGTAAATACATGCAAATAAATTCAATTTTTACACAAATCATTTTCATTCAATGTGTGATAATAATTATAAATACTGTTGCTTCATGCATTTTAACAAATGAATATTTGTTGTATGACTATGTTTTTGTTTGCATTTTATTCCTTTTAAGATGAATTATATTTCCCTAATTTAGCTGAACTAGCCTCTTGGATAAGCTTTTGTATTCGACAATCTGAATTTTCTCTGAGTGCAATATTGATTTCAAGGTCTCTAGATAACTAAATGATTGATATTTTGACATTTCAGAAGTCATACTGTTTAAATAATTTATCTTGCATTATAAATTTAGCTGGAGAATATTCCTGTTGCCATTTGTGTGGAATTAATTATTTTGAATATTTATTGCATGCGTTACTGTCGTAAATATTGTTTTTATTTTTGATACAATGAATGATTGTGAACTTTGAAAAAAATATTTTCATGGAAATTTGTTTTTTTCTATTGCAAGTTAGAAGTATATTTGGAGTTCCTGAATCGAATCTCAGAAGTCAGAATTCTTGTGGTATTAATTTTGTGATTGGAAATTCCAGATATGCATAAATTCACCTGAGAATTGGTTACAACCACATTTATAGGTCTACACCTGGTCTTCATATTGCCATTAGAGGCATTGTGAGGGCTGACCGTAGGCAGAATGGATGGCTACACAAAGTCCCAAGTAGGGCCAACAGCGGCCGATCATTTACCAATAGCGCCCTATAAAAGGCCATTAGAGGTTGTGTGCGGGTAGACTGGGGAACAACAGGCGGTCCTATACTAGCGAGCGCGAGCCAATGAATAGCCACCAGCGGGCCAGCAATCGCCATCATGGTAGACCGGGAACAATAGGCGGCCCCTTACAACCGCCAATTCCGAGCCGACAGCTCGGGATGAATTGACACCAGCGGCCCCATAGACGCCGACCCCGTAACAATGAATAGAAGCCGGCACTTATACACCGCTGGGCCGGCAGATAAATTCATAGGCGCAACCTATGCATCGCGCGGTGTTCAACGAGGCGTAGCGTATACGTTGGCCCTGTTCTGGCAAGATCATCCGTTCCTCTACTGGGCCCTATTATTGGGCCGATTTAGTTTGGATGAGCACTACCAGATGGGCGAAGATGCCGTGAACCCCGGGTTTGCCGCTGTGGGCTAAGTAGGTTGGCATGGTACGGGCACTGCGATTCCTGGCTGTCTGGGTAGCAGGTCGATATCCTTGTTAAGGATTTTTATATTGTGCTAAAAGCAGTGCTAAGTGTTAAAAAAGAAGTGCCAGGACAACACTAAGTCTTACCTTTTTAATTCCACATAAATCAACATCTGATCCCTCAGTTATTTTCCAACAATTCTCATACTGCTTGTGGCTTTGCCATATGAAAAGGTTAAAGCACAAACACTAGGATATGCTATCCAGCTAACCTTCTATATACTTTTTTACATATTTTTCTTATGCACCATCAAACTAATCAAAAAGCACTAGTCTGCTTTTGATATCGAGCCTCTTCATCACGTAACTTCCTTAACAAAAATTTGTGATACAACCATGGCTTTTTTAACGTGCAGTTGTACACAAAATGTGCAGTTCTAAATGGATTTGAGCAGTTAAAACTATTTGAAAAAGGCCATTTTTATCCGATTGGAAGTAATTTACCATGGAGGATGGGGTTGTGCAGTTCTAACAATTTCTTAAAAACAGCCATGTATACAACTGTTTGAGATTCTGAAGCTGGCATTCTAACAATCTGCAATTAGGAACTCAATGATGATGTTTATCAGTACTCTCAATGTTTCAGTTTGTGTACTTGACAATACACATCAACACATGGAGTACTGCTGCAACAACATTCTTAGGAACTAAGAAATCCCAAGGAAGTGAAAAAAAATGTGATTGATTTGATCATGAAACCCAAATGTCGTCAATCATAAAAAAGGATGACAATTAGGCCTATACAGGGGCGCCGTTAGGCGTACGCACTTACGCAAGTGCGTACAGCGCGGAAAGGCCAAAAAAAATTTTTTCACAAATTGCAAATTTATTGTAAGCGATGAAATTCTATTGAAATTTTATAATCTATAGAACATACTTACTTCCTTACTTACTTACACTCTAATAGAGAGCCATCTTGGCATTGAGCGTCTTATAGCCGCCTAGGCCTAGAGGTCTATGGATCCTGGGATTCCTGGATGTAAAACGGTTAAAACTTTTTTAAATTTAATTTTTGTTTGTATGTGTTTCTATGTGCACTTTTTATAGCCAGGGGCGAATCCAGGGGGCAATCCGGCCATGGCCCCCATTTAAAACTGCCATGGGACGTGGCCCCTCATTTGGTATGAAATTAGCAATGCATATGGGTGTAATGGCATATTGCCCCCTCCCCTATTCGGAGAATGGCATGGAACGTGCCCCCCAGTCGGTTTTCAAGTGGAGGAGTAAAAAAAGTCATCAACTTTTTGGGCGGATGAAATGGTATGATTTTCTCAAAAAAATTTTTTGCAGATGACTAAAAAAACCTCATCAACTTTTTTGGCGGATGCAAAGTACTTCAGCCAAAGACTGATCCCTATTTATTTTCGACCAACAACCAAATTTCGAAATTTGTTTCACCTGTCCCATCCCAGGTTCTAAGATTTTTGCCCCCCCCCCCTGGAAGAGTTCTGGATCCGCCACTGGTTATAGCGCCCCTTCAAGCTCTCTACTCCGGCCAAAGCGCTGAGCAATTGTGAGTGAAGGACTTTCCCAAGGTCCTTACGCGGCGAGGTGGATTCGAACCTGGAAAATTCCGGCTTCAAGGCGACGATAGCATAGCAATATGCCGATCTAAAGGTATCAAATTGCACCTCCTAAACATCACCCCCCGGTAACTTGTACCGTAACCGGTTTCAGATTACCCCCGGACACTAGATTTGCATAGATTTAAGATTTATCCGTCATCCCACTGTGGTTTGTTATCAATATTTTACTCGGAAAAAATAATAGCCGCGAAGCCATTTCTCCATGTAACTTCAGCGGCGATTTAGTATTTTTGTTACAGATGAAAATATTTATAACAAACCAAACCACGAAGTGGGATAACGGATGAAAATCTTCAGACCAAAACAAGAAGCGGGATTATTTTTCTGATATTTCTAGTCCAATAAATGCGACGATTGATGCAAATTACAGTTTGCAGGGGATAATGTTTAGAAGGGGGTAATAGTTTGAAGCCTTTAGCATGGGCGTCCGCAGGAATTTTTCTAGGGGCGCAAACTTTTATATAATTGTCACATGGTCTAAATTTATTGGGTGACAGTTTGAATTTCCATATTACCACGAGAGAATCCTATAGATCCTATCCTACCTATACGTTATGCGCCCAAAGAAAGATATATTATATAGGTTCAACATGACTGCCTATAAATGGCTCCATTTGAGGTCGACACAGCCAAAAATGCGCTGGTCGCTGGGTCTCCGCCCCCAGACCCCGCTGGGGGAGCTTACTGTAAAGACAAAACCTTTCTCTTTTAAAATAAAATTTTGATTTTTGTTGTTATCATGGTAGCTTGCGACACTGAAAAACGACTTATTCTTAAAAATTTCGCCACTTTGTCGTTCACAAATAGCTGGCAAACAAGAGCCTAAAATGGCTCCATTTGAGGTCGACACAGCCAAAAATGCGCTGGTCGCTGGGTCTCCGCCCCCAGACCCCGCTGGGGGAGCTTACTGTAAAGACAAAACCTTTCTCTTTTAAAATAAAATTTTGATTTTTGTTGTTATCATGGTAGCTTGCGACACTGAAAAACGACTTATTCTTAAAAATTTCGCCACTTTGTCGTTCACAAATAGCTGGCAAACAAGAGCCTAAAAATGGCTCCATTTGAGGTCGACACAGCCAAAAATGCGCTGGTCGCTGGGTCTCCGCCCCCAGACCCCGCTGGGAGAGCTTACTGTAAAGACAAAACCTTTCTCTTTTACAATAACATTTTGATTTTTGTTGTTATCATGGTAGCTTGCAACACTGAAAAACGACTTATTCTTAAAAATTTCGCCACTTTGTCGTTCACAAATAGCTGGCAAACAAGAGCCTAAAAATGGCTCCATTTGAGGTCGACACAGCCAAAAATGCGCTGGTCCTCCGCCCCCAGACCCCGCTGGGGGAGCTTACTGTAAAGACAAAACCTTTCTCTTTTACAATAACATTTTGATTTTTGTTGTTATCATGGTAGTTTGCGACCCTGAAAAACGACTTATTCTTTAAAATTTCGCCACTTTGTCGTTCACAAATAGCTGGCAAACAGGAGCCTAAAAATGGCTCCATTTAAGGTCGAAACAGCCAAAAATGCGCTGGTCGCTGGGGCTCCGCCCCAGACCCCGCTGGGGGAGCTTACAACGCTCCCCCAGACCCCCTAGTCGGGATGGGCTTCGTGCCTTCGGCACTCGCAACTTCCCGCCTTCGGCGCCGCCACTGACGACCAATTAATTAGGCCTACAATACAGCGTCCTGGCACTTTTTTTACACTTTAAGCACTGTATATGTATATGGGATTGGATTGGTAGTATTTACGCCCCGCCTAACCAGAAATCCTGGATCCGCCCCTGAATATAAGCTCGTATCGATCGCTGTTCGCTTCATATTATTTTGTGCAAGTTGTGCGTACAGAAATAAAATCCTGGCGGCGCCGCTGCAATTATAAATGGTTCCCAAAGCTTTCACACCAAGAAGATTACTAATAGAATAGAAACAGTTTAAATTTAACTGGTTTACCTTAAAAATGTTACTTTACCGTCCACCATTCCAGTAATCTCAGACCAACTTTTAACGTTCTCAAAGCTATTCACCTAATTCAAACTTACTTTCCTTTCTCTGTGAACGTTTTAAATTAAATAACAGACAGCCCCTAGTTTTATTGTATTCTTACATATTCATTAACCTGGCGGAAGCAATAAGAACATCCAAACATCTTAAACCAAGTGCTTACTGCAGAAAACGCATGCAAATTTTCGAAAATTAATTTATCTAGTGTCAAGACTTCCAAATGTTTCAAAAGACAGGCTCCACGTAACTACAATCTGGCCGCATCTTCTATTTAAAGTGACTTCGGATGTGTGTCTTAAGGGCAGGCATTGTAGCAGAATCCTTCTTGCAGACATGACATCTGAAAGACAATAAGAATAAAAGTTCAGTATTCAATCACTATCGCATTCAAAATGGTCGTTAGAAACAGTTCAACACAAGCTATATGGTCACATCAAACAATCGTGCTGGAATATAATTAAACTTAGATTTCATGAATGTATTTGTTTGATATTTGAAAGCTTCAGCATTACTGAGAATGCTGAGCTCTAGATAGTATTTTACGTCAAGAAAATGAGACTAAGGTAAAAAGACGAAAAAAAAGGAGAAAATACATCTAAAGAAGAAAATACTTCTAAAATATGCCTAATGAAAAAAATACTTATTCTCAGTTAAATGACCTCCTCCCTGTAACAATCCATAAAACGGATTATACATGCAACATTTGTGTCATACCCAGAGCCAGTCAGCTAAAACTAGGCCAAGCAGTATGGAGTCAACCAAACTTTAATATATAATATATTCAGCATTTTGATAATGACCGAAAATGCCTTCGTAATAAGTGAGATTTCAATATAAACCGGCTCAATATAATGTGGTTATGTTTGCACACTATTGCATTCTTGTGGTCGGGCCTTTGACAGCTGTTAGATATACCAGTAACCAGAAGTTTTAAACACAAAAGTTTTACTGACATACATCAATATATGTATATTGTATACGAAAAAAATAGGTCTACCAAAGAAGCTTGCTTCACAGTGCAAGTAATGGAAACGATGACTAGTAAATGGTAGAGTACTGGTGTACTTCTCTTCCATAGTAAAAAAATTGCTTATGGATAATTTAACGTTAACAATAAATCATAGTCTAAAATCTTAGTTAACAACATCAGCCATAAAAAATAAAAGATAAAAATAAAATAACCAACATACATTACCTCTAAATTCCACAAACTTTACGAGTTAACTGGAACATCATTGTAAAACATGTCAAAATATTATGTGATGCATTAATTCTATACTTGCCGCAAAGGGCGCTTCAGAATTTCTGCGTATTTGGCTGGTTCAAATTGAACAGATCCTTTCTCTTCCATCATTGCAATGAGATCTGGAAGTAATAAAAAAGGCAAATAAAATCAATTTGTTGCAATATAAGCCAATTTGTAAAATTAACTAGTAATTTTGTTGACATTATACACCACAGCACTAGGAACATTGCTGGATAGTCATTTGCTGGGATATCATTTCTGCATGGATGATAAGTCAATTCTACATTTCATTCGGAGTTTGTCATGTGACTCATTTGCTCGCTGCCTTTGAGGAGTTTATTGGCTGTCATTATAGATTGCTATAATCAGGGGCGGATACAGAAACTTTGGACGGGGGGAGCAAAAAATTCTTGGCTTTGGGTGTGGAAATTTTTTTTCGTATCCGCCCAAAAAGTTGATGACTTATTTAGTCATCCAGTCCAAATGTCCTCATTATACGTTGTTCGAAAGCTTGTTGAAAAAAATGAGGAGGGCCACGATACATGGGCAGTTCTAAATGGGCGGATTGGTCCCCCCTGGATCCGCCCTTGGCTATAATGACAGCTAGTAAACTCGAGCAGACAGGCCAGAACTCTATGGCTAAAGCCATAACTAACATAACACACAAAAGATGAATCCTGTTCAGCTAGTTAGTAATGCTCTTCATAAATTCTTAAGGCGTTGGATAGGTCTGACATGCAAATGCTTGCTGGTATGTTAGCTTTATCAGGTCTGTTGTTGTTCCAAATTTATGGAACCCAGAAGGAAGCACAAGGCAGTGTTGTGCACGAGACCGAAAATCCAAGACCAAGACCAAGACCAAGACCGAGTGGTCCAAGACCAAGACCAAGACCAAGACCGGGTGGTCCAAGACCGAGACCAAGACCAAGACCGGGTGGTCCAAGACCGAGACCAAGACCAAGACCGCAATTTTCTGGTCTCGAGACCGTCTCGAGACCAAGACCACGTCTCGAGACCACACCACTGAGGTCTAAATCCCTGCTCCTCAATGTTTGTAAAACTACAAAATGCCACATCGAGCAATTGCATCGATGTAATTACTTACTAAGGCACTAGGATAACTGAGCATTCACGTTTTCTTGTCTCTTTTGATGCGACCAAGAGGTCCAAGACCAAGACCAGGACCGGACCTTCAAGACCAAGACCAGACCAAGACCGGACCATCAAGACCGAGACCAAGACCGGACCTTCAAGACCAAGACCAAGACCAAGACCGGGTGGTCCAAGACCAAGACCAAGACCGCAATTTTCTGGTCTCGAGACCGTCTCGAGACCAAGACCACGGTCTCGAGACCACATCACTGGCACAAGGATAATTCTTAGAATTATAACATTGCAATAGGAACGAAATAAATTCAGGCTGAGGATTTATAATGATTAATTAATCAATTAATCGCTAAATATCTTAACTAATTGATTTTGGTTTGCTTGATCAATTTTTTTTACTTTATTCATAACTAGCTGTACCCGGCCACGCGTTGCTGTGGCAGAAAAGACTCTCCCCTCCTCCCCTCCTCCCCTCCCCCTTTCCCTCCCCCCTTCCCCTCCTCCTCCCCTCCTCCCCCTCCCTCTCCCCGCCGCCTCCCTCCCCTCCCCCTTCGTCCCGCTCCCTCCGCTCCTTTCCTCCCTGAACCAAGAAGGCCGCAACATAATTATGCGAGTCGCTTATGACGTCACGGGACGCAACCTCATTCATGTTTCGTCTGCATGGTCGCAGTCACTGTCAAGGCGTTTGTGAATCTGGCAACGTGCGGTTTTGAATTTGCAAATGGCGGTCGAGCGGAATGCAAAGTTAACTTTTTGTGGAAAATATTGCGTTTATTCGGAGAAAAAAAAAGTTGGAAACTCTCTTATAGGAATGGAAGGTTTTGTGAAATTTTCAAAACAATCTGTGCGGTACGTTTCGAGAACACTTTACACAAACTATTGGAAAGTTTCATTTTTATATATATAGATGCTGAGTGGGTCATTTTAAAGAAAAATTCAGTGATAGTTTTTGCATTTAAAACAAATGCTGGTGGAAAAGTCAATTACGAGAGGAATTGCATAATATTTGTCAGTCACAAAAGTAACAGTCCATTGTTACCTGATGAGTCAATGAAGTACTCGGTTGTAAACGAATTCCAGTGTTTCTTTGTTTTCAATGACGCTGAATCAAAATCTTGGCTGATCACATGCAGATGTATTTGACTAAAAAACACAATACCTCAAACTACACAATCCTATAAGAAATATTTCGCTGTCATAATTGAAGAAGCCTTTCAATAAATAGTTATGCCATGTAACTCTTTGCTGGAAGGTGACAGACAATATACGAAGTAACTGGCAATTTAGTAACAATAACAAGAGACTCTGAACTGTCATACTATATTTACAAATTAAAGATCTCTGGGTCTTACCTCATACTGGGAATAGCATGGTAACCCAAGCGAAACTCCAGTTTAGAACTTGATCTAAAATTTAAAATTTTCAAAAACATGATACAATAACAAAATTAATCTAATCCTGAACTAATAATGTTCTGTGTGCACTGTGCAGGCAAATATATATTGAAACAGAACACTGAATATGCTTTTCGACTTTCAAACCCTCAAAATGATGGCTCTAAAACGTCCTGTTCCGCCAGCACTGTAGCTAGCCACTGCACAACAGTGTACAAACGACTTTGAACAAGAAAATCTTGTTGCCTAGCAGTTAAAAGTCTCAATGATTGTAATTTGATACCAAGTTACAACTTGAGTCCAAATGGCGCAATGAAATTAAGGATCAACTGACATTTTTTAAACGATTTACTTGCAGAGCTCTGCATTTGTATCTAATGCTTGCAGAAATTACTCTTCAACACGAACAGAATGAGGATGACTGTCTTGGGGTAGGAGGTTGTCTTGGGTCTGCTGTAATGCAGAGTTGAGTTATTAAGAACTATCATGAACAACTGGATTATTGTTTTTGTAAACACTAAGATGCACCTTACATTAAATCAATAACCTGACAAACCTCTGTAAACATATTTAGCAACACTACCAGTCACTTTACATCAGTGTTTTAAACAACAAATACACAAAAAGAATGAAACAGAATATTTACTTTTTGGCCAATTTTTCACCTTCATCATGCATGTGTTTCAACAGAGGCAAATGTTCTTTGGTCAGACCCTTAAGATTGGCAATGCTCTCTTTTGGAATGACCAGAAAATGGAAGCGAGCCTGATGTAGAAAAAAGACATGTGCAGTGTAAACATGTTATAAGTAAGTTGTGGATCTTCTATTAAAGTGATTTAACTAGAACCATCTGATGCAAAATCAAACTGTTCCTAATACTCAAAATTGCAAAACTAACAATGTAACAGTGATTAGCATGAGATTCAACCCATATGCAATAACCTGCAGCAAGCATAACATATACATTGTTATACAATCAGTCCAACAGGTTTAGTTGTTAACATTTGTCAACCATAATTACCAATTGACTCCTGAACCTGTTCCATGCCTCCTCACCTACTCAGCCTCCCCCCAAATTAATGTCTTATGCCAGGAACACCCTTGCAACTGCAAAATCTCCGGTAACCTCGAAGACTGGCTGCTCGTACTCCAAACAATATGACTGCCAACGATTGCAATAATAATAGAATGCAGCGACCTATGGCGCAGCTACCTAGCGACATCTATCGACTGCGTTGTATGACAGTTGGAAAGTAAATAAACCTGCGCTTTGTAAATGAACCAATCGCTTTTGAAGCTATAATTATGTTTCGCTGGGCGCTTATGCTACCGTTCAGTTTGTATGTTGGAATGCAGTCGATAGGTGTCGTCGCTAGGTAGCTGCGCTATAGGTCGCTGCGCTCTATTTTTATTGCAATCGTTGGTAGCCATATTGTTTGGAGTATGGGCACATTGGGCAGCCAGTCTTCGGGATTGCCATTTATTAAATAAGGAGTTTACAGAATTCAACTCTTTAAGGTGATAAAATATGCCGCGACACCCGCCCATATTCCTTTGAATCGTTTCGGGAAATCGGGTTTAAGGGATTCAGGCCACAATCCAACAGCTTTATACTGCAATCGGGCAAGTCTATTGGACTACTACGTAATCCATTCCGAGTAACTATTCTGCCTTTTTTATCACAAATAAACGTAAACCTGATATCTACATAGTTTTTATATCGTTGATGGTCAATTATAGAGTAGCATGAACTCAATAACAGCTCGTGTTCTCTTTAAATTCCCCGCGCTCCTGCACAGTACTAACTTTAGGGTATTTGTCTTTAATGATGACGACTTTGTCACTTTCGTCTACTTTCAGGTCTGGATCATTCATGGAATCTTTCAGTCCAGAACTCCAGTGGCCATGTTGTTTTTTAGATGCAACTGGAGAATCAATTTTGGACGCTGTTCTTTTACGATTTTGCGACATTTTAGTTAAAATCACCATCAGGGCCATCTAATCACAGTGAGTCAGTGACACAGTAACCTATTACAGCTTTATTAAATCGCACCAAGTGGGAGCGAATTTAGAGCCCAAACCAAAACTACCTTGACAACCTCGATGGCGTAAAATATCAATAAATTTGTAAACACAAAATTTGAACCTGTCTACCCCGTTATGTAAAGTTGTAAACTACAGTCTCTATGCATGCTGCGTTCCAAACACAAACATTAGGCCTAGTCTACATGGCACTGCTCATATTTTGGTCAAGTAACTGTCTTTTCATGAGTCATGACCAGGCCCGGCCCTAGGGCTTGCGGGGTCCAAGGCAGCAGTGGGCCCTCGAGCATAAATTTACGCAGTTGATTTCCTGTCAATACGGCACTGGTGGAGTGTCACCTAAGATGGGCCATTTAACGTTGTTTCTCAAATTTCTTTAGAGCTAAGCGCACTATTTTAAAACAAACCACATTAATGTGGCCTATGCATATTTGATTTTCAAAGGATGTGTGTAAAAGATCAGCAAGTTCCCACGAATGCGTTATTATTGTCATTGAAAAGACAATTATTCGTATAAAAACTATTCTTGCAGTCGCGAATGTGACATGGTGCTTTTGAAAGAACGAAACTTCGCTAAACTTAAGGCTGCACATTAATTAGACTCTACCAAGCAATTGAAGCAAACTATTAAAACTTACATACGGTGCTGCTGCTGTCTTGATTTTATTGATAATAGAAATTTTTCATGTCATTGTTCGCTGATGTAATTTCACATTATTAAATTTTCCCAATCTGACATTATGAAAATTATTGTCCTATCTTATGGATATAGTTGCTTAAGATGGAATATAATATGTCCCATTGAAAAAATTACTAATATTATTAAACGTAACTATAATGATTGTCAATATTGACAAAGAAAAAAATTATAGCCAGCAGCGCGGGGCCCCTGGAAGCGCGGGGCCCAAGGCGGTTGCCTCGCTCGCCTTGCCCTAAGGCCGGGCCTGGTCATGACGTCTTGATTTCTTCATAATTGCACAAAGCCTGCACTTTATAAAGCAAAATATTCGACGCAGCACAGTCATGGAATTTACTTCTACAGCGCCCAATAATGTTTATTCGCAGGAGTTCAAAAAAATTTGACAAGCAAGGAGTCAAATTCCGAAATCAAACAGAAAAGACAGCTAACGGTGGGTGGTTATTGACAACTTATTGTTGCTCGGCGAAGGTGGTGGCACAGTAACAGTAAATTAACAAATTAATTATTTATACTGTGGTGGTGGAGACCTCGGGATGGCAATTTCGCGTGGAAAACACGACTGTGCTGTGGAGATGTAGCAAGAGGTGGAGTTTTGCCAACGGAATTAATAGGATATTCAGATATTTCATTTTTCGTAGTAAGACGAAACAGACTGCAGAGTGAATTGCATTTTTGTCGCTTCAGATACTTGCAGCCACAGAGCCACTAGAAACCAAGCGCAGGGCACGTGCAGCTTGTTCACGAGAGCTGCGTCTAGTCAGATGGATGGTCAAAAAGAAATCCGAAGAAGGTCGTAGAGTTGTGGAATTGTGAAGTCATGATGGGTGTAGGCTACTGTGGTGCGATTTAGGTCGAGAAATGGAAGGTGGAGGATATCCGATGAGGATAAGGATACTAGCGTAGCCTACATACATTCAGTCTAGGTAGACAAATCGAAGAATAGACCTAATGATGTTTATCAGGTAAAAAATGCCGTTGAAAATTTAAAACAGCGTATTTATTTGCAGGCATAAAATTGAAGGGGCGACATCTGTCCATAAGGGTGAAATGTGTGATTTTATATGAAATTTCTTATAAAGAATATTCTTCAACGTAAGGATTGCTTGGGCGACACCTAGCGAATGTGTCTGGCACTGACATTTTTACATACAGTAATGAGGAAATAGCGGAAGATGCTGCTTTGTTGATGTATTCGTCAAATTCGGACCAAAAGACTCGAAAGTAGGCAATTCTGGTACTTTGCAAATATTTCGTTTATTTATAATTTATTGTTTGTGCGTTGACATTGTAGCTGACTTTCAAATGCGTATCAAACATGACAAAATTGTGTAGAAAAATTTCTATAGCGCTGATTTAATTTCATGTAAATCGATTGCTTAGCGCTGAAGGATGATGTGAGGCGATTTTTTATATATGCTTTTTCATGATTTGGTTTTACGATTAAATCGTATGACTTTTCTTTAAAAAATACTTGGAAGCATGTTTTAATCAGTTGATTTCGTATATCTCTCTCCAGAAGTTTGGTTTTGGCTTTTTTTCCGTACGAATCATTCAACAGAGACTCTTCTGCTCTGTCTATTGTTTGTCTTCTTTGATACTATGGACTAATCTAATATAATATGACATTTTTAAAGTGCTTCTCACCGCAGATCTATTCAGAAGCACTCTCAGCATGACATGCCCATGAAAAGAGAAAGGTCTTCAAGCAGCGAAAAGATGCCGGTGAATTTCCCAGTGTGAGAATTGTGGAAAAATAACTGGGAGGGGGAGGGTGGACTATTATCCACTTGGAATTGGGGTGTACAAAAATACTTTAACATGGAGCTCTAAGAAAGACTGGGTTGTTGAAACCCCCCAACCCCCTGCAATTCTCACCTTGGAATTTCCTACCGGAATCCTGCCATGAATTCCAGAGGGAGGGCGATTCCGCATTGAGGGACCCGCAATGGACTGTGGAATTGGTCTTTCAGCTGTTTTCAGCATTAGCTCGGCCTTCGACTGTGTGGTCCACTCCATCCTTACGCAGTATATCTATTCTCTGCACTTTCCTTGGGTTAGTTGGTCAGCGTCTCGAATGGCTTCAATCATTCCAATCTGAACGCACTAACTGTGTGGTCTTTGGTTCGTTCAGGTCTCTTTGAGTCCTTGCTCATTTTGATGTGCCCAAGTTCTGACCTGTTATTTCGCTTTCTCTCACTGTCTCATCAAGCAGTCGAGGTCCGTCACCCCTTCATCATTAGGGGCGAGCTTTTGACTCCACAAGCTCACTTGGCTAAGAAGGTTACACCCGGCATTCCCATTCATCAGCTCCTCAATCTGAAAATATCTCATGCTGGGACTTGTCTTAAATCTTCTTACCATCAGTTGAAAAAATATGACCATGTGCTGACAAAACAATGTCATCTCATGTGTAAAACATCTATAGAGATGTTTTTGTGCATGAAAGTAGCTGCCAGCCTTGATATGTCATCTTCTTCTGAATGATGGCTCAGTTTGATTATGTGCATTTGTATAGATTAGTCCGAATGAGATGGCTGAAGAAACGAAGGAATACGACCAGACGGAACTCTTCAGCGACCCTAACTTCATTGGCCCAGTCAACTCTGGAGGTATCACGTGAATCAGATTTTCTTTACTGATTTTGTGCTTGCAATGAATAACTGAATGAAAATAAATTAGAACATTAGTGGTCACCATCCTGAACCAATTTGGTTTATAAAGTCTGATTTCATTCTACTGTCATTTGACCTCCAAACTTTGCACCTTGATGTGGCGAAGATTCAAAGCACATGTATTCTATATGGTTAATTTGCTCCACAGTTGAGTAAAAGGTTCATTTAAATGTTGGAAGATCTATTCTCTTCCAAGGTCAAAAGGATAAAATTTTCTGAAATACAATTAGCAATCTGGTAAACGAATGCCAGTTTAATCTATCAACATGCATTAATTGGTACAAGTTTATTTGCAAACCCGGAAACAGGACTGAATAGTCAGCGGGTGGTTATATATATATTCGACGTATGGTTGCCCATATAAATATTCCTGTAACAATGTGTGTGGTGCTTATCTATGATCTGTATCCTAGTGCACTGTCAACATCATTGTCTGCGCCTTTTGTTCTGACTTTGCACTGTTTCTTACTGTTTAGGTGGCGATTGTTCTGCCAATTCTGATGAATTCATAGGACATAACGAGTACCTCTGTGACATCGACATGACCAGCTTAGAAGCAGAAGTTCCTGTACCAAGTTGTTAGTAATTTCGTCCATCCCAAGTGAAATCTGGCTTTTCTCTTGTCTTCATAGGTTCACAGAGAACAGTTTTATTGTGGATCATATTTTAAAGTCTTTTGTTATGACAGCTTCATGATCACTAATTTATATCAGCTGTAGTAAAAACATTAGATTACGAGCATGCCTTTCTGA
Source organism: Lumbricus rubellus (assembly GCA_945859605.1). Taxonomy (NCBI): domain Eukaryota; kingdom Metazoa; phylum Annelida; class Clitellata; order Crassiclitellata; family Lumbricidae; genus Lumbricus; species Lumbricus rubellus. Next base: position 25,413,891 of record OX243815.1, on the reverse strand, counting down.
CATGCATGCAGTGCGTGTAAACATTTCTGTTGTATGCACGTCGTTTATTGTTAGCACGTCATCCTGATTGAATTTTTGGATTTCATAAGTTATCTGTAAAGTATCTTCATCTGGTTCACATCACAGTCTTAGCTGGATTTGTACAGAGTTATTAGAGTTGGTAGAAACCATTTTTGATTTGTGAGTTGACCTGGTTGTGAATGAGAAAGTTTCTATAAATCTGATTGTGCTCATTTTTTGTATTGTTAACAGTTCCGTGCAACAATAGTCAGTCTTCAGTTCCAACTTTATTATCAGACTTGGATGCATTTCAGGCACATAACAGAGATGTTAAAGGTAAGACTTGATCTGTGTAGGGGCATTGTTCTGTGCTAATGCTGTGTCTTCCATAATCAGCCACTTTAGCACCATTACTTTATCTTCTGGACTATGAATCAAGAATGAGTCGTGGCAATTGCTGGTTCCTTCAAGGGATCTAATGATTGCTATTTGGAGCTACAGTGTCCATGGACACCACTGGTTTCCTGTATCAGGCTTTTTTAACAGACACTGGGTGATGGCTGATGCATTTATTTGGTAATTAGTTCCAAGGTTATTATTAGACTTATGGTGATAAGTCCAATAATACTATGGGGAACAAACAAGTGTTTCTTTTTGTTTGTGTATTGCAAACTGTTTTTTAGTTCAGCACTTCTTATCTCTCAAAGTCTTCTGATGCAGAGATTCTAATGTTTAAATTTTTTTATAGAACTTTTACATTTGAATGCAGAACTTGTTAGGAATGTTGCACAATGCGCAGTCAGCTCTGACTTGTGGTTTTAGATTCGCTTGCAGAGCCTGGGATTGCAGGCCTGCGTAACCTTGGCAACACGTGTTTTATGAACTCTGGGATGCAGTGTCTACTCAGCAATCCGTGCATCGTTAAATATTTTCTCGAGGACTTCAAGGGTGATGAAACGACCAGACATACGCTAACAGGTCAGTTGCTTTCTGCTTTGTGAGCTCTAGACTTTCGGAAAGGTTAGAACAGGAAGTTTGGTAAGGATAGAACATAGCAGTGCAACTTAAGATAGGATGAAGTAGTTGCGCTGTCTCATGAAAGTACTGAATTGGATGGGTTGCTTTGCTGAAGTTCTTAACAATCTAGAGGTCTAATGTCATTTTTTTGGTGAGCACTGTGATTTCTCTAACTTATCTTCGGAGATTTTTTGTTTATAGTCCCAGTGAAGGATTTGCAAATTCAGTTGAACTTATATCCTTAGAATCTTTGGAGGTTTAGTGTAACAGCGGCTAAATAACTCTGTCACGATTTTTAGTATTACTGTAAATTCTAGCAAGGTATTGCTGATAATGATAAAAATATGTTAGGTTATATGGATATTAATTAAGGACTATTTATTCAAGCTAAAATCTAGCGTTTGAATCTAGTCAGTGATTTGGTTGACGCACTGGTGACTCACATAATTTCCATTTCTGAAAATATATCAGGGCTTTGTTTTCAACTGACTTCACGAGTACACACACTCAGCTAAACTTTTATGTTTGCCCAGGATTTAAGAGATTTTTTTGAAAATTCTGCATGAAACTAAGCTTTTATATATTGCTATCAAGTCATGAAATTTGTTTTGGGTTTTGAAACAGGTAAGTTTGCGAGTCTGCTAAGGAAGTTCTGGAGTGGCAGTTTCTCCATGTTACATCCTTCAGACTTCAAAGACATGGTGGGGCTGTACCATCCACAGTTTCAGGACTACAGACAGGTCAGAATGTTATCAGATTTTATATTCTTCTATGGACGACTTTTGTGTGTGCGTGTGTGTGTGCGCGCGTGCGCGTGCACTGACAGAATGTTGCTGTGATGATAATATTGTAAGTATTCTCATCAATTGTCCCAGTTGTTGCTTGCCCCAGATTATGCGACATGATAGAATGACTACAGTTTTCTCAAATGATTTACTCTTAATTGTTTATATCCTAACGTTACTGTTTAAGGTTAAACAGCAGATTATGCTCTTTCATAGTTTTTAAATTCCTTTGAAATAATTTACACATAAGGTTCAACTTAATCAGAGTTGGAGTGCAAAATTTTAACAGTAGGCATTTTTCCTTTATTGTTCTGATCAGCTTTTACATGTGATTTTAATACAGCATTTAACCCTTAAACACCGTCGGTGTAGTAAAAGGTAGTTGATTTTGCCTAGGGCCTGACGCCGAGAGTGCAGTAAAGTGTACAACGGCACTCCATACATAATGACGTACTTTGGCCAATGAAATCTATTATATTTTGATGACTTTACGTCATGTGGACCTAGATACTATATTTAGGCATATAAATAAGTGGAGGATCCCCTTAAAATTTGCATTTTTATTACGTAAATCGACGAATCAAATCGGACATTTATCTCGGATATTTACTTGCAAAAAAATGGCGACGAAGCGAGCGCGTGGTCTGTTCGACGCTGAAATAAGGCGAATTCTCGATGAATTAGATTCGATTCCTGGCAGTATTTTGACGAATATGAGAATGAAAACTTGTCACACGTTTCAAGTGACGACTGTAAAGTGGCCTTGGCTGAGGAAAATTCCGACATTGACACCGACTTTACCAATATAATCCGGTACACACGCTGTGAGGGTGAAAGTGGGTCGCTTTTATCGGATGATTATGACTTCGGGGCAATAGAGCGGACTGAACAGGTATCGGAATTTCATGTTTCTTCCCTAACTATACCATTTACCGGTGTCTGTGGTGGTCTAACCTATGATGCACCATTTTTGGATTTTTTCCATCTATTTTCTTAGATGATCAATTTTACGACTTGGGTCTAAATACTAACAAAAATTATAACTCCATCATTTATAAAGATATATTCAAAATTGTTTTTGTATTTTGACCGGCATTAATTTCTGCACATCCTGCATGCTCAAACTAAATATATTGTCAATGAGAATATTTTCATATTTGTGCTTGAACATGAAAAAGTAATAAAATTGGGGAGGGGTCTAATTTTGGGCAACTTAGGGTACCCCAATTTTTTTCTGATAAAACTGGACGGATAGAAAGGAAGAAGAGATAAAATGCTAAAGAACAGTGCTTACATTATGTCTATAGGCCAAGAAATAACTGAGATATCACAAATTCACAATTTTTCAATTTCCTTATTATTTTCCTCACCTTTACGACTTGGGTCTAAATACTGAAAAAAATTATAACTTCCTCATTTATAAAGATATATTCAAAATTGTTTGTGTGTTTTCACTGGCATTCATTTCTGCACATCTTTCATGCTCAAACTAAATATGTTGTCACTGAAAATATTTTAATATAGGTGCTTGAACATGAAAAAGTTTTAAAAAATGAGGAGGGGTCTAATTTTGGGCAACTTAGGGTACCCCCAAAATTTTTGGGGCTAAAACTGGACGGATAGATGGGAAGAGGAAATAAAATGCTAAAGAACAGTGGTTACATTATGTCTCTAGTCCAAGAAATAACTGAGATAGCACAAGTTTTCAAAAAAATTGTTTATAGGCTGTTTTATGGTAAAATAGCTAGGCGTCAGGGGGTAGGTGACAAGACTATGCTACTCGGCTGTTAAGGGTTAAGATGACATATAGAGTATAAGTTCGATAAGATTAGAGATAATATTTACTACAGTAAATAAAAAATGGCTTCAGGCAAGGCTGGCTATTTCGATCACGTACCTCATAAATTGGTAGATTGCTCTTAGGGTAAAAACAATATGCTCTGGAAACTTGCTTTCTTGTGTTGATTGTTAGTGATTTGACATCGTGGACGAATGTTATAATGACTGATCTCTGTTTTTTGTCTCCACCGCCACAGCACGATTGCCAGGAGTTCTTGGCGCTTCTTCTTGACAGCCTGCACGAACATCTAAACGCCGGCAGTTCTCAGATCAAGTGCAATTCGTCTGGAACGGACGCAGAAGACGGAGGAACTGGAGTCGGAGGAGTTGGAGGAGGAGGAGGCACCGGTGGTGGCGGAGGAAGTGGTACGATGTCAATGAAGGACTGTCTCGCTGGACTTGAATCCAACGATTCCTCGGAGGCAGGGTCGGAATGCTGCGCCAGCGAGACCTGCCACCTGTCGTGCCCACCTTCCGACTTTGCCGTCTGCTCGAACGTCGAGAAGTCGCGCAAGGAGACGATGACGCTCGACTGCATGAACCAGCTCTACGGAGCGTCGGAGGACAGCAACCTGTCGGAGCCGAGCCACGCGAGCACGGACTCGGCCGTGTCCGACCAGAGCCGCGGCGTCGTGCGGTGGGAACCGATACCGGAGGAGATGAAAACGGACGCGGGATTCTTCGGCAGCAGCACGGGTCCGTTTGGTGATGTTGGTTCCAGGGTGGTTGAAATCGCAGGCGACCAGAAGGAGAGTGGATGCTCTGTGGATGAGGAGAAGGATGCGAACGAAGCAGCGGAGAGGGATGGAGATACGGGAGTTGGCGAGCGTAGGCTTCCGAGCATCGAGGATTTCTGCATGAAGGACACGAAGACGCTGAACACGAACGTTCTCGCGACGGAGTACATGCACGAGGTCGTCTCGACGGACAGCAGGAAGTTTCTCAAGGTCGACAACAACTCGAGGTCGTCGGTCGTCGTCGGGCAGGACGAAGAGGTCGACGCCTACGAACACCTGAACGAGCTTCTCACCTGCGATGCGGAGAAGGAGACGACGTGCAAGCCCGTCAAGGAGACGAATCTGCTCGTCAACTGCCGAGACAAGTTCTCCGACAAGGGCTACTACGGGAAGAAGCTGCTCTTCTCCGATTTGGAGTCAGCGGGGGACGAGTACAACATCAACAACACGAAGCGCATCAAGGTCGACGAGGAGGAGAAGAACCTGAGGATGCAGTCGAAACTCAAAGTGAACACGGAACAGAACCAGACAAAGGACTGCGATTCAAAGACGTCTATTGTTGTTGGCGGCGTGCTGCACTCGCTCAACGACCATGCGCTTGCCGGGCCGTCGTCGTCGGCGCCAGGGGACCAACTGCTGTCCATCCAGCGGACGCTCAGCACGACTGCCATGCCGTGTCTGAACAACGAGGATCACCTGTGGGTGAAGTCGATACGAAGCGCGGAGAAGGCGTGGCTGAGGTACACGCGACAGAACAGGAGCGTCATCGTCGATACTTTTCAGGGACAATTCAAAAGCACTGTGAGTTACTGTTGTCATCACCTACTCATATCATCATCATCATTGAAGTCGTTGTCATCATCATCATCATCATCGCATGTCATCGTCATAAAAATTTTCATCATTCATCACTTGAAGCAGTTGTATCAAAAGCACTGTGAGTTAATGTCATCCCTTAGGTATTCATTTATTCATTCGGAAATTTATATAGCGCCCCTTCAAGAAAAAACTACTCAATTGCACTTCCGACTCCAGCACGCCCAAAAAGAACAGTTTGAAATTTATTATGGAAGGATCCTGGTGGAGTTCCACGGTATAGGCATAGCTCAAAAGGAAGGCCATACCAGACCACTGGGCCAACCACAGGGAAGGCTCGATTCTTCATGGTAGCACTATGAGCAAGCAACGAAGAGCAACTTTTCAGCAGAGCGTAGAGGCATGTCATCATCGTCATCATCGTCATCATCATTGCATGTCATCATCATTAAAATTTTCATTCATCTCTTGAGGCTGTTTTATCACAATTTTATGCATCCGCATTGGCTTGTGAGTTATTGTATAACATCATGATTTTTTTGCTTTGGTTGATTAAGCTTACGATCGTTGCTGGATAGAATTTATAAAGATGTTATTGAGAGAAATTTCTTTGAGTTTATTGAGATTGTGTTAAAATTTAGTTTAGGCCTAAAAAAAAATGTTATGTTTCCGGTAACAGAGCTAAAAAAAATTGGGTAGGTAGGTCGGAAAATATTTTTATTTTGTAAAATATTTTTATGCAGTGACTATCCGAAAAAGTATACCCCACTAGTCTTTTTTGCACGCTGAAGCAAAGTACGTGTTCTAAGCAAGTATAAACTGCCTATTTCCCGACTGTCTGCACCTAAAACTGCTCTAGAAACAGTCCTATTAATTTCATTTTGTTGACGTCTCTTATGTTCTGTCAATACAAATGTTAAAAAAATATTTTTTGAAAAAAATTTTATTTTTTTTTGAAATTTTTTTTTTACAAAAATATTTTTTTTAATAAATTTTTTTCTACAAAAATATTCGGGTCGCGGCCGTAAAAATGGGTCGGTCGGGTTACCGGAAACACAACAATTTTTTTTCTACGCCTTAAGGAAAGTTTTCATTTTCTGCTCTCTGAGAATACTGCACTCAATTGAATGCAAACTACATGACATACTTGTACAATTAGTTGATCTGTAGGATTGTTTGCAAGTGGTGTTTTTGTTGTTGTAGGTGATATGTTTAGAGTGTCACCATATCTCTGTCACATTTGAGCCTTTTATGTATTTGTCCGTGCCGTTACCTCATGCTCTCGAACGACAGATAAGTGAGTGATTCAGTTTAACTGCTTGCATATAGCTGAGACTTCACATTTATTGGAAGCTGCAGTGTTTGCACTTATGCTATTTTCAGGAGCACGTAAATAAGTCTGTTTTCTAATTTATGCTTAGAGCATGTGATCTCTGATGATGTATTGCCATTTGCCATTCTCAAATGCATGTGTTGCGTTAATGTGATCTTGCAATCTTCAGTTCACGCTTACAGTATAATGCAGTTTCTCTAAAAAAATTAATTTCAATTGAAATTTTGGAAAAGTTTCAAGTTATGGTCAAGTATGTATGGCAGATGAGATGGAATTTCAGAAACAGGATGAGCAGCTGACCTGTAAGAATTCTTACCAAGGGAGATCCAGTTCATGTGGTTGCATCATTCTCTAGCTTTTGTGATGATTTTTTTAATCCTTTTAAAAACTGTTTTACAGTCTACTGAGTGATCATTTCTCAGATGAATGTTTTGTCTGTTGCATGTTCAGGTGTGACTTTTATACCATGTGACACCAAAAGGCCAGTCCGTTATCTAATAACCGTCATGAGGCAGGACAGCATCAAGAAGCTGCGGCAGCAGTTGATCGTCATGATCGGAGAGGAGTCTTGCGACATCATTCTCGCAGAAGTCTTTGACAACCACATCGCTCGCATTCTGGTGAGTTTGCATTTTCTGCCATCGCTTGAAGAGCATTCATTGCCAGAGGCCGAGGAGAGACTGGAGATGCACATAAGGAATGATTACTTACTTAAATATCCTTTTGATTTCAATAGCTGTTGTGTTGTGATATTTTGTGTTTAAATGCCTGTTGAAGTAAAAGGGTTAAAGTTAGTTCATTACGTTGCTGCTGATGTTTTCTGTCAACGTATTTCTGCAATAAATGTTCTTAATTTTTTTAACAGGAAGACAGCATGCAGATCAAGTTCATCAACGACACGGATCGAACGATTTACGCCTTTGAAATGCTTCCTCCGCCACGTCTCGACGATCCTCAAACCGAACAAAGTCCGTTCGGTGACGCGACGAAACATCAAGACGACGATGATTGTCTGTTGCCAAACAACGTCTTATCAACAACGTCTGCCAAAGACAAGATGCTTTCCGGCCACGTCAATTCTCCCGTCAGCGATCTGCTCGACTACTTTGAGGGCGAGAATGCCGTACGCACGTATCAAGCGACGAAGATGGAGATGGTGGAGACGTGCATCGCCGAGTCGTCGACTGAAGGCCTGCTAAACAACAGCTACGAGATGACGGCGTCGTTGGGCATCTGCGACTCTCGACTCGAGTCGAACCCAGACGTCAACTGGCAGCACAACCTGCTTCAGCTTCCTGCGACGGCGACAGATGGCGCCGACGAGAATCTGCTCGGAACGAGCATGTGGAAGACAAACACCAACGTGGGGAGCGACGTCGTTTGGGGTGCAGGAGACGAAAGCGTTCCGGGTGACCGACCTTCTGCTGTGGTTGGGTCGAGGCGGGCGGAGGTCGCCGACCTGCAGCCGACAAAGTTTGGGGAGGAGGAGGGGGCGTCGGGCGGTTTCTTGGAGGAGCCGATGCCGTGCTGCGAGAATGAAGTGGCGTCTGATCAGTGGAAGAGCTGCGCCATCTGCTTGGAGGAGATGGTGGACAGCGACCTTGTGGCGCATGCTGCCTGCGGTGGAACTCTGTGTCATCCTTGTCTTGAGGTATTTATCGTATTGTTGATTTGCTGACGGTCTGAAACATTTCACAGAATTAGAATTTGGTTATTTAATGTTGAAAATTATAGCTGAATATTTCTGTGCTCTTTTCTTTAACCCTTTGAACCCGGAGCTCCCGTAACGCTATGGATAATGGGCCGGAAAACCGGCCCATCGGGTTCTAAGGGTTAATCAGCATCATCTTGAAAGTACTGTAGGACAGTTTCATAAAATATAGCCAGATTTGGGACTAAAGAGCACAACTATTTAAAGATATTTTAAAACACTTATTAACCCTTTAATGCCGGAGGGTATAGGATTTCCCATACCATTTACTACCATCTCGGCATTAAAGGGTTAAGCGATTTGCGCACTAAGTCTTATGTAGTCAAGAAAATGACAGACCAACTCTTAGGTCATATTTATTGATGTGATCTAGTCAGATATTGCTGTAGTAAATCTTGCTTTTAATTCGTATTTTGAAGAACTTCTTGGTAGTTGTGACTCTTAATGGCTGCTATAATATTGTATCATGATGGTAATATGTAAGTTGCTTGATGCATTATTGATTGATGTTATGGACTGTGAAATTTGTAATGGAGATTAATAAGCTGGTCTAGCAATGGACCGTTGATGGATTTTTGTTTGTGAAAGCAGAACTTGTTTATATGTATAGAGGTCTGTGAGCTCATCAAAATTTATATGATCATGATTATTCATGGAGTCACAGTCTTTAAAAGCAGATGCCAAGAATGCATTTATTTTGATGATTCTTTTTGTGGCAATAATTTGAGATGATGATGATGATGATGCACTTACATGAAATAATAATATGTTCAACATTTTACCATAAAACAGATGCCAAGAACGAAATTTATTTTGATGATTCTTTTTGTGGCAATAATTTAAGATGATGATGATGACGAGAGAGGCAGCAAGAGAGAGGAAATACTGGAGAGGATACATCAAAACTGTCACCAGAGCTCCAAGAGCTGACGGCACCAGGTGACCAGGTGATGATGATGATGATGATGATGCACTTACATGAAATAATACGTTCAACATTTTACCATTTGTTTAATGTATCATGATTGAAACTGGTGATTGAATTTTAATTAATTAGTTGAATTGTGATTGTTGCAGATGTCTTTCAAGCATTATGGTCGTGCATCGTATTCTTGTCCTGTAAGTGCCACATTCTTCCATCTTGTATGCTGCACCACGTTGCTATGTTATGTATTGTTTGTTTCTTATCATAACATGCTGTTATACGCATCTATAGATATAAATGTCTGTACTATGCTATTTAACACTTTACCAACCATAGAGTAGTAAATGGTATGAGAAAACATATACCCTAGGTCAATGAAGGGTTAATGTCAGACCAAAGTAGCTGTTATGTTTTTGTGCTGCAGACAACTCTGTAGTGAATATGTTCCGACTTTTTGATAGATGTGCTCTGTCCCTATTGCCCGCACAGCCACGAAACAGAATCGTGCCTTCGCGGTGGTTGGCCCTGCACTTTGGAATGGAGTTCCTTTGGTGCTGCGCTTATCTCCCAGGGTTCACTCTGATTCTTTCTATGCGTATCTCAATCTGTCGTCTTTAGCTGTGCTGGGGTCGGGAGCACTTCTGAGTAGTCACCTTATAAATCTTCTTAATGAATGAATGAATGAAGGAAAAAATGTAGAGTCCAGATGAGTTGATTAATATTTTGAATGGACTTGCTCTTTTATGCAGATCTGCTCAGCTACAGTCAGTCCAAGTGAAGATTTCGTGAAGCTGAACAGCATGGACGACTATAAGCCGAAAACAAGGTATCACGTGTCTACGAGCAAAAGCTACAAATTACGATCAGTTGATTAACTGATAAAACTTTACTGATGAGTTGCATTGGTTTCTCAGACTCGACTATTGCACGTATGTCGATAAGGTGCTAGGCGTTAAGGTGTTAGATGTTGATAAAGTGTTAGGCTACCACTTGGGGTTATTTCTTGGTCGATGCTGTGATATTATGTCCGTCCGTTTGTTACTGATATCGTTATGGTGACAGACATATTTACAACATCTGTTGAGAACCTTTTAGAGATCTTTACTCTCTATTTGGCTATCTGTGCATTGCACCATCTCGTGCATTGGACCACATCCTCCAGGAATGATCTGCCATGGAATAGTCATGTTAAAAATATTTACTGTTCTATCCATCTACCGGAATTAGCTTAAGAAGTCTGTTTTACTTCGTATAAGTTAAACCTACATCGATCGATAGTCAAGTTCCATGGCCTTTGAGTGATTCTTAACACATTGACCGCCAGGTACGAGATCTCTCGTAGTTAAGCCAGTCATTTAACATGGCGTGTAGGCGGTGAATGTGTTAAAATGTGATTTTAGTGTTGAGTTACACACTTACACATGGCTGATGATGAAATTTCATGTGGATGAATGATCATGACGCAAAACTAGGATGCTTCTGAGCTGAAAACTGGATGAGATGTGACATGTATCTACCGTACATCATATCTATACTACTCCATTGACTTACATTACATTTTTAAGGCTCCTTAAAAATTTTTCCATTACCGTGGTTTAACTGGGAGTGCCTCTGAGTGGGTTTCTCGAATAAACGCTAAAAAAATTCTTGAATTGAATTAAATGAGTGAATTATGTGTAGACGTTTTGCGATTTCTAGTTGCATTGATTTCATTTACATAAAAATTTTAAAAAGTTCAAGACACTGGTTCTTCTACGCTTTAGGATACTGTCTGTTCCTGTTATGTATCGATACGATCAAGTTGACGAGAACGGTCAGAAGGTGATGAAGTTGTTTGGTCATCCGAACATTCTGTACATGCCGAGCAAGCTGACCGGTGAATTGTTGTACGAAACGGTCGACAGGGTCGTTCCGTGCAGTGTCAACTATTCCATTATTCTCACCGATGGTCAGGTGTGTTAGCCGAGATTAATCAATGCATGTATGTCGGTGTGTGTGTGTGCCTTGTGTGTTTGTGTGTGTGCCTTGTGTGTGTGTGTGTGTGAGTGCGTGCCTTGTGTTGTTTGTTTGTATGTGCACTTGTCATAGTGTGCACTGTGCATGCCTTGTATGTGCCTTGCGTACTATGTATGTATAATTATATATAAATGTATAAAACTATGTACGTATGTATGTATGTATGTATGTATGTATGTATGTATGTATGCAGGGCCTCCGACAGGGGGGGCCAACGGGGCCATTTGGCCCCAGGCCTCACTTGATAAAGGGCCTCGGAATTTCGAAATTACGGAGTTATTTATTGAAACGAGGAATTACGGAATTAAGGAGTTATTCATTGAAATATAGTGCTAGCTATACAAATTCTAATTATTTTGTGACAAAATCGTTGATGCTAAATTGCAAACTGTAAAAATTCATATATCTAATATGAGTTAATTTAGTTGTAAAATTGAAAAGTTGTCAATGTCAACACTCACCAAGACTTTGCAAAGTCAACAATCTAAACCAGTGGTTCACAACCTTTTTTGACTCTAGGACCACTTTTTCTAAGTTGGAGGACATGAGGGCCACTTTTTCTTAGTTAAAAGGACATTAAGGCATTGGGGGGGGGGGCACAATGCTAAAATTTAATTTTAAAAAAGCATATAACAATTGTTATAGTTGATTCAAAGTTTTCAAAGTAGAATGTTTGATGTTTATAGACTCGAAAATAAAATAATTTGCATAAGAAAATAATTTATGTTATATCCTGTCCAAATTGTCAATTTTTTCTAATATTTTTTGTTAATTTTGTGGGAGATGAGGGTTATTTTTTAGGCCTGGCGGGTCATTTTTTGAGGCCTCGCGGGCCACTTTTGGCGGGTTGGGAACCACTGGTCTAAACTCTATTATAGCTCATTACTCGTAAGTCAAACACTCAAACCTAAATAATCTTTTAATTATGAATATATTGTTCTTATCGTCCGATGCGCTTTGCAATGTGTAGCCTACACATTACACTGTACCAGCAATAGTCAATTTGACACAATTGACCAAATTGTCAATTTTATTGAAAAAAATAGCAAATGGATTGGCTATGTTAAGCATTAATTCTGATATTGCTAGAACTTTAAATTATCAAAGCATTATCGATAAATTCGTGGCTTTGAAGATTCGAAGGATGTTTTGAACCTATCTGTTGAGTTTTCAAAAGATATTTGAAAAAAGGCCTCGAAAATTAGTTGTGGCCCTGGGCCTCCAAATCCTGTCGGAGGCCCTGTATGTATGTATGTATGTATGTAGGTATGTATGTATGTGCACTTGTTTTAGTGTGCATGCCTTGTATGTGCCTTGTGTACCATGTATGTATAATTATATATAAATGTATAAAACTATATATGCATGTATGTATGTGCACTTGTTATAGCGCCCCTTCAAGATTTCTATTCAGAAGCGCTCCCTACTGCAGCGTGGACATTGAATCGGAGTTTCACGTTGAAGTGCTGAGCAATTGCGAGTGAAGGACTTGCCCAAGGTCACTACGTGGCGACTTGAGGTGGATTCGAACCTGCAACACTCCGGCTGCAAGGCAACAAACGTACCCACTACACCACCATGCCCCACATACTCTGTACTTGACTATGTCTGTCAAATCAACCAGAATTTGCAATTTAATGTGTTATTGTGTAGGGCTATTTAATCCAATACTTTTGCTTTTGTGCAAATGCTCTTGAGTTACTGGTTAATTATGGGAAAGTGGAATAAAAATCCTTTTGTAAAGATTATATTCCAATGTTTAGTTGTTTACAGTTTCTAGGAGTAAGATCTGAAACCGGAACGAAATGGGTTAATTGCAACGGGTACTGTTACACGAACTATCACAAAAAGAGTTAAGGCTGACACAACTTTATCATGTTTGGTAGTGTTCTTTAGAGCTACAATTTTATATCATTAGTATGTTGTTTTTCTTGTTGATTTAGTTGCACCTTTCTATTGCTTTTTAACAATGTTTTCCTCTCTCTCCCTATTGATCTCTATATTTCTGCAATTGAATGTGATTTTTTTAAATATTTGTACACGAATATTGGGTGGCCCTATTAGCGGGATTGTCCATCCCTTCTGGGTCTCCCCTTCTTAACCAAATTATTTGAAAGTATTGTTCACTGCCATAATTGTATCATGTTTGTTTGTTGTTTTGGTTGAGGAAAAATAAATAAATAAATAAAATGTGTTTCTGGTGTTTGTGCTTTGCTAGGGGTATCGTTGTTCACGCTGTCTCTACACTCAACACTGCAGCGGCTGTGAGCTTAGTCATGATGGACAATTGAATCTTCAACCAAGCGACCATCTCGTGGCCAAATTTACTGATCTCAGCGAGGAGCAAATGCAATCGGCCAAGCGATTTGATAACCACATTTCCATGGAAAAGCTTCGTTCGTCGGCTCCTCTTACTCTTTATAATTGCTTCCAAGCATTCACTGACAGGTAATTGCTTGTTTGTTTGTTTGTATGTGCACTTGTTATAGCGCCCCTCCAAGCTATCTCTACTCTGAGGTGCTCATGAATGCAGAGCGGACACTTCTTCAGAGTTTCATGCCGAAATGCTGAGCAATTGTGATTGAAGGACTTGCCCAAGGTCCTTACGTGGCGAGGTGGATTCGAACCTCGAACCTTCCGGCTCCAAGGCAACGACGCCACCACTACACCATCGCGCCCCAATTGGTTGGAATGATAATATGTGGGGTGCGGTGGTGTAGTGATTAGTTCTGTGCTTTGGAGCCATGGGGTTCCAGGTTCGAATCCCTCTCAAGCCGCCGTGTAGGGACCTTGGGCTTATTCTTAAATGCAATTATTAATCTGAGGTAACAGATATGACAGAGCACGTGTCTGGCAACATGATTATAATAGAACAGATTCTACAGTGTGTTGAAGAAAGATGAAAAGTGTGATCACTAGTTTTATGTGATTATTAACTTTATGATTGGGCAAAGAATCGTATGTTTAATGCTATTAAACGATTAAAGGTAATTTGAAGTTTTTATGGCCATGACATGTTCTGTCAAATTAATTCATCTTCAGAAAATGAATTATAATAAATTATCAGTGTTAAGTTTTGGTGGTCTATGACAGCTCAATGTATTTAATATTAGAAATTTTTGTGTTAAGGATATTAATATGGATTTTTTGTTTGATAATTTGAAGTTTGAAATTATTTTTACAACTTTTTAAGTGTTCATTGTAATCTATGGAATGCTGCTAACAGATTGATGAAACTTGTAGTGAATTGCTGAACTTGTAGTGAATTGCTGGACGAGCACAATCCGTGGTTCTGTCCTAAGTGCCGTAAGAATCAGTGTGCTATGAAAACCATCTCAGTTTGGCGCTATCCAGACACTCTCGTTGTCTATCTGAAAAGGTAAGGCTTGTCCCTATGTCTTATTTTATGCCTGATATTGGGCATTTTATTTAAGAGAATCTGATTTTACTGGAATCATTCCTAAACTGTTTTCCATTAAGTGCCAGGGCCCACTCATATGGGGGGGGGGGTTCCCCTTTAAGCGCGCAACCAGATATTATCCCTTTGTTTTACGATATTTTGATTATTCTTTCTGTTCTCGATGCAACTACTCATTAATGGTTGTTATTTTGTTTGCATTTGTTTGCATTTGTGTTGCTGCCTTAATAAATGGTTAAATGATTTTATGTACAGGAGGGATTTATGAGGTTCAGAATTAAATTTGTTGCAGCTTTGGGGCACTGTAAAAAGGATTTTATGTCTGTTAATTTATGGTTGTCTATTTCAACTAAAGACTAAGGATTTCTAATAATATAAATAAAACATTATTGCCATTGGTCAGCAAACAATGTGAAATCAAATATTTTAGATTCAGTAGATAATGATTTAATGCTTTTATGTTTAATGTTTTAATTGCTTCACTGTCCTGGGATTATTTCGCAAATGTAATTGTTAGAACTCGATTTGTTGGCATCGCTTTTAGGTTTGTATATCATGAGCTTTCAAGCACCAAGATCGACAGCAAGGTGGTTTTTCCAGTGGAGAAACTAGATCTTTCAAACTACACATCTGGTCCGCAAACTGATAGTTTGACCTACGACCTGCAGAGCTGTGTGTGCCATTTTGGAGGTTTGTTCATGTTATCTGTCTAGCTATGTTGCGTTTATTGAATTTTTATGTTTTTTTGTTGATGTTCATTTCCTAAGAATGGTCAAATCTATTCACTGTTTCACTGTGAATGTCCAACATGTTAGGTGTTATATTATGTAGCATTGTAAAGCTCACTTTCTGAAATGCTGTGGTTCTGTGGTCTTTGATAAACTTGAAAATAGGATGGATGTTCTGCTGTTATCCTGGGCGGAGACCTAGGGGGACAGGGGGGACGGTCCCCCCCCATAAAAGTGTTGGGGGGACGGCCCATACATTGGTCCCCTCCCCAATCGTTGAGCGTCAAGACTAAAAAAAGTAATTGAAATTTTTTTTCGTGAAAATAGACATTTTTGTAGACGTTTTGTTGAGAAGACTTATAAAGGTCCTCAACTTTTGACTTTTGTCCGGATGACTAAAAAAAAAGGTCGTCAACTTTTTCGGGGCGGAAAGTTGAAAATTTTTCCTTGGTCAAAGGTCGTCAGAATTTTTCGTCCGTCAAAAACATCTCACGTCTTTCCTTCGGCCGCTCGTTCATCCCCCCCAAATCTCGGCCCAGGTCTCTGCCCATGGCTGTTATCTCTGGTGTCATGAAACTTTCAGGATCTGTGGAGTTTATCAACTGAAAATAGCATGTGATGTATCATTTTTCACATTATTTAAAGAATAAATCCGACTAAATTCATCAAGCTCATGATAATGGTGTATAAATTCATATCAATATAGTCTAGTAATGCACGAGTTGTGGTTTAGAGGCATTAACCCTCTCGCCCCGAGAAACCGATATTTCGGTTTGTTAGCCATTCAGTTACGGGAACCCAGGGGCGAAAGGGTTAATATTGTTCGTGGACCATTTTTTGGTAAGATGCATTAAGTGCAGCACTGCAGTTTTGAGAAATCAACAAACTATTATTATTTACTAAACATTGAAACCAATGGATATTTGTAGCGTGACTATGTTTTTGGTGTCATCCTATTGCTTATGAGATAAATAGGTTACCCTAATTGAGCACCACAGGACTCCTGTCCTTTTTTGGAAAGCCTTTGTATTCCAAGAGGGTGTGCTAATTGCTTTGCATACAATGTCAACTTCAATTTCTCTGGATCAAGATCATGATTCATTCATTCGTTCATTCATTCCGAAAACTTATATGGCGCCCCTAAGAAATCTACTCAGAGGCGCTCAATCTACTCAGAGGTGCTTTATTGAATGATTGATTGATTGATTGAATTAGCTTTGTACTCTTATTTTGTTTCTTACTGAGCAATACAACGAATAATGTGATAACGTCTTGCTTTTGTTGAAATCAGGGGCTAATTCTGGTCACTACACAGCCTACGCTAAACATCCAATCAAAGAGGAATGGTACTATTTCAACGACGAAACAACAGTGAGACAGGAGCCGCATGAAGCAGACTACAGTCATGCCTATGTGCTGTTCTATCGGCGAAAAGGTTCGACAAACTATTGGGGAAATTATTCAGGGTTTAACTGGAAACAGAGGTCAATGCTAATGTGAAAACCCTCTTAGGTGAAAACCTCTTAGGTGAGGTAGGATTTAAACGAAATAGGTATTGTATACCAGATGGGCCAAAGTGGGGCGCGGTGGTGTAGTCGTTGCCTTGGAGCCGGAAGGTTCGAGGTTAGAATCCACCTCGCCGCGTAAGGACCTTGGGCAAGTCCTTCACTCACAATTGCTCAGCGCTTCGGTGTGAAACTCAGATGCAGTGTCCATTCTGCATTCAGGAGCGCCTCTGAGTAGCGAGATCTGAAGGGGCGCTATAACAAGTGCACATACGGTACATACAAACAAACAAACAAACAAAGGATATCAGCAATCTCTGAAGCAGAAAAGGTGACCTGAGAGTGAGAGTTCTCTGGTGCCAATATGGTATTGTTTAGTACCCGGTATGTATATATGTGCTTTCGAAAAACTTTCTGTCTTATGATCACTATAATGACTACCATGCACCAGACTTGTTGAACTAGTTCTGATGCGAAAGAAAACATTTTTATGCAAAATAAAATACTTCAGGTAGACACCATTCTAATTTTTGTGGTTGACCTTTCTACCGATGCTTTAGTCATTTCATAACCTGTTTGATACATTTGTACTTTATCATTATTTTGCTATCTCACAGGTCTGCATTTACTTTTTGAACTCGTGTACACTGTGCAGCGCCCTTTCCTTCGGTCTTGGCTGAGCTACATCTCTTTATAAATCGTCTTATTCAGGGCTTAAAGTGTGGCATGACGGTCATGGACGGCGTCCTGGCACTTATCTTCAGATCTCTGTGCCGTCCTGCCACTTGTTTAGCCATCATACCTGAAAATGTAAGGGGCGTCCTTGCACTTCTTTTGGAAAAGTAAGGGATGTCCAGGCACTTCTTTTTTTACACTTTTAGCACTGGTCTTATTATTAATATTATTATTTGTCAAACATTTTCAGGTAAAGCTGTGTCGCTGTGCCTGCCTCAGAAAATGGGCTGCGGCGATGACAACATGGATTCTGACTGTGCCTTGAATTCTGGCATCTCACCCATTGCTCTCGCTCATCAAGTTTCACCCGTGCAGGATGATGACGACGATGATGATCCACACGCCGTCCTCTTTGGAACGGGTAACGAGAGTGCAGGAGGTGCCGCCGCCGACAGCGAACAAGGCCTGACGAGTGCCAGCTGCTATGATTTCTATTCATAAATTGAGGGGGGCCATGCCACAACATTGGCCAATCGTTGTGTATTGATTTACTGCACAGCAATAGCTTCATTTCATAAAGAATTTGGTTTTAAAGACACTAAAACACTGAAGGACTTTGAGACGATGTGTTTTCCAACGTGCATTTTGTCATTCTTTATCTTTCAGGTATGCAACAACATGCGCACAGCTGCACACCAACATTCAGATCTAAAAAAGCTTACAATTATTATACTGAACAATTCTTACAGATAGTCGTTATTACTACAGTGAAATGTATCATGGTTAAACGGATACATGCTTAAGTTAATCTTTAACTTGTCCAATATCTTGTCTGATTGGCTAACACCTTGTATATCAGACAATCTACTAAAATTTGTAACTTTAGCTCTTGTAGCACTGCTTAATTACAATGGCATTTCTGGGATGTGGAGGGTGATGAAAGCATTTGATTTTGTATTTTTACACCACGTTCGTCAAGTGTTGTAGGAAGATATAATATGGGGTACAGTGGTTAGAAGTGTGCAAAATTTCTGGGCTTAAATCTTGAAACTTACTGTTTTGTCCAGATTGTGTCTGGTAAATACCTGTACATTTATGATATACGCAACTTGGACCAATCAATATACCACAGAATTCATCAGACGTAACTTGTTTTTTTGCTGCTGTCTTCTCCATGTCAACCTAATATCGGATGCTGTTTGTGTTTTTATACATTTACATATTTCATTTTTCACATTTATACAGCATGCTGTTCTCTTGCAATTCAAGCTGTCACCACCCCTAAGCATGCATTTTTATGTATTGGGTTCATTACGCTAATGTTATGTATGCTAGCCAAACTGTTTCCTGAATAAAATCAACTGCAGTCTGTATTAAACGCAACAGTGGATTTGTGGTACACCTATGTTTGGGCATAGAGAGAGGGGAATTTTTCCTCATGTTATGGCATGAATGTCAACAACTTTAGTTACAATATATTAGAATATAGCTGAATGTCCTCCATGCACTGATGTAAGTTTATATCATGAGCATCCTTATGTTACTGCCCGAAAAAATTTTATACGCATATTTATGAAGGTCTTAGAAATGGTGTACCAGGTGCTCCGATCTCCAACACTCAAAACGATAAAAAATAAAGTTTTCATTCAAGAAATGCTAGTAACTGAACAACTTGGACTAGAGGGCTTCTTTGGTACACCGCGTTAACATCAACGCACAGCAACAGCTCAAAAATGGCCAACATCCTCTAACATAAGGGCACCAAGGCTGTGTACATGTAGCTACAATTTCATATAATTTGTTCATTCCAGAAATTTACATAGCATCCCTTCAAGAAGCTTAGTCAGAAGCCGCAAAGCGCCCCAGCCCAACCACGGCTAAAGAGAGAGGACTTGAGCAACTTGTAGAAAGCAGGCAAATTATTCCGAGGTAGTAAGCGCAGCGCAAGCGGAACCCATTCCAACTGAAGGGACCGACAACCAAGAAGGCTCGACACTCACTGACTGAAGAGCAGGCCTGAGGGACCAGGAGAGCAAAGCTCGACGGGAGGCCAAGTCGGAAACCGGGCGACAGAGATCAGATAAGTAGGACAGAGCACTACTAGCGAGACATTGTCAGACAAATGCTATCCTATAAGAGATGCGTTGCAATTTTAATATAAAACAACTTACAAAAATGATTAAAACGTTTACAATTGCTTACAATCCATTTGGTCTGTAACAAGTTCTTTAATTTAACATCTTTAAAATTTTTCATCAACATGCACCAAGACAGTATATAAATGTACAATATTTAGGACATGATGAGATGATCTATTAAAAACATGACATAGATTGCAGCAGTAATTTTGTTTGACACGACAAGAACATAGCTTTAGAGTCTGTTAGGAGTTGCATATAAATAACTTTTTGCCTTGCCAACACTAAGTTATCGAAAAGCACATAACAGTAACACACAAATGCAAACATTACTACAAATTCAAAGGTTAAAATCTAAACAGTATCATAAAAACAGATCAATATTCATTGTGGCCAGTTACTGTTTTCATCCGACAATTTTTAAAAAATGCACATGAATAAACATGTACGTTGATCACTTGTATATCCTTAACACATACGATGATAATCCTGATAAGTTATTGGCACTGACTCGCTGTTTTATGAGCATTTTGCTTGTTTTTTAAACTCTAAGACTGGCATTTAGACAATTTACCCAAAAAATCTTCGGCATTCCTAAACAAACAGGATCCTCTAACATCATTTAACAACTGTTTTCTAAATGCAACTTGACAGCTGCTTTCCCAATAATATCATTGTAGACATTGCCAAGATTTACGATCATTTTTATGTCAAGCCCAGCCACACTGCATGATCATATCGGTCAACAATTATGACTTTGATTTACAAGACAACAGGCCATTCATTTTCATCTTATATCCAACAATCGACACGTTGGAATACTACTGAGATTTTAATCATACAAGAAATCAAGAATATAGCATGAAGGTCATGGGCGGAAACCTGGGCGGAGAACGAACGAGTGTCCGAAGGAAAGACACGAGATTTTGAAAACTTTCTATTTTCACTGCCAAAAAAGTTGATGACTTTTTTTAGTCGTTTTTGCCGAAGAAAACCGAAAAAAGTCAAGAAGAATTTCCATTTTCATCACCCCAAAAGTTTATGACCTTTTTTAACAATCTTTTAGTCTTGACGCTCAACAATTGGGGGGGGGGACAAATGCATGGGCCGTCCCCCCAACACCTCCGTTGGGGACCGTCCCCCCTGTCCTCCTAGGTTTCCGCCCATGATGAAGGTGGTCTTTTAATAGCTAAACTATTGTGAAATTAAGTGTCTAACATTTAGGTTGTAAACGTTATCCAATAAAAACCAAGTGTAGTTTATAACCTCACACAAGAATAAGCAGAATAATCTGACAACCAGACGTGACAAATATCAAAAGGTACATGGCACAAATGAAATGACAAAAATTAGAATGTGCCAAAAGAAATCAACTTATAAACCAATCCAAAAAGACCAATAATGATCACTGTGAACATGCATACACTGAATAAAGTGAGACAAGATTACGTGAAACAATGCAAAGTACAACTTTTAGACTACATGTTGCCATATTCCTTCTCGGCCTTTCAAAGCCTGTTAAAACTGTCAATGAAAACGATATTGTCTAGCTGGTTTAAGGTTTATAAATGTATTTTTTGCTTCGTCATCTTCCGGCTTTTTTATCTCGGTAAATCGTTCGCCTTTAACGCTAACGACTTTGCTGTCGAGATAGCGAACTAATTTTTTTGGCTCCTACAACAAATGCAGAAACAAAGTTTAGTTATCTAATACCTGCTGATTTCTGGTAATTTTGCTACAATATACTGTATCTATAGATTTATATACAAGTACATATAGTCTTATGCAGAATGACCATTCATACCAGATTTTGAGTGAAAAATGCTTCAGTACGAGCGTTAGGAAGCAAGCACTTCTTTGGTGAGCCAATTCCAGACCACCTGCCAACCATGGAAAAGGCTAGATTCTGCATAGCTGCAGTTCGTCCAAATGGAACGAAAAGCACTGGAGGGGCAGTGACCCTGGATACTTGAGGAGCAACAAAGCCGGTAGTCTGGGTGAAACCGTTTGAATTTTCCCCGTTGAATTCTTCCAATCATATCAGTCTGAGTGCCTCCGAGCAGATAAACCAATGGTGGGGCGCAGTGGTCTAGTGGTGGCGTCGTTTCCTTGGAGCCGGAAGGTCCGAGGTTTGAATCCACCTCCCCGCGTAAGGACCTTGGGCAAGTCCTTCACTCACAATTGCTCAGCGCTTCGGCGTGAAACTCCGAAGCAGTGTCCACTCTGCATCGGGAGCGCATCTGAGTAGAGAGCTTGACGGGGCGCTATAACAAGTGCACATACAAACAAACAAACAATGCAAATTGTGCCATTAAATAGAATTTTCTGAGACAGCAAGGCCATGTAACATACGTAATTTGAAATTTATATAGCCCACTCACAGCAATGGCCATTCAGTAGTGGTTCAAGTGCACATACCTCGACAGAAGAGATAGGTCTTGAGAAACAGAGATGTAGGAACAGATCAAGAAATAATAGAAAGACGTAAAGAGGATCGAAGGACATTCCAGAGGGCAGGGTCAATGGTGGCAAATGATCTCATTTGAGCCAAAGTGGTCTTTGATCGAGGGGAAAAAAGAGATCATTCCGCTCGAAAAGGTCTGAGAGGAGCTGCAGAAAGAGGAGAGCGAATGAGATCACTGAGATACTTCAAAGCAAAACCCAGTTAGGACCCGACGACCAAAACAAGAACTTTGAACTGTAAAAGGCAGTAAGAGGCTATGTGCAAACCTCGAAAGTTTATCACCCAATAGTGCTGAAACGATAATACATAATTTAGCAATAAATCTGTTTACTTAGTGCCAGATGAAATGGTCAATGTAAACTTTGATAACTTCTGACTGACACATTTTATGACAATAGTCACATCAGATGAGAAAATGTAAGTAAGTAAGATGTACACACGGATTTTGGAGCTTTTGGTCTGTGCTGTTTTTTGTCTTCATCTGTATCGACGTAGGAATATCTGAAAAAGAATTCTACAGGTTAGTGATAAAGAATAGCGTTTTAAATCTTGTTGAAAAGCTTGTTTTATTATTTAGGTGTTCACATCATGCAGTTGGCTCTCCAATTGGTTCAACGCATAGAAAGTTTAGCTACAAATCAGTGTGTAGCAGCACAGGAAAGTCAACCTCTCCAAGGTCAGGAAATAGACAGGCATTGATTGGCTTGAGGGCAGGGTCTATCGTAACAAGAAAGCTACATGAAACCGAGAGAGGATAAGCTAGGAAAGAAAGGAAAGTGGTCATTTTTCTGTTTGATGCTAGCCTTTCTGTGAAACAGAAGTTGACTGCAGGAGAAGATGCTGGATTGAATGAAGCCTAGTATGGTCATGGGAGCCATCTCAGACAGAGGCGAAAGGAAACCCAGGCAGACACGGTACATGTTAGTCTGCAGCTGAGAAATCAAAGTCAATACTTACTTACCTACCTACGTCAGTGAAGGCGAGGTGACCTATGTTAATCAGCAGTTAAGTAGAAACTCTCTAGATGTTATCATGGACTAGCACTGTCTTGTACTCAATATGGCTTTCAAATTCTAAATTCTTTCCTTTGTTAGGCAAATACGAACAAGTTGGTGAGAGGAAGTAGACAACAACTCACTTGGCCAGAATGGATTTTTTCGTCTGATGGTCGTTTAAATTACCAAACGCTTCCGGAACATCAGATCGACATTTCTGACCATCCTAGACAAAAACATCGCGTTCATACGTCTGACTATTAGACACAGGACAACCTGAACTGATGACAGCACCAACAGCTGATGAATGAATTAATGTAAACAATAACAGGAAATGAGACGATATTCAAACAGCCCCATAGAGCGAGTAAGACCAAAGAAAATGAAATGAGTGCACTGAGAAATAATATAGGAAAAAATATTTTAAAAAATAAAAATAAAGACAGTATGAGTGAATGTATGGACTGGTTGAACATATTTTTATGATGCTTGCTGAGACGAAGATAAATGTAGAACAGAGGGCAAAACTAAGATGACAAACTTTGCTAGACTGTGCCAGAGATTCATCCATGTCCTGCCGATGTAGGACCCAGATGGCAGCACTCTCGAGGTCACCATCCGAAAGAACAAGGCAGTGGATGAGTTCAGTTGTACTAGCGTCCGGAAACATCTCTCGCAGAGTATCCAGATCCTCCTGGTGCACTTCATCGGAATCCTGTGTTGAAAACATGAAAATAATATAGACAAACCAAAAGTGTGGTGCAGTATCATTTTGTATTGTAATTGTAATCGAACATTTATATAGCGCCACTTCAAGAGAGCTCCTCAGAGGCGCTCCTGACCTGACACCAAACCATAATCAAAGAGAATGGTTTTCAAACGCTTGCGGAAAAGGGGCAAAAAAGACAAAGAAGTTCATTACGAAGACTAATAGGTAACTTATTCCAGAAAGACGGACCGATCATATCCTGGTAGGTCTAATTATCCGAGTCCAGAGCTGGGTAAGCCCTACTGCTCAAGTCTGTCTTGTAAGTCCACCATGCCATCTTTTCCCATTTAAGGTTAAACCATTGTATCACTTAATATATTGGAAATGAGCCAAGCCAACCATCGGAGGAACACTGTACTGATTCTGCGGGGTTATATCTCTGCCACATGCTGGAACTTCCCATAGCACATCAGGTATAATGCCCAAGGAGAGAGAGGTTCTAAATATAAATCACATTTAAAATGCTACAAGGTCTGGAAAATAAAACCAATTATGCTGGACTGACAAATCTCTGATCTGTACTGTATTCTAACATGTAAAATCTAACAGACTACCAGTCATTCATTCTCTGTCACCTGGATTTGATCTAGATACAATCCTATAGCACCACTGAGACGGAAAGTCGCTATATAAAAAATATCGCATTATAGATCTAGATACCATTGTATGTATGTGCACTTGTTATAGATTTCGACTCAGAAGCGCTCCCAACTACAGCGTGGACACTGAATCGGAGTTTCACGCTGAAGTGCTGAGCAATTGCGAGTGAAGGACTTGCCCAAGGTCCCTACATGGTGGCTTGAGGTGGATTCGAACCTGCAACCCTCCGGTTGCAAGGCAACGAACATACCCACTTTTCTGGTGAGCTGTGCATCTGTGTAATCCCATGGTTGCACCATGAAACACTTTAATTTAAACAATGCTAAAACAAATGTGTCCTTACCTTACCCCCATATGCATCAGTCTCCCAAAAATTTATGTTCATATCATCTACAACTATGTACTCACAGAAGATACAGAATTAGATGTTGCGCTTGATGCCGATCTGCTTCGACTCCTTTTTGGTCCGTCTGGCTCCTTATCGTTCTGACCCAAGTCACCTTGAGGAGCACTCTTGCTCAACCGGAATGCACTCATGTCAAGACAGGACAACGTAGGCAACTCATGTGAGTCGGATGAATTGGACGGCGGCAAGTCAGCATTGAACGTTAGGTTGGTAAGTTGACTGGCAAGTTCAAACATCCACTCTGACACCTCAATACTGCAAGAGAAAAAAGTCACAAACACCTACACATTGGGCCAATAGTTTGTGTACTGAGTTGCAGCTCTAGTAGCCTTGCAACTTCTATACAGCTGCAAGTCTATTGTTTGATAAGAACTGAACAGTGCATTTGGAAATAAACGACACTACAATTTATAAGTTGGCTTAAGATAACAAAGATATGTTTGTAAGTGAGTAAGAACATTTAATATCCATATTCTAGACCAATTATACTGAGAAATTTTATACCAAGTTTCTGGTGTCCACACTTATTTTACGCAATGCATTTCATAGATTCCCTAAAGAGAGCTCTATCATCGTTGCACTATTAAATTATTGACATTAGAAACCTGTTAAAATCCTGGAATCCTGGGAGATACGCTTCCATCATTTCTGTGAACTGGTCTA
This sequence comes from Lumbricus rubellus, assembly GCA_945859605.1. Lineage (NCBI taxonomy): Eukaryota > Metazoa > Annelida > Clitellata > Crassiclitellata > Lumbricidae > Lumbricus > Lumbricus rubellus. Next base: position 25,388,351 of record OX243815.1, on the reverse strand, counting down.
CATCAAATAATTCATCCTCCACAGAAGAATTACCAAGCTCCTCAAGAATACTGATCATGTAGCTCAGTACAATGTCGTCGATGGCACTGAAATATCCAGAAACAATTTTCTACTTACAGCCAAAGCATATGACACCAGAGGCATTGACTGGGCTTGACAGCAGTGGTTCATTCTACAAGTTTTTATAACTGAAAAATCTAATACATAAACAACATTTAACCTAAAGCCTATAATGAAGATTACAGGATGTCGATTGGGAGCAGAAGAAAGGTTGGTTTAAAGTCCCGGGAGACATCGGACTATGACAAACAGTAACATAAATTAATTTGGTAAACGTGTAGTTTAGCGTAATTAATTATTTTCACGCTTATAATGGCACAAAAAGCGTCTTAAAATATTTCTGTCAACGTGCTATTGCCAAAGTGATGTATGATGATACTTCGAATATCTTAAAAAGGATTTCGATCAAAAATTTTAATATTTTGTCGTAACAAACCGCCGATCCAAGTTGTTGTTAAATTGCGACCCTTTCCGGAAGTGGCGTGCGGCAAGCAAATATTAATAAGTAAGTAAGTAAAAGACCAGCTTTTTCAATTGCATCAGTTGTTTTATGAATCCAACTTCTGTTTCAAAAATAACTATTTTTCATCAATCCAGCTCCAATTTCAGCTTGCCTTTTTATTACTCCAGCTTCTATGTCTCGCCCATTATTTTCGTCAACCCAGCTTCTCTTTCAGATATAAAAATACCCTCATCCAGCTTCCATTACTTAAGCGTTTTTTCATCAATCCGGCTTCTATTTCACATCTAGAAATACCTTCATCCAGCTTCCATTTCTCATTTTGAACTTAGGACCGAAGTCTTGACGTTCACGTTATTTATAGTCGCATATACGTCTATGGTTTGGGCGCGTACCCAACTTCCGGTAAGATGTTGTGGTTTAATGGCGATTCAAACGGCGATTTCGTATGGGAAATGTGACATTTTAAAAACATATTTTCTATCAATATTCGTATTCTTACAAAATTTTAAGTGTGCTGTTAGATGAGTTAGACCCTTGCAAGTCATTGGGAATAATTTACGGCTCTTTTTGGGTCGTTAAAAGCGTGAAAATAATTAATTACGCTAAACTACACGTTTACCATTAATTTATATACATTAAGTTTGGATGTAGCCAAGTCAATTCTCTAAACAAATTTCAGTCAGATCTTCTAAATCTATTTTACACTGCGCAATGATTTTTTATAGACTTAACTGTTAACATTATAAACAACACTAACAGGGTCATTACGTTGTGCATATAATTTCAATTGGTATATTTTTCTGGAGTTTGGTCGGCTTCCATGAAACTGTTTTCGGGATATCGATTATCGAACCTCTATGTATTTTCAGCGTTCTCAGGGATTCTGGTTGAGCCCGTTAACTCTGGTGCTGCTAAGTTCCTGCATTGCTCCACCCATTCTTCATGAACACTGCCAGTGTTTCACTTTCAGCGCCAACTGTAATAGTTCCGTAACCCGTTTGATTTAATGTCTAGACTATTTAAATTCTTCAAAGTACAAATCTTTTAACACAGACCTGACAGAAGCGTCCGCCAAATGTCGCCTCAGAAACTCCGCAAGTGCATTCTTAATAAACTTTTCTCTCGTCTGCATCACCTACGAATAACAAATTAACAATCCACATAAAAGCCCAGCTCTACCAACTACCATAAACCACCCTTTCAAAATACGAGCACAACTGTTATGGACACCAGTACTGTTCTTTGAATGGGCGCCATGCCTTGCTATTTCCTGCGCTCAGTGACAAAAACAAAGGAGAACGCTATAAAAACTATCAATTTTAAGCACCGTCTAACATCTAGCGGCATTAGATGCTGCATTGGCGTCGTTCAATAAACAAGGCAGAACGTATACCAGTACAAATAACTTATCAAACTAAACAGATCTGCAGTTAAACAATTTTATATTTCATTATCGAAACTTTCTTACGTTCTTACTGACCGAAGCTTAATGGAAAACTACAGCTACTTCCTCCTCGCCATTTTCTTTGTGTGGATCCAAAGTTCTGTACACATCGATGTCTAAACAACACCAGACACTAGTCTAAGAGTCCTTGATGCCATGCCAGGCATTCAGCGCTATTCATCTATAAGTAAGTAAGTATCGACTGTATCGTATCGTATTAAAACATTTTTAAAGCGCCTCTACTAGGGTGAACCGTTCAGAGGCGCTCCCAGTGCGCAAGGCCACGAGAGAAGAATTAAGTTTTGAGGAAAGAAAATGAGGAGGAGGGATTACCAGTTGAGACCGAGTAGGCTAGATGGAGAGAGAGTATTCCAAAGAGAGGGGCCAATTGATGCAAAGGATTGGGATTGAGCCATAGTCGTTCTAATAGGAGGAACTAAAGGATCAAATCTATTTGAAGAGCGGAGTGGGCGATATGAGGAAGCTGAAAGAGGTCGGTGAATTTCATTTGCTAGATATTTCGGGGCAAGACCCCGTTGAGCTTTGGAGACCAAGATGAGGATTTTAACTTAATGTAGCTTATATATGTTTGCATCATTCGGACACGTGCCCAACGCTGCACACACATTAGGCTACATTGTAGGCCTAATGATTTTCATTATTCAATAAATCGATTGACGTAGGCTACCGCAACCGAGTAGCCTCCAATTAAGACTAACAAACTCTTTTTTAAATTTAGAAATGATAGAATCTCGATCTTCTGTGGCCGGAATTTGAACCCCAACCTCTCAATTGACAGTCCAGTTTAGAAAATTATAATTTATAAACCCTGATAAATCAGAGCTTAATTAGGCCTAGGTCAACATAATTTTATTTTCGTGTAGGCCTACTTCAGTGCCAGCTAGGCCTAGCCCTACTACAGTTATAACAGTTGTGTTCATACATACTAGGCCCTATAGTTATTATATTCGATGGATTACATTAGTCTGGAATACGCAGATTGCAATATAGGCCTAAAATAATTATTATGTCGCCGATGGATTTTTATAAAGCGGCATTGAAGTTGTTGCAAAGGATTAGGCCTAATGTACTTAGGCCTACTACACCCGTTGCGATTTCCTTTTTATATAAAACCCGACTGACGTCACAATTAAAAAAATACGACGTCATCTCAAATTTTTTTTGTCAGTTTCGGGATCGTTGGTCATATAGAAGAAGACGTCGAAGACGACCACGAAAATGATTGAAACGACAGCAAATGCGACAATGATGAAGAAGATAACAGCAAACGACGAATAAGATTTCTCCAATTCAGCGTCAGTCGATCATCGAAGTGAAAAGGAAATTATTCGTAAGGTAAGCATATTATGCGACAGTTTGATAGCAGTCATTTTTAAGGATCGAAAATAGTCAATCATTAGGCCAACTAAGTAAGTTGCCTATAGTCAAACATGAACAGGGACGAAACTAGGATTTTTCGTTTGGGGGGGCTTAAGCCTTAAGTATGACCAAAGGTTAAAATGTAAAAGAAGCGCCAGGACGCTGCATGTATTGTAATAATTGGTCTTGAGTGGCGGCGCCGAAGGCGCGAAGTTGCGAGTGCCGAAGGCACGAAGCCCGTCCCGATTAGGGGGTCTGGGGGAGCGTCGTAAGCTCCCCCAGCGGGGTCTGGGGCGGAGCCCCAGCGACCAGCGCATTTTTGGCTGTGTCGACCTCAAATGGAGCCATTTTAAGGCTCTTGTTTGCCAGCTATTTGTGAACGGAAAAGTTGCGAAAACTTTAAGAATAAGTCGTTTTTCAGTGTCGCAAAGCTCAAGCTACCAGGATAACAATAAAAATAAAACTGCTACTGTAAAAGAGAAAGGTTTTGTCTTTACCGTAAGCTCCCCATCGGGGTCTGGGGCGGAGCCCCAGCGACCAGCGCATTTTTGGCTGTGTCGACCTCAAATGGAGCCATTTTTAGGCAGTCATGGCCGGTCGTCCGTAACTGCATGCACGCCGTCCATGCGGTAGTCTATTTAAATTAGCCGTAAGCATACAACGGCTTGATTTCATTTGGGGGGGCTTCAGCTTCGTTTGGGGGGGCTTAAGCCCCCCCAAGCCCAACGCTAGTTACGTCACTGAACATGAAATAGGCCTATTATTAGACCTATGAAATGAAAATTTAACCTGATTGATGCAAGTTCTAAGAAGTGAACATGAAAGTAAAGTAAAGTAGACTAGAAAGGGAAGTAGGTAAAAATGAGAAAATTTTATTTTACAGTGGACGTTCCAGATTTTTTTTATTGCATCAGCTGTCTACGAATTTGTCTTGTTAAATATTCATCTAGCGCGCATTAAGACCGCTCTACATTAAAAGTGTAAAATCGCCGACTATAATAAAGTTCGAAGTTAGGCCTTATTATTTTTGTCTGCCTTTGCCTCAATCCTTGCCTTTGCCTCTGAAAGTCAAAAGTCGTGAATGTTGCCATAGCAACCGTTTCCGATGAACGAAACACACGTTTTTACTTGTCATTCCAGTATTAGGCTATGACGTAATAATGCAGATTTCTCTAAAGAAGCCTAACATGACGTCATTTATATTTGGGACCACATACGTCATTTGTGTAGACAAGGAATAATGAATTGCATTATATGACGTCATGTATACGTATAGTGTTTTGACAACATGCAATGATTATTATCGATTCCGCAGATTGGAAAGCCACGTTAATTGTGACCTTACCAGGACGTTGCTCTTTCTTATTTCGTTTAGGCACAAGAAAGCATTCGGAAACAAGACGAAAATTACCCGAAAACAGGGCGCAACCATGGTCTAGAAGTTGGGTAGGACCTGAATCATCTTATGGAAATTCCGAGTCGGGGGAAAGGAGAGCGTCAAACGCACGATGCCGCGATTGTTCATGAAGGCAAGAATCGATTTGTTCATTCATTTATGCGTTTGTACCATAGATGTAAAAAACGATGAAAATAAAATAAAAAAACGGTAAAAACGACGTTTTTTCAAAAAAATAAAAAACGACAAAAAAACGATAAAAAACGGAAACGGAAAATAATTTGACTTTGCTACATCTAAAACCGCATTTTACCCTTGAAAACCTTGATTAGGAATCTACTACACGCAGGCTATCTCTTAAATGATGATGTTAAACGATGAAATAATGACTTTAGTTAGCTGAATCCTTGAGAATTGGCGGAAAACGTAAGGAATATCAGAAAAAGTTAAAATTAAGTGAAATAATAACAGAAAGTAAATGAATAAATAAAGATAAAGAAATAATAAAAAACGATAAAAAACGATGGAAAAAATAAAAAACGAAAAAAACGACGTTTTTTGGGAGAGAATAAAAAACCGAAAAAAACGTTTTTTACAACTATGGTTTGTACATCTATTGATCTATTAAATCTTCTCTTGTTAATCCATTCATCCATTAATCTATCCATTCATCTATCCAACCAGCTAACGGTTGGATCAATTAGCCAACAAACGAGGCGCGCCGAAGCACGATAGTCTTGTCGGCCTACTTATTTCTTCCTACTATGACACAATGGAAGGCCCGGTAGCGTATTGGACAACACGTCGTCATCATCATCTGTCATAACAGCACATGTTGTTGGCCTAAGTCTATTGTTATTTTCGTGTATTTTCTGTTTTGCTTTAGGAACCGCTACATGACTGTCTGAGTGCCTGAAAGGATTGACCTGAGTGGAATGGGTTGATGGGAAGAGTAAGGAGTGACGGTTGTGTGGCTCTGTGTTGTTGTTGTTGTTGTTGTGTTTGTTGTTTATTTGTATTAGTACCTGCCGGGCCTCTGGCGTGGCGTAAAACCCCGTAAGCTCCTCGCAAAGGCAGGAGGGCCCCTGGCGCGGACGCCACGGCTCAAAATCCCGCAAGCCCATTATTATTAATTTTAAATTTATATATTATTTTTTGTGCTGTGCGTTGTTGAGCCGAGGGGTGATAAGGAGGAGTGAATGGGCGAAATGATTGGAGGGAAATGGTGGACGTGGAGACATGCAAGTGACGTGGAGCCAGATCGCAATAGGCCATCAAAAAACGGCCACAAGAGGACAACCTCAACTCAATCGACAACTTGGCTGACGCTGATTTGATCTGACACAAAAAATCTTCAATATTTTCGAAGCTGAGACAGTTTTTGCTAATAAAATCGACTGACAGTGTGGGGCGGTGTACTTTGTAATTAAGCAACAGTTATTTGTCTTTTCTGTGTCGTGTCTTTCTGATCATTGTTGTTAACTTTTATTGTCGCTCTGCGGCCTCTTCCATCCTGTAGGCCTATTTCAAATTATAATAGCCTATATTATGAGCAAGTATATTAGGCTATAAGAAGGAACCAAAGTAGTTCTGATAAACAATTGATCTTTGACTTTTTGACAGCCTTGGGTTTGCTGGCATATAGGCCAACCGGACTCATTATAATGGCTGGTGCTATAGGCTAGTTACGTTTAGCCCGATTGATTGAACGAAAAGTAATTATCAACATAGCAAACGCAATGGTGTCAAGTTCGATTTCAGCACAGAATCATCAGTGTTCGATACAAGCGACGCTGATCAAGAATAGTTTTGGACTTAAAAATCGTCCTCCAGCAAGAAGAACCCCTGCAGCGCATCACCGACATCATTGAAAAAATTGTATCCAAGTTATCATTATACAAATTTAGGTTTTGAACTGTAACCTAAATGACGCTTGCATGTAGGCATACAGACTTTTATGTAGCCTAGACAATGTAAAAGTAAAATCTTGAAGTCCAATCGAGTTCAAAGTTCTCTCAGCCATAACGGATTTGTTTTAAAATGCCACAGCACATACAGATGATTTATGGTAATACTACAATTGTCAGTTAAAAATTGTATACTTTATTTTAAAAAGCAGTTGTGAGCTCGACCATAGAAAGGTGATAATGTGGTGCATGCTTATTTGCTTATTCATTAGAATGACCTGCAGCATAAATTGGCAAATTTCACTGATATACAATACAGTTGAAAACTATGACATGGACTGACATGGTGGCCAAGGGTAGGGGAGAGCGGGGCATAACGGGATACTTAAGGCATTTTGAAGTTTTCATCATTAAAATAATAAGAATTCAGGACTTTTTGTACTCACATTGTGCAGGCATATATAACGTACAACATGGAATAGAATAATCTACTTAAGCATCAACCACATAGAAGATACAACTTTTTTACCAACAGGTCCCAAAATCCCGTTATGCCCCACCACCCGGGGTAAAATGGGATGCCTATCTCATTATGCCCCATAACATGCAATATTTTAAAATTTCCAAAAAGTGCCACATATTTTTTATTATTGCTCGTTTTGAAATCTAAACAATGATTGAGACGTCAGGGGGTAATTAGAACCCATGAAATATTACAATATAAGAGATATGGGGAAAAATTGCTTTTCCACCACAGCAAGGGGCAAAATGGGATATCTGTATCCCATTATGCCCCACTATGTCAAAAATTGTAAATCCGCCATTTTGAAACAAAATACTGAACTTGTACAAACTTTCATATGGGAGTGTGTGATTGTATATATTACCCTGCACATGTATGGTATAACTTAAATTCAATATAGCTCCACTGTTTTTGTACAATTTTTTGAATAACGTACGTTCCTTACTTGAGAGAGCGTGAAAATCAACTTTTCATCATAAAAACTGCAAGACGCATCAAAATCGTAAATGCCTTTGTTCTTCACCTTCAAATATGCTTTACTTCAGATGAAATTTTTTTCGTATTTTAAAAGTAAGTAAGATGGCCAATAATGAAGTTTCCCGTTATACCCCGGTATCCCATTATGCCCCGCTCTCCCCTAAATTGCACTGAGTTTGAAACTGTGGTGGCGGTTCATCTGTGACTCAAACGGTTCCCTTGTCCGGGTTTTCAAATGACCTCTCTTGAAATCTACTAATTAACAAAAATGCAAAAAACAACAGGTGTTAGCATCATGTTGAGAATTAAAGAAATCCATAAGTCAAACATTGTCTGTCTCTTTTTCTCTCTCTTTCTATTTCTTTCCCTCTCTTTCCCTCTCTTTGTCTCTCTCTCTCTTTGTCTCCCTGCCTCCCTCTCTTTAACTCTCTGTCTGTCTGTCTCTCGAGATCTTTCCCGCAAGAACTATCTGGGTTTTTTAAACTACGGTACTTAAGACTTTCCTTTTTGACCGGGCCCTGATCAGTGCGCTACTGAGTAGCCATATTGGAGGGCTCTATATAAACTTCAAGGATTGATATTATGCATTTAGCCTACTATTACTTCTCAACTCGAGTCTCTACTCTTTTGCCTTTAATATCAGTTATTCGAGCTTTTTTAAATTTTACCTTCAAGAATACGCTTATCAACGAAATAGACTACTTGAGATTTTCAACTCGAATCTCAATAATCTTATTAGCCTACTCCTTAGGCTATACAAGTTACAATTGTTCGGACCACTTCTTCAAGAATTTTAAATTTAATTTAATAAGCAGGCCTGCTTGGAGTGCACTGCACTGTCTACAGAGGTCGGCAATAGGGCCTGCGTGATATCTTAAAACGAAAGATTTGAGAATTCAACAAATCTGTGGCATAATTATTATTGTCTTACCTGTCAAAGTCATCCTTGTCTTCAGGTTCTTTTTCTTCCCGCTTCGCTTCTTGGTCTTTGTTGTTGCCATTCTCTTTGCTTTCCGTCTTTGTCTCACTTTGGTCTTGCTTGACCGCCTTCGCCTGCGATTCTTTTACGAGAGGCTGCACATCGCTGTTGCTGTCAATATTATAACGGGGCGGATGTAAATAATAGATAGGCTCTAATTAGGCCTATTATATTAATTATAGGCCAACATCTTGTAAGTTGCTTTTATTGTTGCTAAGCCTGTAACGATGCCACTGTTCTGATTCCCTCATCTGCTCTCATGTTTGTTTGTATGCGCACTTGTTATACCGCCCCTTCAATCTCTCTACTCAGAGGCGCTCCCGAATGCAGCGCGGACACTGCATCGGAGTTTCACGCCGAAGCGCTGAGCAATTATTGCGAGTGTCTGTAACAGTAACGTCATGAGCTTCCAGTAGACTATGTTGTAACCAAACGTAATATTATTCTGGGGCATACTCTATTGGTTAGGCCATTGCAAAAATGTATGGGAGAAAAATATTTTTAAAAATTGCATGGAGCCCCCCTCCTATGTTGTTTCTAATGACAAAATATGAGTGCATACCAAATTTTAGGTCATTTTGTGGTGTTTTGACCCCCGCCCACCACGATCAACTGATTTAGTTGATAAATCATTGTTTTCCTACACTATAATCCTGACGAAAGTGTTTGCAATAGGCCATAAAGACAGTTTATTATACAGAGAAGACAAACTACATATAATTATAGTAGTTTGGTAATAGTGTACACTTTTTATGTCATATCACTTTACTGGATTAAAGGTTTTATGGAAGAGAAGGTTAATTTCTTTAATGTCTCTGTTTGAAAGTTGGGAATTTCGTTGCGTTGATAATCGACCATTTTCATTAAAACTGTTTTTGTGTTTCATCATTGGTAACACTAGTTGAGAAGTCTTGGATTAGTTTCATAGCCCATTCCGACAGATCTTTCACCACTTTGACATGCCGCACACAGGGGGTGGATACATAAACTTTTGAGGGGGCCAACATTTTTGACCTTAGGTCTGAAAAAGTTTCGTTGATCTTTTACGTCTTTCGGTCGGCTTTCGCCTTTGTCCGCTCCATTGATCAAAATCTTCTTGACACCTGATGGGTGGAGGCACGTCCTATGGACATTTCTGAATTCTGGTGGGGGCATGGCGGGATTGGCCCTGGATCCGCCCCTGGCTGCACATATGTCTCAGTTTCTTGGTAATTGGATCATTATGCCATTGACTAACAGATTTTCCTAACCAGTCGGCGCCAATTCCCATGCTGTGAAGCAAGAACCAGGATTTAGGCCCAATAAGGGATGATAGCTTTTTTAATTGTGACTCAGCAGAGGAAAAGTTGGATGGCCCCTTTCAAACTCTCTTGGTCTAGGTACTCTAGGAATTCGGAGCAATGTTTGAGCAATCTGCTGTCGTTCTGAATAGGAAAGTCTATTTCAAAGTAAAGAGAACAAAGCACATTCCCCTGTTAATAGGTATCAGAAGTGCTTTTCCATGGCTTTTATGTCTGCATTTGCAACTTGTGGATCATGCTTGCAGTACTTGTTCAAGTCATGCCATAGCTTGAGATCGTTATACGCTGCATTGGCCCCAATGGATGAAGAGAGGCAGTTTCCAACGTACAATAGGCACTTTTCTATCATATTTTCGAAGTACCGGGCTGTTTGGTGTGGATGAAATTGGAGGAACTACTTCCTGAGGTGGTACCTTTTCCATATTTTCACTCCTTGTTGCCATGGTTAGTTGATTACAACCTAATAAAGGTAATGAAAAAAGTTTACAATTTGCTACCATGTAGTCAAAGTCCGTTTTGAACAAAAAACTACTGTTGAGGTGGGCGGGGGTCAAAACATGGCCTACAGACCTGAAAATTTGCAGGCAATTATGTTTCAGTAATAGAAACAAGATGGCAGGGGGGCACAGTTGACATTCGAGAAAAAAATTTTGGCAATGGCCTACTATTGGTTTATGGCATGTGTCCTTTAACCAGCTCGCATTATGATGTGTACAATGTACGTCGAAGATGATTTTGCTAATTTCTACCGATCTGTAGGGATATTTCCTTTTGTTCGTCCAAGCTGTTTTTCTTCCTGCCTCTGTCTGCCTGCCTGTCTGTCTGTCTGTCTGTCTGTCTGTATGCATGGCAATGAGAGTCTATCTCACTGTTTGTTTACTTGTCTGTTTTGTCTGTAATTAGTATAGGTCTATATGTTTTATCTGTGAGTTTTTGTGCCGTATGACTTGCAATCGCGTTGGTTGAGTATCATGTAGGTCTATTATAGCACTCTCAGAATATTAGTCTATGCTAGATTTAACTCACCTTTGATCTGCTTCGACTGTATAAAGCGCTTCTTCGCTGCCGACTGGACTCACTTTGCTAGTCATTCTTTACAGCAACAACAACAACAACAACAAAAATTAAAATCACGATTCTAGTCATCTGAATAAATTGCGTTGTGATAGTTTTACTGTAGCGCTATCATACTTTGGTCTAAAATTGATGATGACTCAGGTTTCGATAAACTATCATTTGCTGCCAAACTTCGTTGTTAGATCAGATGAAAAAGTGACCGCCAGAGAAACAATGCACTGAAGAAGTTATAAGTTTATAAAGTACTTAATCAGCAGACAATAGCTTAAGTTGCCAAAAATTATGGGCAAATGTCGTCTATATTTTTTATGATGTTCATGAAGAATGGTTGTTAGAACGACCATTTTCTAGTGGATAATTTTAAATCTGGTCTAAGACAGCCAAAGAACTAAAATTTCAAAGTAGGCTAATGCGGATTGATAATAGTAGGCCTGTACTAAAAGTAACATGGGTTGGAAATAGTAAGCCTATTACACAGGGCAAAAATTATTTGCTAAATCTAACATGAAATGAAAATAGTATAGGGCCTATAGCCTACCAGAAAGCAGTTTTTAAATAGGGACCTACTTCTATTCTACATAAGCGACAATTATTTTACAACGCGAATACAACATCAGACTTGCCTAAATTTAATTTAACTGCTGCTATGCATAATTACGATTGCAGCTAGGCCTATATGCTTGCTAGGAGACGTGTATGACAGCTGCAGTCTTACTTTGGACAAATCTTTCTCCAGAATGGAATCATAAGAATGGCTATGGCTGTTAACGCCGCCAAAACGCAGACCAAAACAATGATTCCTGTTAACACAGTCCAGAGGAAATTCTGTCAGTTGCGCATAATACATGTCAAGGAAATGTATTAAAAAAGTAAAAAAATATTAGATAGGAAATTAGGAATCGAAAATGGTGATAAACATTTTGTGATGATTGCGTCGTAATGTAGGCCTAATCATGTGGCGCCCGCATGAGCAGGAACGGTTCATGACCGAATCATGTGGTGCACACAGGAGCATGAACGGTTCATGGCGTAATCATGTGGTGCACGCATGAGCATGAACGGTTCATGATCGAATCGTGTGGTGCACACATGAGCATGAATGGTTCATGACCAAATCATGTGGTGCACACATGAGCATGAACGGTTCATGACCTAATCATGTGGCGCACGCATGAGCAGGAACGGTTCATGATTATTCATGAGGACGCTGTGTTCAGAAAATGTGTAGGCCTAACCCTTAAGTGATCTGGTGAAATGTGTAATCTTTAGGTGATCTAATCCTCGGCCTTCGTGCCTTAATGATATAGATCAAGAATCGGTTGTCTTTTACTGACAAAATGAATGGTGTGTGATCGACTTTAACTCGTTATGATATGTCACATATGGAACACAATAGGGTCTTTAGAAACTGTTTATTATTATTGGTATTCACGAAGTGATCGAGCCAATAACTGAGGATTATTTTATCACGGAGAATTTTTGACTTTTGAAGCAAAATATCAACCGAATACATGCTAACTGAATTCAACAACGTTGTAAGTATGTGTGTGCAGTTGTTATAGCGCCCCTTCAAAAAATGCTACTCAGAAGCGCTCCCGACTACAGTGCCGACCCGGAATCAGAGTTTCACGCCGAAGCGAATGAGCAAATGCAAATGAAGGACTTTCCCATGGTCCCCTACGAGGCGGCTTGAGGTGGATTCGAACCAGCAACCCTCCGGCTGCAAGGCAACGAACAGACCGACTACGCCACTGCGTCCCTCAGTAGTTGTAGTTGTCATCCATATGATTGCATGAGACGTGTGTGAGTGCTGTTGTAGTTCAAGTAGACTAGTTGTAGTAGTTGTTGTCTAAAGCTGCACTATGCTCCAGAGAGAGGGGCAGATTTAGTGACGTAGACAGAGACAGGGAGGCAAATAGAGGCAGATATGAAGACTCAGAGATAGACAGACAGACAGGCAGAGACAGAGACAAACAGAAAGACAAGCAGAGAGACAAACAGAGAAACAGACTAGTAAAGAGAAAGAACTGGAGAATAATATATTATATGCATATATAATATTGCATAAGCTTATACATGGGGCTTAAATTGCATGTTTTCCTCTTTTGTTTATCATTGTTGCATATAACAGTATAATGTTAAGTTACCTATTACGGCTGGTGACATCCTCCCCGTATTGGTAGCTTTTCCGTCCAGATTAGCGCCCTGATCCGGCTCCGTCTGATTTTCTCCACCACCGCCAGACGTTGTATCTGATTAAAAAACAGCTCATTACCAACACAATACAATTATAATTAATATAATGTAATAATTATAACTACATATAATGGTTGAACAAAAGATTGCCAATGCAAGTTATTATTTTCTGTCCGTTCCAATAGGCTACCATTTACTCTAATAATATTCAGTTAATTTAAACTCAGCTTGATATGCTCATTGCTCTTGACGAAGAATTCGAGCATTCACTGAAGGTTGTCTAGTGATATAGCAGCGCCTTAGAGAGTCATCCAAAAAAGCGCTACATAACATCATATTTATATAGCGCACGTACCTTCGGGATACAAGATGCCTTGACCAGTTGATCTTTGCTCTACTTGAAACAACATTGAACTCGAACTCCACTCTGGATATCTTGTCGTCACAAACGATGATAACGTCGTCGTTGTTGGCAGCCTTATAATTGGCGCTGTAATCCTCGGCGTCGTTGTCGTTGTCGTTGTCCGTGTAGTTGTCCGGATTGTTGTCGTTGTCGTTGTCGGCGCAAGTGTGGGAACTGCCGAGGTTGACGTGACCGACGTTGCCGTGATCTTAGCGGACGTTGTTTCGTTCAGGAAAGACATGTTGCCTTTAGCTGCATCTATTGCATTGCAAAACTGATTATCAGCTTATGTGCCTATAGGGCCGAGAAGTATCGGTCGCTTTAGACCAACATAGCACTGTGTAGTGTGTATGTGTGTATGTGTGTACGTGTAGGCCTATAATATAAGAGTACTGCATGATCTACTTCAATGTCCGATTTGTCAAAAGCAGAAGCCAGAGTCGGAAATATTTACAAACAATAAAAATTTATTAAGCTGAAATGGATATACAATAATATTTTCTATCCATTTCAGCTTAATAAAAAAATTGTTTATTATATTATATCAAAGATGACTTGAGATGTCTGGAGATGTCATTGGAAGGAGCTGAAGAACTGGCTATGGACAGGGACGAGTGGAGGAGTTGCGTTGCCCGATGTGCAGACCTGTACGGGAAGGACTAAAATATACTAATTACTAAGTAAAAGAAATTAATTTCTTATCAAATCAGTGTGCATCCATTTTAATGGCCTACTAAGTAACTCAATGCTGTCGTTCAACTGGATTCCTATTGACAAAGCAACCCTCAATAAACAAAGGAATAATGCGATAATTATGTCATGCTCACATCTCTGGCAGATGTATGGATTTGCAGAGAGGCAGTCAGCGTCCGTCCATTGATAGTTGAGAGACGGATCGAGCAGCATGCATCTGTTGCTGATGTTCTTCGGCTGCCATTCGATTCGCTCCGAAGACGAAGCGTTGAACCAATTAGCAAATGTCAAATTCGATCCTTGAGAGACAGACGATAAAAATAATTATACCAACATTAAGTCTAGATGTGTTATGTGTGTGCGTGCGTGTGTGCGGGTGCGTGAGTGATGAGATTAATGCTCATTATTGTCATAACGGCGATGTGAAATAACCTGCGTATAGTCTCTTAAGAAGCTCCGTTTCATGGATACAACGAATAGTTCGTGTTTGTTAGTACCGGTTAATTGACAGAGTCTGACCGCAGTATGATAACAAGGCTTAACAAACCATAGCCATTTGGACAGATGATCACAAAGAGTCATTATTCACAAGTCGAATTTCAGCTGTGTTATGACAGCCGTGCAAGGCGTCCATCAATTCCTGATGCTCATTTTATTAAAGTAACTATAGGTGAATGAGATGTGTGTCGTGAATCGAGGGAAGCGCCCATGCTAATCTTCTGTCTTTTGCGCACCCCCGGGTGTCACTACTCACCTTATAAAACCCCATTCATCGACCAGTGACCTCTGCCAGTCCCAAGCCTGGGTAAAGAAGGAGGAGGGAGACACTAATCATCTTTGAAATGGCAGTGTCGTTAAACAGTAACAAGACCACTAAAAGGTAGGCATAACACACACACGCACATACATACACGCGTATCCACTCACCTACAAACAGACTTGCACGCACGCACCTGCGCAAACTTACACACACGAACTCACCACTCACTACTTGTCTATTTTGTCGCATCCTAAAGCAGTCTTCGAGCGGTTATTCAAAGCAAGAGGTAACACTGCAATCACCATCTGTCCAGATCCAATGAAGCGAGTAGAGACCGATCCAGTATTTGGGACTCGTTAGTTGAGTCACGAGAAAATCGAATTCCGATCTCGTGTGGATTCGAACGAGATCTCCTCCTCGCTGACGACATCGCATTCGAGCGACGAACCACGTGGTCTGGTCTCCGCTGATGACGTAACAGGTGTTGTCCAACCGGAAGTAGGATGTCGGGTCCGCAGTGCAACTGGAAAGAGCTGGAAAGAAGTTGGAAAGAAACCATGAACTACTCTTCTGTGTCTATTATTATCATAAATCTAATGTACATCATGTGTGATTATTTGTTTTAAAATTTAATATGAAAATGAATGTCTGGAATGGTTATATGTTTCAAATAATTGTCTACAATGAAATTCATTGTCTTCTTGGCAGCCTATTGTTATTATAACAATACACTAACGAATATTGCAGATGTAGTTGGCGATGGTCTGGCCACAGGAATCGTCATCAAATTTGTAGCTGAGTTCTGACGTCAGAAGGGTGCACGTCTGGTATCCTTCGAAGTTGTTCGGTCGCCCGAAGCCCCACAGACTGAATGACCCTACAACATGGTACCAAAAAGGAACCGTTTCAGAAATAGGCCTAAAGACAAACGTGTGCTCATGAAGTACTAACTTTGCTTAGTTATTCTCTACCGCTTTCTCCTATTCGTCGGTAATATTCCATTCATACAATGTACCATCATTCATTTACCATACAATGTACCACCATTCATTTACCACCTTTTTTGTTACAATCAGCCATTGCACTTATGAAGCGCAATTATCTAATGACCAAACTATCAATCGATGGCGCTTAGAATTAGGCTATATATGAAAGGCTTGATCATGGTCTTTACACCGTAAATAACCGTCTCGTAGTCTCATAACCAGGGCTCGAACTCGTGTTCTTCACGCAACAAAAGGTGAGCGTTCAACCACTCGATAGCCTACGGTGCAGCGTGCATTTCTTCCAAGTGATTCCACAATGGTCGATTCTTATCCCAGTTTTAGCAACGTATACGAGTGGGTTGTCTATATATCATATAAGCACCATTTCCAGTATAATCCATTGAACCTTATAACACCACATCGCACCCATTTTATAGTTAGTTGTTTTTCACATGGACGTCTACTCTTAAGATTTTTTATTGACTCGTTGTTTGACGTTCCTGATTTTCACACTCTTTTCTTTCTGGACCGATGCTACTGCATGTATCTCCTTATTCCTTTCCTTCGTAACTTATTTCCTTTTGTTTGTACATCTTCTTTCTCTTTTGAATAACGACTTATTTGCCTGCAATTCTTTTGTGCAACGAACTGTTTAGTGTTTCGTTTCGTAATAAATCACTTACACCGTCAAGGCAGGCAGGTACACACACACACACACACACACACACACACACACACACACACACACACACACACACACAAACACACACACACAAACACACACACACGCAACTACACACTCACACACATACACACACACTTATCAGTACAGCAACACATAAGCTACTTTTATATAATGCGCAATGGAAACAACAAACAGAAACAGACGAACCTAGGAACAGAAGACAAATTGCATGATGTATAGAAAACGAACTGAAACGAAAGAAAGCAGCACACTGGACTCACCAAAAAAAAAATACATCACACGTCCTCGATCCTCCTTGATTTGCTGCTCAGCTTATTATTGAATCACGTCATGATCTACGGTTCTAATATTTTATTGTCACTGCAGCCGTGAAATTATCATGGACTGTTTACGCGTTCCTCTACAGTCTGCTGAGTCTATCTCTCCTGCTGTATGTCTTTCTGCTGTAGGCCTATGTCTTTCTGCATGTCTGTCTGGATATGTCTGTGTCCGTTGGATACGCCGTCTCCGTGTCTCTGGCGTTATAATAAACAAACCTTTAAATACTTATCAAACCGTGGAATGCTATATTATAAGCATAAGCAACTTTTGATTGTCCGTCGCTATATAGGATGTGCTTAACTTGATCCGTGACTTGCGAGCAATTTCACATGTATACACTATACAGGCTATAATAGGCTAGATAAAGCGCCAGACAACAAAATCGCTTTGCCACGCCGGCGGCTCGGGTTCGATTCCCGGTCAGAGGATTAATTTCTCGGATCTTTACTGCGAGTGGCTCGGTCGCAATATAAACGTGGAGTGTGAGGTTGTACTCTGCGTCCGACTGTAAAGGCTCTTTGGTCATACACGGTCATTAAACTACTTTCCTGTCCCTTTGCCAATCAAATTTATTGCATATGCATATGATCCGTTAAAAAGGGTTGGAAACATGTTACATGTTAGACCGACCGTTGCATGGAATGCAGTAGACGTAGTTTCGTTCGTGACCTCCGCAACGCAGCGACGAATCTCCAGAACAGCTGAGAACACAATTCTCCTGAGCTTGCGACGTATCGATTGGACCGTATGAACCGTAGGAATCGCCACAGAAACAACTGTCACCGCTCTACAGTATACATCGCAAAACATCGAGATAGGCCTACAGAAACATATAGGCCTATAGTAGATCTAGTAAGTAGTATATAATGTACACTGTGTCCGGAAAAATTCCAAGGCTTTACGGTAAATATAAAAATAATTTGTAAACATTAATAGATTTTTAAAATTCCAGAAACAGTTTAATCCTGAAATATTATGCAACTATAATTTATGTTCGAAATGTCCGCCATTGGCTTCCACGCATGCTTCGAGACGTACACGCCACTGACTAACAGCAGCATCTACGACCAGTTGATAAGTTCATCCCATGCATTAACAATTCGCTCGCGGAGTTCTTCGATGTTTCTGACCATTGTCTTGTATACTTTCTCCTGCATAACTCCCCAAATTAATAAATTACAAAGAATTTTGTTGGCAATTATGTACAGATCAAAAGGTTTTAAAATTTTCTAATTGATTAATATCTACTATAGTTTTTTCATTCATATATTAGACTAAATAGAGCCTTGGAATTTTTCCGGACACAGTGTACATGCATACCATAACCACAAAATTTGCTCAACATAATGAATGGCGATAGGCTTATCATTATGTAAAGATACGTATACTTCCAAGTGTTTGAGTCGAATGCAATGTATTGTAACAAAAAAGAGCAAAGCAAATGGTTTGTCAGCTTTGCATAATTTTATAATTATGATTTTTTAGCCCCTCTGAACTAATCTGCTTTTATCCTAATTCTGAGATTATGATGAACTCTTCCGAAGTGGACAGCTGTCAATGTCCATCGTGGGAACTGAATTTCTGATTGTCTAGTAGCAGACGGACGTAATGGGCAGACGAATGGACAGATAGACAGACGAATGGACAGACAAATAAAGGGATGGACAGATAGACAGACGAATGGACAGGCGGATGGACAGACGAATGGGCAGACGAATGGACAGATAGACAGACGAATGGACAGATAGACAGACGAATGGACAGACAAATAAAGGGATGGACAGATAGACAGACGAATGGACAGACAAATAAAGGGATGGACAGATAGACAGACGAATGGACAGACGGATGGACAGATAAACAGACAGATAGACGGATGGACAGACGAATGGACAGATAGATAGACGGAGGGATGGACACACAGACGGACGAATGGACACACAGACGATTGAACGGACTGGCACGCATATCTGTATTTGGCACCACCAGAACGAGTCTGACTGCAGCATTGCATACACAAGCAACACGTTATATAATAAGAGAAGTCGTCGACCGACTTCAGCTGCAGCCGTGCACAAGACCAGATAAATTGGGAGCGACGATGCCAAGAAGAGAAGAAGTTGGAAGCGCCTTCTGCTCGGAATAAGAATGACTCAGACTGGATGACGACATAAGCGAGATAGTAAACGAAAACGATGCAATCGTTAACTTGCAGCCTCCTGCAGCGTATACCAACCTAACGACCTGACTAATAATTATTATTATGTTGTGGATGTCAATCTGAACGCCGATGCTTTAAATAGTGACTTTAAACGACATTAAGTCACTGCGTAGCAATTTTGGACATGGACAAGTTGTCCACTCATAATTGTCTGTGACAAAGCTAATGGGAAACAACTTATTTCATCTCATTCCTTGGTGGAGTAAAATCCAAATGACATGCAAGCCTTCGGGCGGAAAAATCTCAATCATAACTGCTTCTTTTAAAAGGCCTAATGGTGCTGCAGACAGACACAAAGGCAGGCAAACATGACAGAGACTAACAAACTGACTGACTGACTGACTTACTGACTGACAGACTGACTGACTGACTGACAGACTGACTGACTGACTGACTGACTGACTGACCGACCGACCGACCGACGGACCGACTGACTGACTGACTGACCGACTGACTGACTGACTGACTGACTGACTGACTGACTGACGGACTGACTGACGGACTGACTGACTGACTGACTGACTGACACTGACAAACACAGAGAAGAAAATGAAGGACAGACACTATAGCAAAACTGGTTTGAACTCCTATCAACCGACCTGTAGTCCAGCAAACTTGTAGTTGGCTTTCCCGCAGGCGTCGACGCATTTGCCTGGAGTCATTCCACCCTTGATGTCCGAGATCTGCGTCGGTAGATCTCTGTGCCACGTGCGATCGACGTAACAGCCTTGCTCTTGTATGACTTGGCCATCTGCCCGATGCAAACACATAAAGTCGGTTCTTAATTGGACAGCCTCACCAGCATTCACCAGCTGCAGTAGCCTACTCTATAATTATTCTAAACAGGATTTTGCTTCCTCTAGTTTTCCTTGTGCATAATTACTCCGAGCAATCATTCCGAAGTGACTAAAATTCTGTCATATTTTGCTGTAAACATATTACGTAAATATCACGCGATGTCTTTGCTTCTAGCGCTACTTCGCTTTTCTTTTTCTTTCCTCTTTCTCAAAAGCACGTAGCCTATTAAAAAAAAATCTCCCTTCATTCTCTCCTTCTGTATGTCTATTTCCGTCGCTCACTCTCTGTCTCTGTCTTTGTATCTCTCTGTCTCTGTCTCTCTGTCTGCCTGTCTGTCTCTGTCTCTCTCTGTATATGTCTGTAACTCTCCCACACGCTCTTTCTCTTGCTCTCGTTCTGTTTGTCTGTCTGTCTGTCTCTTTTTCGCTCTTCGTATTCGTCTCTGTCTCTGCCTCTTGTTCCTGTATTAACAAAGACAAATAATGAGCTTTTAGTATGGACAGGACGCTCTTCCTCGAACCCTCCAATTATTTTCTCACACGCTCTCGATCCAGCTAATCACAAGGTAGACTGTTGAAAGCGTTGAATATTTCTGGGAAATCTGCCTACACCGCAATTTCCTGGATCTGCGTCCAATAATAAGACCCCGCCACTACCACCACCACCGCCTAGCCCCGTTGCGACCGGCAGAGAGCTTTCACCTGGTCCCGTGAGCGTTCCTCCTGAGTAAATAAAAATGTAATTATTAATTTCTAAGCTTATAGCGCCGCTCACAGCCGAGGCCATTCAGTAGCGCTCCCAGTGCGATAACGTCTAGAGAAAAAAATAGGTCTTAAGAAGAGAGAAAAATAATAAACCTATGACTGCAGGTTAAATAAATATTTAGCACTGGTCTTATTCACCGGAAGTCCATCTCCAAAGCAGAGGTTCCTCTGAGGGTTGGTCAAGCCTTCCTCCAATCCAGACAGCTGTTGTGATTGCTGCAATAGTCAGGTATTTCTCCAGTGAATTCTGGTCTTCAGCGCTCTGCAAAAAACATTTTATTCTCCTCTATGACAGAAGTTTTCACGTGCGTCGTTCCTGCATTTTCAATTAATGATTTCATAGAAAATGCGCCAAATAATAAAACAAACATAGACCTTAATGCGGCCGATCAAAACAGACCTCAGATACTGACACAAGAGAGCGGTAGCATAGCAATCTGTAGCATAGAAATAGGAAGAACAAGACAAAGAACAAGAAAATATTGATAAAATTAATATCATTTAATGTAAATACTGTAACAGCAAAAGATTTTGAAGACGAAGTTCTGAAGAATAAGAAATTGGAAAAGATGCGAGTTAAGTTTATGAGCTTGGTGGTTGTAGTGGTGATGGTGGTGGCGAAGAGAATGGTGATGATGAGTGTGATGATGGTGGTGGTTGTTGTGGTGGTGGTGGTAGTCATGATGGTGGTGGTATATAGTGGTAGAAGTGGTGGTGGCGATGGTGGTGTCGTTATGGTGGTCATGGTAGCCTATTGGTGATGGTGGCGATAGTGCTGAAGAGGGTGGTGATGATGATTGTGATGATGATGGTTGTGGTGGTGGTTGTGGTGTTGTTATTGTCATGATGGTGGTCATGGTAATGGCGATGGTGATGGCGATGGTGTTGGTGGCTACCTGCACTGATGCCAGATGTCCTCCATCTGATGCACATTTCGATTCCGCCGTTTCTTGACTCTGACCATCTTTCGTGAAGACCTCGTAGCAGACGCCTCTTGAGTCGACGTATCCAATGCAGAAGCTGCCACTCGCAGATGCTGCTGCTCAGCCAGAAATGGCGCGCAATATGCATGCAAATATGCATTATTATCATTATTATTATTATTATTATTATTATTATTATTTTATTTTTATTTTTATATTTTTTTATATATTATTATTGTTTATTTTATTTTTATTTTTTATTTTATTTAGTTATTATTGTTATTATTGTTATTATTGTTATTATTGTTATTATTATTATTATTATTATTAGGCCTATTATTATTATTACTACTATTACTATTATTACGGCCGATGATCGGCCTTAGATCCGCTAGTCTATTGCTGAAATATTGCACTGTGCGCGTTTGCAACCTTTTTAATTATCAGCTGTTCAGCAATGCTAATCTGAAATTCATTTCATTTGCACAAAGAACGCAAATTAGACGACTCTGAGATAGTATTAGACAAATGTGGTCTTCTCTGCCCGTATTATTTTATGCATCGGTTGCACAAAATTCGGTGATTAAAGGTTTGGTTATGATTGTGAACTCGCCATGTTGTGCTTCGCAGAAATTTACTACGCAGATGCTCTATACCTTCTAAGATCTTTACCGAGAAATAGGCCTATAGTAAGTTAGGCCTATTATAAATGCTGTTCGGACTCATAGTTCTTTTCATCGTTCCAGCACCAAAGTCGAGCTTCCAAGAAAACAACAAATACATGCTTAGACAAATAGGCCTTCAGTTAGATTTAGACTTGGAACCGAACGAACCTGTCTCATCATGCCGCATGCCTGGTGAAAATTTAGTTCTGACCGAGTGTCTTTTAATTAGTCTGTTTGAACTCTTAACTGCTGACGAAATGCAGAGCTAGTGACAATGCATTTTGTCCAAACCAGAAAAGCGCATGCATTCGCTAAAAAATATAAGCATGTTTAATTAACTAAGCCTATATTCTGGACGATTAATTGTTCTGCGAAAATTCTCCTTCTTACCTGACAAAACGACAATTCGACGAACAGCCAAAAAGATTAAAAACACAGAGAAAAGCCGACGAAGCATATCCGACCGTGAATGCGAAAGAGGGAGTGTTCTGCTTGGTTGCTTTCGATTAGACTGCGCATGCGTTGCTTGAGTTGTTCCACTTGGAGTCATCTAAATAAATCGTCTGCTAATCAGGCTTGGCACACGACGACGACGACATTACCATGGAAACGTCAAAACAGATAGACATTGCATGCCGATCGACTTATTGATCGACATTCCATCATTCGACCTCACCCCTCTCTCTCTCTATCCACAGGTAATCAGCGCCGTGCAGTCACGCGCAAATGAACGTGAGGCCACGCTCGAGTAGGCTTCCGACCAGAATATTAGATGACATCGGCTTCAAACGCCAGTCTGCTTCTTCTTCTGCTCCGCTCTACAGGTATCGGACATCGTACTTACAACGGTGATTGCATTGAAAGGAAGCAGGCTATAATACCAATGAGATTGGCGTCGTTGCCTTGAAGCCGCGGAAGGTTCGAGGTTCGAATCCACCTCGCCGCGTAAGGACCTTGGGCAAGTCCTTCACTCACAAATGCTCAGCGCTTCGGCGTGAAACTCCGATGCAGTGTCCGCTCTGCATTTGGGGAGCGCCTCTGAGTAGCGAGAGCTTGAAGGGGCGCTATAACAAGTGCACATGCAAACATACAAACAAATTGGCGCTATATGAGAGCACGTCTTGTATTCCTTCCTCAGATTCAACTTCCACAATCTGTTCTGATTATATTAATTCTGTTACCCTCAAACTCATAAGAAATCGTACATTACATGTACACAATGTTTGAAAAATTAAACAACTGTAAAGTTGCAGCATGTAGCAATTACACAGGACTCATCGTTCTTTTCAAGACATCAATACAAGAATTGTCGCACGCATCAATGTGTCTTCTACACATCGGTCCGTTTTGCGCGGTGTATAGACGGGGTAATCGTCAACGGAGATATTAATTGGTTATCTGCTGTGGTTGTATAAGACAAGGAAATAAATCCCATGTAGGCTACGTCATGCACCAAAGCACGTGTATGCACGGGAAGGACATTAAGAATTCGTCTACTCTATATAGATCTATATATAGGACATCGCTAGACGGATTGATTTGTGCTTTGGGTAGTCACGGGGAGATTGACATTCGAGAATTTCATCTTCTGTCATCGCCGCAGTTCATCTGCTAAAGAGAGCTTTGGGAAGGGTGAGGAATGGGAGGTGGAGGTTGAATGGATTTTTATATGTGGTATGATTATGATGAATGAGGTTGGGAGGAACATATGTTGGAAATTTTCATGCGCACAAATTCAGTCCAAGAACAAGAACGCGCTTCGGCGATCGTGCTTTTTCGGCTGCTGGTCCTCGATGCTGGAACAGTCTTCCTCTGGCTATAAATCTCTTTCTTCGATCGGCTCAGTGGACTCTTTTAAATCCATGCTAAAAACGTACTTGTTCGCTATTGCTTATCCCGCATGTTAGTTGCTTTGTAATGCGCCTTTGCAACGGCATGTCGTCGTCGTCGTCATCGTCATCGTCGTCATCGTCATCGTATCATCATCATCATCTTTATCATCATCATCATCATCATCATCATCATCATCATCATCATCATCATCATCATCTTGATTATTATCTTTATTATTATCTTTATTATTATCTTTATTACTATTGACTGGCTAGGTATACACAATTCCCGCAGCATAAAACACAATTTCTGACGCGTTGAGACGGTTTAAACAAGACAAGCATATTCTACATGTATGTCCTTGGATTCTCTCCATACCTCTGCGTGCACGTAACTATGTTGTCTGTCTGTTTGTCTGTCTCTTTCTGTCTTTCTATGTTTCTCTCTCGCACTGTGCGACACCTATAGAGACTGCATATAAATTCATATAATATCGGTTCTATGCGCTAGTATCGTGATATAATATCACAAGAAATCATGAGGAGTACGGTGTATCGTTGGCGGCAGAAACACACTCGAAACGAAGCAGAATAAGTCGTTTTCTCTTACATTCAATATCGAGATAAGCCCAGAAGGTTTTCTTTGTCCTCATAACTTCAAATCCTATATCCACAGCGGTGCTACAACCAATTAAGTGTACACCTTCTAATGTCGCGCCTCCATTATTCGACGATTTATACGTGCACGTTGTGCGTGCGTGTGCGTGCGTCCATGTGCGTCTGTTTACGTGTGCGTGTGTTTTTGTACGTGTGCGTGTGTTTGTGTACGTGTGCGCGTGTGCGCGCTTGTGTGCGTGCGTGTGTGTGCGCGTGTGTGCGTTTGTGTACGTGTTTGTCCGGTTGCGTATGTGAGCGTCTATGTGCGTTTGTGTGCGTGCGTTTTTGTGCGTGTGTGTGACTGTGCGTTCGTGAGCGTGTGTGCGTGTGTTTTTGTCAGGCTGTCTGCCTCTTCGCTTACATCCGGTAACGTCATTACTGGCGTCAACTGACTTCAGTCGAACCGGAAGTAGTCCACAGCGTCAAATAAGACGACTAGATCCGTATCCGGGGAAAGGACTCAACCGGACTTTCAGCGATTCTTCATCCGTTGAAGCCGCTGGCTGAAGACGATGGGGGGAGGGTGGGGGAGAAGGCCGTTGAGTCGTCATGCCCCAGGGAGAGAAGGAGAGGGTCGAGGGGGGTAGAGGTCGGATGGGGCAATTACGTTTGATCTAGATGCCAGGCTTAAGACGGGAAACCGAAAGGGCGTCGGGGCTGTTTACTATGGCGAGTGAAATTGCGGTCACGAACAACCGATTGACACCGAGAAAGACAGACAGACAGAAGGAAAGACAGACAGACGGACAGACAGACAGACATACGCGAAGAATCATACGCACAATCATATGAAACACATACAGTCGTGTGCGTATGTCTTTCTCTCATTTGTTATATAAGGGTAGCAGCTGATGTAAGAAAATCAGTCAAATCAAATGCAACAGACAGACAGACAGACAGACAGACAGACAGACAGACAGACAGACAGACAGACAGACAGACAGACAGACAGACAGGCAGGCAGGAAGGCTCAGGCAGGCAGACAGACAGAAATATAGACAGACAGTAGATGTATGTTTGTCTGCCTATATGTATGTCTGTCTGCCTATAATTTTAATTATGTATGTCTGTCTGCCTATAATTGTAATTATGTATGTCTGTCTGCCTATATATGTATGTCTGTCTGCCTATAATTTTAATTATGTACGTCTGTCTGCCTATATATGTATGTCTGTCTGCCTATATGTATGTGTGTCTGTCTGCCTATAATGTATGTCTGCCTGCCTATATATGTATGTCTGTCTGCCTATAATGTATGTCTGTCTGCCTATAATGTATGTCTGTCTGCCTATAATGTATGTCTGTCTGCCTATAATGTATGTCTGTCTGCCTATTACGTATAGTCTGTTGTCTCTCTCGTGAACGTTGCAGCACCTAGAGACTGCATAAAAATTCTTATATCGGTTATATGCGCTTTTGAAGCTGCATCACTCGCTTCTTGGTGACTGTCTGTTTATATGTATGTTCATGTGTCTGCCTATCTACAGACAGATAGTCGGACACAAACGGACAGATAGATAGACAAATAGATAGACAGTCAACTAGAAAGACATCCAGACGCATACACAGACACATTATGAGACACTCACTCACACGCTGGCGGACATATACAGGGTGGGCCAATAGGAATGCAACAACTTTGACGCCTTATAACTTAAACAATTTTTATCTGAGCGTCTTGAACTATATATCGGATTGAACATAATTATCCATTTTATCATTCTGAAAAATATCTAAAAGATACTATTACGACTTTTTGAGATAATGCTATTAATGTTCGATGTCCCTTTTTTGCCATGAAACTGCAAGAAAAAAACCCAAAAGTCTTAAACTGAATATGTCAATGACTCAATTCTAAACAATCACTAGTTCTAACAATTAATGACAATTCATATCTTGAGTGAACTTATCATAAGTCAAACAAATATTCAATATGTCCACCACGTGCTTTGATGACAGCATGGACACGAGACGACCACTGATCGATGGCTGAGTCCACCAGTGTTCGGGTTATTTCAGCCCAGCACCAAAGAATCACTTACGGTATTTCAAATGTTCAACGTCACGTAATGGTTCATGGTAGACCAGTTGCTGAAGACAACCCCAGATCGAATAATCAACCGGATTTAAATCCGGACTGTTCGGTGGTCAGTTCTCCGGTTCAGTAAATTCTTGTAGCCTAGCCTACGTACGTTAGCGTTCAGATAGGCAACCGTATGACGTGAACGATGCGCTGTGCGAACAGAACGTTTGCGACCACAGTTGCGGCTGTTAGACGTTCCCTTGGCATCAATTTATTTAATCAATCGATGTAGAGCATATTTATTCCATTTTCTAGAAGGGAATTCTATCAACATCTGATGTGCATTGTATTCTTTTTCTACTCTTAAAATTCTGATTAAAATTCTATCCTCTTCCGTGAGCGGCGCCATGATGTTCATTATTTACATTCAAAATTGAGAGGTGTGCGCCGCACCAAAATTTTTATTTCAACGGTGCTGTATATCAGCGCAGGATTTGACACAGTAGTAGAATGGATAATTACCTTCACTTTAGTATATTGATCACAATGTTCGGATAAAAATTGTTCACGTTATAAGGCGTCAAAGTTGTTGCATTTCTATTGGCCCACCCTGTACAATAAGACTACTTAGTTACTCTATGGCGTATCATACAATGATCACTTGGCTGATGCAGCATAGAAGAGTCTCAAAAGGAAGAGCCAGAGCACTGTGTGCGGGGATGGACAGGGACGGCGTCCAGTCCCTGTGGCCTTTGAAATAAAGCAGCGCTGATTGGCCGGGGAGACATTTGGCCTTCGACATCTGGGGTTAACTAAGCGCCTTGTGTCTTGTTGTCCAGCCCATTCCAATGAAATCGAATCAAGGCGCTGATGGAATTGCAGCTGTGTATACATACACTCCCATCTCATTCTCCATCTCATTCTCCATTTATTTCTCCATCTCATCCGCCATCTTATTCACCATCTCAATCTCTATTTCATTCTCCACTTCTCCATCTTATTCTTCATCTCATTCTCCATCTCATTCTCCATCTCATTCTCCATCTCATTCTCCATCTCATTCTCCATCTCATTCTCCATCTCATTCTCCATCTCATTCCCAATCTCATTTTCCATTCTCCACTTCTCCATCTCATTCTCATTTTTCGTTATTTCCATTCCATCCTCCATCCCATTCTCCTTCTGCTCCACGCAGTCATTCACTTTCCATTCCGAAAGTCCAATTCCATCGCTTGGAACAGAACAGGGACATCGGTGGAGGATGAGGATGGTCTGAAGAAAAGACTTATCGGTCTGTGTGCACGAAGCATGCATGGTTGATAATGGAGGTTCCTATTTCCGATCGTTAAACTCCCAGGCAACCCCGTCAACCCATCAAGTAAGTTCATAGCAATGTGGTCCATGTCATTGTGTCATGCAGCAAGTGTATATATTCATATACCCGTTCAACCCATGCACTCAGCACACACAACCTATATTTGAACAAGCCTCACGTGCATGGTGCATCCTTCATGATGTGTCACATGTGTGAACTTCTGTACCAGGTATAATATAAGTTACATAGATGTACAGTTTTGTACACTGATGAGAATGATCTACTCCTCTGTACCGCGATGACAGACTTAGGAGCCTGACGTTTACACAGACGTCAAACATATTTACTTAGATCCTTCTGACGCTGCAAATGTCGTGTGTGCTCGAACACAGTCTTCACTATATAAGTAGGCCTATTGAGTTATCGAGCGGGCACGCTGCGGCCTTAATAGCCTGCGTTAAGGCACAACATAAAATAGCTCGATTTTAATAAACTCGCCTCCTCATTAAAAACTAACACCAGATAAAATAGAATAGGCTGCATTTGTTAAGCTATAATAATTATAGTAATTAATTTTGCTGACAATGTGAACGCACAGAGCGTCGGCCCTACTAGTTCGCTTATAAAAAATTAAAGATTTCCTGCGTTCTTTCACTGCAAAGAATTTTAGCGAGCCCGTCGTCGTCGTCGTGCCCATCCTCATTGCTGCGGATCGGGGATCAGAGTCGACGACGTCATCCTCCTCCATTGCTCTCTGTGTAGCGAGCCCACGATCCTAAAAATGGAAACTCGTCAGGTATAAAAAAAAGTCAAGGACAAGACTTAGTTCTTCGTCGAGTAGCTGCGTTGGCCATTGGTTTGTCATTTTCATCGTCAGCGGCAGGAGGAGCAAAATTAAGGCGACATCATCGATAGCTTCATCTGCATCAGCAGCAGCAGCAGCAGCAGCAGCAGCAACAGCAGCACATGTATTATATTGCCCTGAGGCAGCATTTGTAGAATTCAATTTCTACCGAAGGACAGATTGAAAGAGAAAAATGATAGAATGCAGACAGACGGCAGCTGCCTATATCAGTTACAGACTGATATATTCCGACAGACAACCGATCAATTCAAGCAAGCAGACAGGAAGACAGACAGACATACAGACAAGCAGGCAGACAGGCAGACGAGTAGGGAGGCAGACAAGCAAGTAGGCAGTTAGTGGTAGATACAGACAGATATCAGATACAGATATCAGATACAGACATCAGATACAGATATCGAATACAGATATCAGATACAGATATCAGATACAGATATCGAATACAGATATCAGATACAGATATCAGATACAGATATCAGATACAGATATCAGATACAGATATATCAGATACAGATATCAGATACAGATATAGAATACAGATATCAGATACAGATATCGAATACAGATATCAGATACAGATATCAGATACAGATATCGAATACAGATATCAGATACAGATATCAGATACAGATATCAGATACAGATATCAGATACAGATATCAGATACAGATATCAGATACAGTAGTTCAGTTGGCAGGGGCAGTAGAAAGGTTGATAGACATTGGCAGAGACAGAGTTACAGAACACTAGACAGTAGTTACTAGTACGGAAAAAGATAGGTAGACGGTAGACCTACACGGGTACAGACATGGAACCATGTAGAGATAGAGGCAAAGACGGAGTTACGTGTGTATACGCATAAAAGTGCAGAACAAGAGGTATAACATGAAAGTCGTTTTTAAGAGAATTCAAACGTTTTAAGGTATTATATTATTATTAACAGGTGAATACATGTATCTCCCCCCGCCGAGCTGGAAGTACATGTGTACATTGTACAAACACGATTTCAGATACCATTCGCTATCAGCCAAACACAAAATGGATGAATGAGGAGATGGGCGGATGGTCCTGGATGGATGGATGATCATGTGGATGGATGGGTCATTGGGTCAATGGAGAGCAGTCATGGAAAGAATGGATGGAGGGATTGATGGAAGAATGGATTCTTAAGACGGATGAGTGAATGTATGCATGGAAGAAAAGATGGTAATGACGATCGAAAGAAACGAATATGGATTCATGAACTGACTTGAATGGTTGAGCGGATGATGGATGACTGAACAGGTGATGGATGACTGAACAGGTGATGGATGTTTGAACGGGTGAACGGGTGAACGATTGTGTGGCTTTAAAATTGACGAATATTTCGTCGGATGAGCGTGAAATCGACAACGATGGAGAATCGATGGAAAGAGAAGCAGCTAAAGGCAGATCAATCAAACGACAGTAACTGTTCTACACTGACGACATAATTAGACCATATTAATTAATTAATTAGATCTAATTAATTAATTAATTAACTAATTAATTAGGCCTATAGTCAATTACATGTGGGGCGCGGTGGTGTAGTGGGTATGTTCGTTGCCTTGCAGTCGGAGGGTTGCAGGTTTGAATCCACCTCAAGTCGCCGCGTATAGAGACCCTGGACAAGTCCTTCGCTCACAATTGCTCAGCGCTTCGGCGTGAAACTCCGATGCTGTGACCGCGCTGCAGTCGGGAGCGACCCTAAGTACGCGTAGGCCTACAATAGGGGAAGAAACGTATGCGTATCGTACGTATGCCTACATGTACGTTATGGAAAAAATAATGTACGGTATACGTATCTTGAACGTACGTCGTAGAAGAGACAACGTACGGTACGGACCGTACGTGCCTTAAACGTACGATCGCACATTTAATACTCGATCAACGAACGAATTAGCAGACGAACGAACGAACGAACGATCTAGCGAATGCACAATAATTAAGTGAATGTGATTAATTTCCTGAGCGAATGGCACAGAAACAAACTGGAGTCTTATGCAATCACTCAATTAGATCAGTATACGTCCAAAGAACTCGAGATTGCCATTCGTTTGCCAAGGCAATATGCATAGGCCTACATCGTAGGTAAGAAAGATAGGTCCTAAGTGGAATTTGTCACTAGCTCAATGGCAAACGCGCTTCTTTCTCAATTAAACCCATTCCTTCATTCTCCCATCCCTTCCCAAAGACGCACTGGCAATTCCAATGGCTTTACGGTCATAGCCATTAGCTGAACAAATACTGTTTCCAGTTGCCATCGGCCAGAACTGCCTCTATGCCTCGCTGCCATGCATTACCATGGACTGCTGAACTACAGCATAGCATAGATGCCATAGACATTTGAGCGTAAAACTTGCGGCAGAATATACAGCTGATCTACCACATGAAAAAAGAACTTAGACAGACATGGTATTATAGTCGCACCAAGGACTCAGACAGTCTAAGCTGTTATTCATGGCATTTCAAATTTGTAAAAGTCATATATATAATTTATATATAGGCTTATATATTATATATATATTATATATATAAGCTTTAATGCAACACGTGCTGTCGACTCAGGTTAAACCAGAGTGGTAAAAATGTCATAATGATGATGCAACACATCTTTATCGCGAATCCTCAGGATTAGGCTACTTTATGGAATAAGCCATGGGCAATAATCCCCCAGTCTGTAAGGATAAATCCCCCGGGCGATAAACTCATGGACAACAACCTCTATCAAAACCTCCTGCATAATAATATGACCTCAAAAATGGGTTGATAGAGATTAAACGGCAGGCTATATTTGAAGTGTAGCAATAGAAAAGAAGGATGTACTAATGAAATGACTAAAGAATGACGTCAAAAAAGAACATGGAGATTCACAGCAAGAGCAATCTTATGGAGAAATCAATAAATTGTTGTAGCGCTTCTTCAGTGTTTGCACAAAAATTAATGGATTGATCTATTTTTACATTTGCATATATAAATGTTCATTTCTCAGCACCGAAGTTGAACATTGGTAACCATTGGTTACCATTTGCTACCATGGTTACCATTGGATACTGTCGGTTACAATTAGTTCTTATTGGTCACCACTGGTTACCGTTAGTTATCATTGGTTGTCATTGGTTACCATTGGTATCCATTGATTATCAATGGTTACTATTGGCCACCATTGCTTACCATTGGTTACCATTGGTCACCATTGATTATCAATGGTTACTATTGGCCACCATTGCCTACCATTGGTTACCATTGGTCACCATTGATTATCAATGGTTACTATTGGCCACCATTGCTTACCATTGCTTATCAATGGTCACCATTGGTTACGACGAACAAGCATTGGTCACTCAGCTCGACTGACCTGTCCAGCAGTTATCAGGGTTTACAGTTGACGCAACGTCGTTTGTAATGACCGGCGATCTATGGTCAGCGGTTTTTTTCCTGGTCAAACCGAGGTCTGCATATTAATGGTCGACAAAGAGTCAAAGACTCTAGTCTATGGTGACCGGAAGTCAGTGTTGGGGCGGTGAGTAAGTGAGTAGACGTGTCACGTGAGCAGAGGCAGCTTAACGTCAGCTGTAGGCCTATAGCGATTATATTAGTAAGTCTTCTTAATATAAGTCGGAGATTGCAAAGCGTTTGGTGAACGTTAGGAAAAACGATCTTTAAGCTTGTCACCGGTGACTGACTAAGCGGCATTATACGCGGACTTTCGTCAACCGACTTTTCCTGCGTATAACGGCGACTAAAATGCCTGGTGCAACAATAATCGATGTTTCATACTGGACATTCTGTCTAATAGGCCCATAGGAGAAGACTTCCCCTCAATCTCCCCCCCCCCCCCAGCCGACATCACTCTCCCCCATCCGATGTCAGTGTCATCTGATGGTGACAGCTGTAGACTACAACGTTATCTATCACTCGGTGGGTCCGCAGGCATCGGATCATCAACTAAAGACTGCACAACCATCCATAACGACACCACCACCATCACCACCACCATGGCACCACCACCAACACCAACACCACCACCTCACGACAACTATCACCAACACCACTACCATCACCACGACCATCACCACGACCATCACCACCGCCGCCGCCACAACCATCACCACCACCACCACCATCACCACCACTACCACCATCACCACCACTACCACCATCATCACCAACACCAACACAACCATCACCACCACCACCATCACGACCACCAGCACCACATCACCAATATCACCACCACCATCACCACCACTACCACCACCATCACCACCGCCACCACCACCACCACCACCACCACCACCACCATCACCAGCACCACCATCACCATCACTCCCACCACTACCACCAACACCACTGCCAACACCACCACCCCACCACAACTATCACCACCACCCCACCACAACTATCCCCACCACCACCACACCAACCTTAACTTCTACTGCCACCCTCTCCGACGCCGCCACCGCCGTCACGACCTCTACTGCAACACACTTCACTTGCCGAACAACGTCAGGTGCATTAGCTGCGTTTTGCTGTCATCTAACAATGAACTATGAGCGCCAGAGGTGCACTTTCCTATCTGAAAAATTGAGATCCACTTTTTAACTTCTATTTTTTGGTTTTTGCAAATTTCATCGCACTGAAGCACTAATTATGCTATCGATACAAAATGAAAAATAAGAAATATTTAACCTTGAAGACCTCTCTGAAAAATGCCCATGTTCTTAATTTCTGCCTCGCATTTTTATTTTTCTTGCTGATAAAAATTTGTCCCTTCTGCAAAATATAATAGCCTATATCTGCAGCGGGCGTCCATGTATAGAACCTCATTAGCAGAATAATTGTTTTAAAAAGTGAAACGTCCACTTATTCGGTATTTAGGAAGGGCAACACGATCTGTAAAAATATTCCATCCCACATGGGGAGAGATGTCGTCAGTCACCACCATGGCACCATCATCACCACCACCACCACCCCACCACCACCCCACCATCACCCCCTCCCACAGCCAGAACAAATACCACGAACAATGGGATCAGCAATAGTGGCAACTGATCCATCGTCAGTATCATCAGCATCAGATGAGACCTAAAAGCTGCAGCCGAGAGGAGGAGGAGGAAGAGGAGGAGGAATAGGAGGAGGAGGAAGAGGAGGAGGAGGAGGAAGAGGAGGAGGAGGAAGATGAGGAGGAGGAGGAATAAGAGGAGGAGGAGGAATAAGAGGAGGAGGAGGAAGAGGAGGAGGAGGAGTAGGAGGAGGAAAAGGACGAGGATGACGAGGAAGAGTAGAAGGAGGAAGAGGAAAAGAGAAAGGACGACGAGGAGGAGGAAGAGAAGGAGGACAAGGAGGAGGAAGAGAAAGAAGAGGAGGAAAAAGAGGAATAGGAGGAGGATTAGGAAGAGGAGGAAGCATCGACGGGCGACAATGCTTCAAGGTCGTGATGATCGTCGTCGACTGCAGCAGAAGCGATGATGCCCCGTAGGGATGGAACGTCGTCGTCATCATTATCATCATCATCATCATCATCATTGTTCCATTGTCTGTCGTCGGATGCTCAGCATCAGCATCTGATCGTCACTCCTCCTCCTCCAATATAACATACGTCGCTGCCGAGTCTGGTATGCGGATGGTCAATTTACGGACGGACAGACGGAGGGACGGAGGGAGTAGAGAGGCAGGTTCCTGTGGAATGGGGTGAGAGAGATATTCACAGCGAGGCGTAGAAAGTGAAAGATAGAGGAATGAAAGGAGGAAGGGCGAGAGGGAAGGATGGAAAAGGAAGGAAGGGAAGGATGGAAAAGGGAGTGAGAGGGGGATGGCATAGTTGACAATGTGTAAAAAGGAAAAATATCGGCACGATATACATCGCAATGTCGTCACCTTCTCACCCTTTCCCAATAGGTGGCGCTACATTATGAAGCAACACGACGTGACACAAAACAGTTGTGATGAATAAAATATCTATAAATCTATATAAGTACAAATGATTGCATATAATTGCATATTTGAATTGTCTATATATGTAATTTTTATATGAGTGCCTCTGTTTATGTGCTCTATGAGAGGCGATTTGTAAATTTACAGATACAATGCGATACAGTACAACATGATATAATACAATGTGATACAATGCAACATGAAACAATGCAACATGATACAATACAACATGATACAATACAACATGATACAATACAACATGATATACTATTCAAAGGCTCGCATTCCGCCAGTGCATGGCATATCATCTCAGTCACTTTTCTGTATGCAAATAAAACGAAAAAATCGTATGCAGAACATTAAGACAAAAATGAATCATATAATTATTATAAAAGACACAGAGCCTCAAACCACAATACACAAGTTCTATTGTCCACAATACACAAGTTTATTATCCACAAAAGGACCTCCACAAGTTCTATTGTCCACATTACACACGTTCTATTGTCATTTCCGATTAAATTACACAAGAGAATAGACTAATTATATCAGCCTCGAAAGAAGATTTTGCACGATCGAAGCTGAACGAACATAATTAGATGTATAGCTGATCAGCTTGTGCCTCAGAACAATCTCAAATCCAGTGCGTCCTGCAGTGGCAGTACCAGCGCCAGCTGTATAACTTCAGCAGGTCACGTCAGGAAGCAAATTTCAGCAGCTCAAAAAATTCAAAAACCACAACATAAAGTTCTATTGTCCACAATAGACAAGTTCCATTGTTCTTTATGAATTAAATTACATAAATTTGCCGATGACAATTGACTGATTGTACCAACCTCAAAAGAAGATAATTATACACGATTGGAGATGACCGAACATAATTATAGCCAACTAGCTGCTCACGGACCTCAAACTCAATGCAGTCAGTGACGACGTCAGCAGACCACGTCTGCAGGGTCATTGAAGCTATTCAGCAGGTCGAAGAATTTAAATGTAGGCTAAAGACGAAATAAAAGTCATAAAGAATTTTTGGGCAGTCATTATAGGCCTATAAGGCACGCCAATAGTAAATAGGCAGATAGTCACATGACTTACCTCGACCACTGAATGCAGCTACATGTAGATTGTAATTGTAGTTGTAATCGTACATTTATATAGCGCCCCTTCAAGAGAACTCCTCAGAGGCGCTCCCGACCTGACACCAAACCACAATCAAAGATGAGATGTTAGTTACACGTTGACCGTCGTTAGCGTCTTTTTCTCACCCAGCTCTGACTGCCAGTCCTGAAGTCCATGTGATCCCACGTTTTCCCACTTCGCCATTTTATAATTTAGGTTTTACTCGGGCAGCAATTATATAAAGACGTCTTTATTCTTACCAAAAATAATCGCCTATTAATTACATTTTTGTTCCCATTGGCTTTCATTTCATTTGGGTGGTAGGGCCTACATAATAGGCCGAAAGGCAGCGCTTTTGTTACTGACCATCAAGGTTACGCAGACGACGACGCTAGGAATAGAGAATGCAACAAACACAACGCTCGTGAATAAGCTGGTTCCCTGCGCTTGGTTGTTAAGTAGCGCTTTTGAACTTTGGCGATTACGATTACCTCTACGTTGCAAGTGCTTCGCTAAAACAGAGAGTGGCAAAGCAGCATCTAGGCCTAATTATGTGATGTTTCCGCATCAGTGACATGTTGTTCTATACACGATGTCTCTATGTAGACAGAACTGCAACGTTTTGAGTTCTGTTGAATTTAGCACTGATAATAACCGACACTCCATTACGGACTTATACCAAAGACATAACGACTACAAAGTCTATAGGCCTAACACGAGATGAATCGCATTGTATTTACGGTTTGCCAAAGGCAAATATAGACGATTCAAATCTACGGTTTGAGACTTTTATGAAAGAGACTATTGGCGGTAAAACGCAAAATAAAATGTCTTAAAATTCGCACAGCTCCTTAGGGTGCATACAAACTCAAAGAAGAGACTTTTATCGAGGCAGCCGAACACAAAGATAGACTTAAGACGTCTGTCGCCGACTCAGAAGGCAATGCTCAACTTGAGCGATAAAAGTAGACGAGGGGAGCGTCGTCGCCACGCTTAAGAATGGCTGACGCTTTGATGAAGGACCGCAATAGTGCATAAAAACAAAAGACTCGACTCGATGAAGTGCATAAAAATAGTGCATGAAATAGTGCAATAGTGCATAAAAACAAAAGACTCGACTCGATGAAGTGCATAAAAATAGTGTATGAAATAGTGCAATAGTGCATAAAAATAAAAGACTCGACTCGATGAAGTGCATAAAAATAGTGCATGAAATAGTGCAATAGTGCATAAAAATAAAAGACTCGACTCGATGAAGTGCATAAAAATAGTGCATGAAATAGTGCAATAGTGCATAAAAACAAAAGACTCGACTCGATGAAGTGCATAAAAATAGTGCATGAAATAGCGCAATAGTGCATAAAAATAAAAGACTCGACTCGATGAAGTGCATAAAAATAGTGCATGAAATAGTGCAATAGTGCATAAAAACAAAAGACTCGACTCGATGAAATGCATAAAAATAGTGCATGAAATAGTGCAATAGTGCATAAAAATAAAAGACTCGACTCGATGAAGTGCATAAAAATAGTGCATGAAATAGTGCAATAGTGCATAAAAATAAAAGACTCGACTCGATGAAATGCATAAAAATAGTGCATGAAATAGTGCAATAGTGCATAAAAATAAAAGACTCGACTCGATGAAGTGCATAAAAATAGTGCATGAAATAGCGCAATAGTGCATAAAAATAAAAGACTCGACTCGATGAAGTGCATAAAAATAGTGCATGAAATAGTGCAATAGTGCATAAAAATAAAAGACTCGACTCGATGAAGTGCATAAAAATAGTGCATGAAATAGTGCAATAGTGCATAAAAATAAAAGACTCGACTCGATGAAGTGCATAAAAATAGTGCATGAAATAGTGCAATAGTGCATAAAAATAAAAGACTCGACTCGATGAAATGCATAAAAATAGTGCATGAAATAGTGCAATAGTGCATAAAAATAAAAGACTCGACTCGATGAAGTGCATAAAAATAGTGCATGAAATAGCGCAATAGTGCATAAAAATAAAAGACTCGACTCGATGAAGTGCATAAAAATAGTGCATGAAATAGTGCAATAGTGCATAAAAATAAAAGACTCGACTCGATGAAGTGCATAAAAATAGTGCATGAAATAGCGCAATAGTGCATAAAAATAAAAGACTCGACTCGATGAAGTGCATAAAAATAGTGCATGAAATAGTGCAATAGTGCATAAAAATAAAAGACTCGACTCGATGAAGTGCATAAAAA
>OX243815.1:25281612-25349699 GCA_945859605.1 Lumbricus rubellus | reverse complement strand
AGTGCATAAAAGTAAAAGACTCAATTCGCTTGCCACAATAACTCAACAATCCTTCTCCTTCTACGTTCATCGAATACAGAGAGGAGCAATTTAAAATTAAATGCGATCTAGAGGCGCAATATAATTATATGCCTATATGATTGTTTACAATACAATGTGCATGAAGCACTGACGAATAGCGCCGAGAATATATAGACTATGCTCAATTACATCAAAAAATTATACACCGTGATTTTAAAAAAACTAAGCAAAATTGTTTTTCATATATCTCTAATGCCTGATAACATATCATGCTAAAATTTTCCAAATATTTAGAGAGTTAGACCAAGACTATGATTCCAAAATTTCATGAGATAAACTTGAGCGGATAAAAAGATATGAATCTTTAAACTTCTGAATCACGGTGTATATACATGCATATATACATACACGGTGTTTGTTTGTGCACTTGTTATAGCGCCCCTTCAAACTCTCTATTCAGAGGCGCTTCCGACTACAGCGTGGATATTGCATCGGAGTTTCACGCCGAAGCGCTGAGCAATTGCGAATGAAGGACTTGTCTAAGGTTCCTACGCGGCGAATTGAGGTGGATTCAAACCTGCAACCTTCCAGCTGCAAGTAGACGAACATACCCACTACACCACCACGCCCACGTCTCATGCCTCGGCTGAAACTAAGGATGTCAAAGACGAAGAATAGGATGACCTACGTTGCATGATCGCCTATGTTTAGCATGTTAAAGGCAGACGGCTTCTGTCGAGGCATCCAGCAGCTACTAATAGGTAGCCGTTAAAAGGCACCCTTCTCCTCATGCAGCGCTGATGGTGACGGACAGTTGCTTGGGCGACTGCTAATGAAAGAAGCCTTTCCTCTGCTGCCCGTCTGTCCGTCCGTCCGTCCGTCTGTCCGTCTGTCCGTCTGTCCGTCGGTTCATTCGTTCGTCCGTCCGTCCGTCTGTCCGTCCGTCTGTCTGTCCGTTCGTCTGTCCGTCTGTCCGTCTGTCTGTTCGTCTGTCCGTCTGTCTGTCTGTTCGTCCGTCCGTCTGTCCGTCCGTCCATTTGTCTGTCTGTCCGTCCGTCTGTCCGTCTGTCCGGCTGTCTGTCCGTCCGTCTGTCTGTTCGTCTGTCCGTCTGTCTGTCTGTTCGTCCGTCCGTCTGTCCGTCTGTCCGTCCGTCCGTTTGTCTGTCTGTCCGTCCGTCTGTCCGTCTGTCCGGCTGTCTGTCGGGATGGAAGGGAAGACGTCGTCGCTCCTGGCTTCAGGTGCTGACAGGACCAAGTGTCCTTTCCTCCCCAACTCAAACCAGTCTCCAACTTCTCCCGAATAGAAAGTCAATTTGGCCAGTGGCCACCGACAGCAGAAGACCGGTTAACTGCATCGAGTCAGATAAGAATCGCCCGGCTTGGCTCTAAGGGCATGCTTTGCTAGCACGATGTGTGTCCGAATTCCAGTTCGCAAACTTCCATGGCGAGTGATCGATCATCATTTATAGGTTACACCGTTACACCATTAGATATCACCTGACTTACACCATCATCTATCACCTGATTTACACCATTAGCTATCACCTGCAGATGTACATTGTACAACATTAGCTATCACCGGGCTTACATTATGTATCATCTGACTTATTCGCCGACAGCATACACCATCAGCGCAGCATGTGAATCCATAATATGAGTGGCATCATCAGACTCAATCGTAATCGTAAACTCCAAACTTTACAGTTCGATTGGCACTGTAAAGTTTGGAGTTTACGATTACGATTGAGTCTGATGAGGCCAATCCTCCTTTTGAACAGTTAACAGTTACGTAAGCGCAAGACTGAATTTTTATACACGCAACGTAAATCTATTTGTTATCAATATTGTCTTTTTCAAGGCCGCAGCCCGGATTTGATTGGGGGTGGAGTTTCTTTGTGGGAGAATTTCTGACGAGTTTTTTAGTCATTCGGAAACGGCTTTCTTACCATTTTTTTGGGCCTAATTTCATGTTTTTTTCATTACGTGTTAGTGAATGCATTTTTTTACATTTTTCATTTGAGGGAGGTGTTTTCATGGTTTTATTGATTTCAGGGTTTTTACATCATGTGCTGTAGTACATGCGTTATATTATTTATTACATTTTCCATTTCGGGAGGGGAGGTATTCAAACACCCAAAACGTCCCCTAGCTACGGTCTTGGTCTTATTCACCATACAATATCCCTCTCACGGTTACCTGCACATCAATCCAGATGTCATTCATAGGCTAATAGAGGAACTCCAACACAATACAACACATAGGTAGGCCTATGCGTGATTTAGAATAACGACGCAGAGCATCCGTTCCGTTTGAACGCACTGTTTTTCATCTGGTAATTAATTGAATTAGAAAGAGACTCTTGAACAGTCGCGACAAATAAGAACAGTTTTTATTCTATTTTTATATGGATGCTTGATGGTTCTTCTTCTCTGGTTAATAATTAGATCCCATGACTGCGACATTGACCAATCCCTCGAGAGGCTGGTGTATGACGACGTTGCGCTGACGAACTGCGTTAACACGAAGAAGAGGATAGTTTATAATAGGATCGTATAATATGTGCACTGCAGGGAACGAGGTTTTCCATAACACAAGCTTTGTCCATATTGCTTCCACAGCTGTTTAACATTATTTTGCATATTGCAATAATGTGACTGTTGGACAATTATTAATCATGATTTGCTTAAGGCCAGCTATTTTTGTTAAATTTATGAGCCCATCGCTATTGACTACTGTTGCTGTTATTTCCGTAGGTTTATTTCTTTCAAATCAGGTTTTAAAAGTTGAATCTGACAATGAACTATTATGAGGTTTATGACATGAGTGAGGTCGAATAAATTTTATGCATTCCAATCTTCAGATGCAAGGCCGTAGCCAGGATTTGATTTGGGGGGGGGGGGGTGTTTCGTCGGCGGAGAATTTCTGACACCCTTTTTTTAGTCATCGGAAACGGCTTTCTTACCATTTTCGCCTAATTTCATGTTTTTTTCCATCATTATGTGCTAGTGAATGCATTCTATTATTTTGTACATTTTTAATTTCAGGGGTGTTTTCATGGTTTTATTTCATGATTTTTACATCAAGTTCTAGTAAATGCATTATATTATTCTTTACATTGCCCATTTGGGGGGGGGGGGTGTTCAAACACCCAAATCACCCCCTAGCTATGGCCTTGTTCAGATGCTTCTATGTTCTAAGCAGTATGAGAATTGTGAAAAAATAACTGAGGGAGGTAGGACTATGATCCACGTCACCACGTGGAATTGGGTGTCAAAAGCAGACTCTATACAAAAGGCCCTAAGAAAAACTGTGGGTTGAAGCCCTTGCTTCCACCCTGGCAATTCTCAGTCTGGTTCCACGTTTTGCGAGCCATTCCCTGGTGGCTGCACGTGCGAAAGAACTTCAAAAAGAAAGCAGAAATGATGTTTTGAGAGTTCCTACATGTCTCATCATCATCATCATACGATTGCTTTGTCATTACTTTCGTTGCTTAACCTCAATAGAAACCTTACTCTAAGCTTACTTTCATATCCGCACCTTATCTTTCTTTGCATGCTCATATTTATATTTGGCCTTAAGAAATCTTCAAAAAATCGCAATGGAATAAGATTATAATAAAAATCGAAGATAACCAGAACAGCACCCAACAGCGTTGCACGGGCTTACATAGAGCACCACCAACTACATGCATGTTGCCGCGCCTGTACGTTGCCTTAAGGCTTAAACTGTACCGTATATGCAGGGCCTCCGACAGGATTTGGAGGCCCAAGGCCACAACTAATTTTCGAGGCCTTTTTTAAAATATCTTTTGAAAACTCAACAGAAAGGTTCAAAACATCTTTCGAATCTTCAAAGCCACGAATTTATCTATAATGCTTTGATAATTTAAAGTTCTAGCGATATCAGAATTAACGCTTAACATAGCCAATCCATTTGCTATTTTTTCAATAAAATTGAAAATGTGGTCAATTTTGTCAAATTGACTATTGCTGGTACAGTGTACTGTGTAGGCTACACATTGCAAAGCGAATCGGACGATAAGAACAATAATATTCATATTAAAATATTATTTAGGTTTGAGTGTTTGACTTAGGGCCTACGAGTGATGAGCTAGCCTATAATAGAGTTTAGACCAGCGATTCCCATCTCGCGTCCCATCTTTCGAGGCCTCAAAAATGACCCGCCAGGCCTAAAAATTACCCTCATCTCTCCCAGAATTAACAAAACATTTAGAAAAATTTGACAATTTGGACCGGATAGAACATAAAATAATTTTCTAATGCAAATTATTTTCTTTTCAAGTCTATAAACATCAAATCAAATCAAATCAAATCAAATCAAATCATTTATTTGGCAACCAAAAACAACAAGAACAAATCAAATAAAGCATCATAAACACAAGGTTAATAAGTATAATAAAACATTACTTAAATAACGATGCCAAAGGTTTCTATTTGGTTGCACAGGGGACTCGGAAGGGGTCTTACAACCCCGCTAGGTGAGTCCCCTGGGCGACTATACCAAGATGATGATGGCCAATAGGTTGCCGTACCGTGGTCCTAACATAAAGTATAAGTGAAAAAAAAAAAACTAATTTAAGAAAACAAACAGCAAACACCTTAACTAACTTAACTAATAGCACAAATACACATTAATTCGATGATCATAGGGCCTCTAGTAGATCTAGATGAAGTTAAGGCACAGAGGTCGCTGGATGGTCGGGATGCTGCATGGGTAGTAAGGATTTAGATATAATTTATTCAGAGTAGGAGAAGATATTTAAAAGTTTGACGATTTGTTCACTCTGTAATGAG
This sequence comes from Lumbricus rubellus, assembly GCA_945859605.1. NCBI lineage: Eukaryota > Metazoa > Annelida > Clitellata > Crassiclitellata > Lumbricidae > Lumbricus > Lumbricus rubellus. The sequence continues at coordinate 25,344,864 of OX243815.1, read as the reverse complement.
AATCAATAATAGTCATAATGCACCAGAATAAATTATTATTTAATGTCAAGAATCAGGGCACGCAATTTTGACTTAAAGATTCGAAGGCTAGGCAGCTGTCTGATGGAGAGGGGAATCTTATTCCATGTTTGAGCCCCACTGTATTTAACAGAGAAGCGTCGGATATTGGTGCGGGCGTGAGGCAAATGGTAAGAGTCAGCGTGTCTAGTATGATATGAGTGCACCTTAGTAGTATGGAGGAAGAAATTCTTAAACACGGAAGGTAATAGGTCATGAAAGTATCTAAACATAAATTCGCCTAACTGCACCTGCCTAATTTGATAAACATTTAGAAGGCTATATTCCCGGAATTTAGATTCAGTCGTGGTCCCATAGGGCAGATTTCCTATATATCTAATAGCTCGCTTTTGGAGCTTCATTAAATTCAGAAGACTAGATTTATAGGTGGAGGCCCATATTATGTTACAGTAAGTGAGGTATGGGTAAATGAGTGAATAATACAAGGTGAGACGAATTTGAGGAGGTACTAACTGGGAGGTACGGGATAATATTCCAAGGTTTTTAGCAATTTTATTAGATACAATTTTTATGTGGTCTTTCCAGGTTAGGTGCTGATCTATATATACTCCTAGGAATTTGGTTGATATTACCTGAGTGAGTGGAACCCCATCAATGCACACCCCCATATTTCCTGCATCATAACTCTTTCTATGTGATTTAAAGATTATATAATTGGTTTTATCAAGATTTAATGACAGTTTATTTGCTTGGAACCATTCGGCTACATTTTTCAATTCAAAGTTAACATCATTAAATAGGGTTTCAAGAGATGAGTTGGAGTAAAATACATTGGTGTCATCAGCGAAGAGTATAAAGTACAATAAAGGAGATGCATTTGGGAGATCATTCACATAAATAAGAAATAATAAAGGACCGAGAATAGACCCCTGGGGAACTCCAAAGTTAATTTGCCGTAAATTAGACAGAGCACCATTGCAGGAAACCAACTGGGATCGATTTGTAAAATAACTTGAAAACCAATTTAACTGGGTACCCCGGATTCCATAAGTGCTTAATTTCTTTAATAGGATGTCATGATTAACGGTATCGAAGGCCTTTGCCAGGTCGAAAAAAATACCTATTGCATACTGCTTATTTTCGATTGCATTGGAAATTTTGTCTTGCATACTCATCAAGGGCATATAGGTAGAGTGTCCAGATTGGAATCCATGTTGCGAAGGGAAGAGGACATTTCCTTTAGAAAAAAAATTATTAAGACGTTCAAACATGGCTTTTTCAAAAAATTTTGAGAAAAATGGAAGTACTGAAATAGGTCTGTAATTTGTTACATCGTCTTTAACCCCCTTTTTATAAACTGGAACCACTTTTGCAGTTTTTAATGATTGTGGAAAAACCCCACTGTTAAAAGAACAGTTTATTATATCAGATAATAAGTGAGCAATAGAGGGTAGGGTTAGAAGTGCAATGCTTGGATCAATGTCATCAACTCCTCTGCCATGTGAACAATTTATGGATTGCCCAAGTCGAATAATTTCCTCTGGGGAGGTTTCACTAAGTCCAAAAGATTCGATAAGTGACGAAGGCATGAATTTTTCAAAGGAACTCGTGGCAGTGGGAAGTTTGGCTGCAAGTGACTGGGCTATCTCCGTGAAATAAGTATTAAAATTGTTTGCTACAGTCTCGGGATCAGAAACCTTCACTCCGTCGACTGTTAAGGATAAGGCATTGTTATTTACATTATCGTTAGTCCCCATAAGAGTACGCAAGAGGTTCCAGGTTTTCTTCAAGTTGTTGCTATATTTACAAAATTCTGAAGCATAATAATTTTTTTCGGCCTGAATTCTCAATGATTTAAATTTGTTTCTATAAGAAACAAATTTAAGCTTATTGCTATCGTTTGGGTTTTTTATAAACTTCAGATATAGCGCAGATTTTTTTCTACAGGATTTGAGGAGACCCTTTGTCATCCAAGGTTTTTTGGGGGTGGAATTTCGCCCGCAATTATTTAGAGTGAGAGGAAAGAATTCATTGTAGGACTCCATGTATTTGGATTGGAATAAGTCATATGCCTCATTAGCATTTTGGTTGGCACAGGCTTCCAAAACAGGAGACCAGTCAATCAGGGCAAGGGCTTCATTAAAAGCAGTTTTCTTTGGCTCCGTGATTAGTCGATGAGTACCAACAGAAGGTTTGTTGCAAGGTAGAGGACCATAACCAAACTGAGCTAGGATAGGTAGGTGGTCAGAGATGTCCATTGCTAGGATGACTGACTTAGTTAGCCTTGGCCAAGTATTGGTGAATATATTATCTATAAGTGTGGAAGAGGTACAAGTGATTCTCGTTGGTCTGGTGATGGCAGGTAACAAATGATGGGAGGTCATGCAACTGTAGAACTCTGCAGTACTCCTATGTTCTGCGATTTTTAACAAGTCCGCATTAAAGTCTCCCATCAATAGTAGATCTTTTGACTTTTTATAAAGTTTTGTTATTAAGCAATCTAAATCATTTACGAAATCATCAAGGTTATGGTCAGGTGGCCTGTAAATAATTCCTGCTGCAATAGATCCTACTTTTAGATGAATTTTCAGGAAATATCCTTCAAAGGATGGGGGCAAGATCATGGGGCCCTGACATGAATCTTCTATAATTTCGTAGGAAATTCCCTCTTTAATCAGGAAGCCCACCCCTCCACCCCCCCGTAGAAGAACCTCTTGATTTGTGGACGAAGTTATAACCAGGTATGTTAATTAAGTCAATTTGATTTTCGTCTAACCAAGTTTCAGAGAGTCCCAAGATGGACACGGGGAGAATATCTAAGAGATCTCTAATCTCAGGTAATTTTGGTAATATACTTCGACAGTTTATATGCATAACTGTTAAGCAATTTTGGGAAGTAGAGAATTCGGGTTGTAGGGAATGTGGGGCACTATAGGGACTATCAAAGGTTATATCATTGAAGTAATTACTATCAGGGTCAAGGTCAGGACAGTTTAGAAAAGGGCGACTTTCAAATTCATTAACAATCAAATTTAGGCTTGGTGCAGTAGATGTACAAAGTAAGGGATTGGTTCTATTATAATACAGGTCATTGCGTGGTCCACGGTCTTGGCATGTTTCCTCATCATCATCATCATCATCACAACAAAAGGGGAATTCCCTGTCAATACAAGTGGGACATAGGCATACTTTTCCTACACAGAGTGAACAAGAATCATCCCTAGAGTGCAGAAAACAATGTGCCTTCAATTGGTGATCACTATCAGTAGGCTCTATTCCTGAATCAATCAAAACTATGTGCAAGATGTGCTAATAAAGCTACCTTATTAATAAGGCAACAACTAAAATGGGACCTAAAGGGTCACACGACTGGACTGTAATTAAGGAGAAAGTAAAATCCCAAACTGGGAGAAAATTATGAACAAACATTTATCTTAACCAAGATATGAACCAAAGAGTAAATGGAATGAAAACCTCAAACGCTCTAGGTAAAAGTGAAATAACTAAGTCACACACAATGTTAACTGGTATACATAGTGTAAATAATCAGGGCCTCAATGTGAATATTATGAACAAACATTTATCTTAACCAAGATATGAACCAAAGAGTAAATGGAATGAAAACCTCAAACGCTCTAGGTAAAAGTGAAATAACTAAGTCACACACAATGTTAACTGGTATACATAGTGTAAATAATCAGGGCCTCAATGTGAATATTCAATGCAAATATATTTTATAGCAGACACAGCTCCAAACTAGGAGATGATAATGAATAATTATGTGCAGAACAAAATTGCATACACAATCCAGCCAATAATCCAGGCATACCTGGCACAAACCTGCTCAAAAACTATGCACCAGAACAAAGGTACTAATAATGTTGTGTAAATTATGCACTAAAATAGGCTCGTGAGCATAAAAAATGCATCTTTATATTCTACTATTATAGATAGAGTTAACTGGCCTACATAATACAAAAAAACAAGGCCTCAGCTGAAATATGCAATGCAAATATTTTAAAAGCAAACACAACTCCAAACTAGGAGATGATAATGATATGTGCAAACCAAAATTGCAGACACAATCTAAAGACAATAATCCGGGCACACCTGGCACAGACCTGGTCAAGAATCATGCACCAGAACAAACTCGCAGACTCAAACCTGCATGTATGTCGGACACAAGAACATGCTCTAAGCAGAGTAAGCACGGTAATAATAATATTGAGTGGGTTATGCATTAAAATAAGCTCATGAGCATAAAAAATGCATCTTTATAGTCTGCTATAATTGATAAAGTTAACTGGCCTACATGATATAAATAATCAAGGCCTCGACTGAAATATTCAATGCGGACATATTAAAAGCAAACACAACTCCAAACTAGGAGATGATAATGATATGTGCAAAACAAACTTGCAGACACAGACTAGACATAATCCAGGCACACTTGGCACAAACTTGGGCCTAAAATCATGCTCATGGTCATTTTATATGTCAGCACCCATAAACTCTAAGTTTCAGGCAACAAGAGACCAAAAAAGATATACCGTATTTTAGCGAATATATCACGCACCCCGGTATAACACGCACGCGAATATAACACGCTAGTTTTTGCGATTTCAGTAAAAAATGAATTATATACCACGCACCAGAGTATAAGACGCAACCATTTCATGTGACAATCAACACGTTGGACGGACGCATGCGCTAACGTTAGGCTAATGCTACTCTACCGTATATGATTTGTCACCGGATATGGTCATAACTTTATAGAATACCAAAGTTAAAATAATCTCTTTGATTAAAATAACTAAAAAATGAAGAATCTTTATAAAATATTAACAATTAAAAAAATATTCTATTTACAACTCAAAACCTGTAAGCAGTACTGACCTTGTTCCTCCTTCTTTACGTTCAGTCGTTCACAGAGTAAGGTCTCCGCAGGTGGTAGATTAATCTTATAGCGCTTGTACAGTGACTTAATTAAAGGAAGGCTTCGATATTAGCCGATTGTATTGTGTAAGCGTTAATTAATAATTTATATTTCCTTTGATTGTGTCCGCCATTCTAAAACGACCGTAGAACAAGTTTGAAGAAAGTGAGGCTTGGAGATAGGCAGGTTCGAACAAAGAGCTACGATTGTAGCCGTCTTTCCTTTGACTATGGTCGGAACGGTACCTGCTTTGAGTCTTTGATGTAGGCCTAAATAGGCTTTAGAAACAACTCAACAAATAGAGCTGTTTTGTTTGCCTTTCACTAGCTTCTGACCGGGCAATTATCGTGTATGTTGTTTGCTGTAGTAGAAAGGTAGAAACATTTGTTTGATCTCTCCCGCCCATTATCTACACTGAACAGAATTTACAAATTTGATTGTTGCCGGCCATTCGAAAAGGAACGTAGAACGAGTTTAGAGAAAGTTAAGATGGGAGATAGGCATGTTAGAACAGCTACCAGTACAATTGTTTGTCTTTCCTTTCACTCTGTTCGGACCATTTAGGCCTACCGGCACCTGGGCCTAATTTGAAAGAACCGATCGAGCCTTTGATGTATATAGGCTCAAACAAGCGGAGCTATTTGTGCATGTCTTTCCTTAGCTCTTTGATCGGCCAATTACGTACCTGTTGATTACTGTAGCGGAAAGATCGAAGTTAAATAAACCGTTATCGTATGATTCTAACCATAGTCGATTCCACTGGCAATATTTACTGTACGCTTTGTTTGATCTCTCTCACCCACAACCTACGCTGAACAATCGTTTCCTAATATTAGAACAGGGTCGATTTGGCCAACATTTGACGGCAAAGCACCCCACGTTTGATAGTAGGCCCTATATAAGCGCCCATCATCTCCATTGCTTCATTCTGTAGTAACAAAATGCCTAAGCGAAAGTCTTACACCGCAGATTTTAAATTAGAAGTCGTCAAGTACGCGAAAGATCATGGGAATAGAGCGGCAGGCAGAGAATTTAGTGTCGGCGAAAAGAGTGTACGGGAGTGGAGAACGGAAGAAGGCGAGTTGCAGAAGATGAACCCTCGTAAACGTGCGAGGAGAGGACTGAAGGCGAAATGGCCAAACTTAGAGGAGAACCTGGCCAGCTGGGTTCGATCTCAACGAGACGATCGACGAGCCGTGTCAACCATCGCGATCAGGCGACAAGCCCGACTGATTGCAACAGATATGAAAATTGACGATTTCACGGGTGGCAGCAACAACTGGGTCTACAAATTCATGAAACGGAATGACTTGAGTGTCAGAACAAGAACGACTGTTGGACAACGGTTGCCTGAAGAATGGGAGGAAAAAATGGAAACCTTCAAGACATTTGTCCATCGGGAAATAACCCAACATCACCTGAAGGCGGAAGACGTCATCAATATGGACGAGGTGCCTATGACGTTTGACATCCCGGCATGCCGTTCAGTTGCTGTCAAAGGAACGAAGACAATCGCCATAGCAACAACCGGCCATGAAAGGACCAGCTTCACTGTGGTTTTGGCATGTTCCTCCGCCGGAACCAAGTTAAAACCAATGGTGATTTTCAAGAGAGTCACCATGCCACGGGAGAAGCTGCCGGCAGGTGTCGTTGTTGTCTGCAATCGGAAAGGTTGGATGAACCAGGAAGTCATGGTCACTTGGGCCGACAAATGCCTCCGAACTCGAACCGGTGGCTTCTTCAAAAACAAGTGCCTACTCGTCTTTGACTCCATGACAGCGCACAAGGAGTCAAACGTCCAGAAACACCTCAACAGTTTAGGTGCCCACCTGGCTGTCATTCCAGGTGGTCTCACCTGCAAGCTGCAACCCCTGGACGTCGCCGTAAACCATCCCTTCAAAACGTTTGTTCGAGAGGAGTGGGATCGATGGATGTCGAGCGGCCAGCATACCTATACTCCTGCCGGTAGACAGCGTCGTGCAACCTACGTCGAGGTTTGCAAATGGGTGCAGACGGCCTGGGACAAGGTGAAGGCGACAACGATCATCAACGGCTTCAGAAAGTGCGGTATCTGTCCTGAAATTTCATCCCAAGAAAGTTCATCAGAGGACGAATCTGACGTTTCAGACGACGAATCGGTGAGTAATGAACAGTTGGCCAGAGCCATGGACTTATTTGCAGAGGACAGCGATTACGACGAAAGCTTCGATGGCTTTGCAGAAAGCGACGTGGAAGAGGATGTGAATGACTCGGAATTAGGCTAGGTTTTGCTGGATGATAAATTGTGGACGATTAAATATAGATTCTTTTACAAATAATGGACAAATAGCGTTTCAGATAGTTTATGCGCTATATAAATTTTAAGCCAGTCGCTTAACTTAACGCCGTGCGAGCGATAATAGCTAGATATTTCTGATTCTGAAAATGTACGGACGATTGCGGTAAATTGATTAATTTCTTTATAAATACATTAACTGTAGGCTAGTCACAATTTAACGCTGTGCGAACGATATTAGCTAGGTATTTCTGAACATTCACGGACGATTACGGTAAATAGATTTTAGACCTTATTATTATGGTCGATGAACTAGACTATTTCTTAACAGATATGCGCTACATAAATTCTAGGCTAGTCACATGTTAACGTTGTGCGAACGATAATACAGTAATCAAAGTCTGCGTGTAATTATTTGTTTATTGTGCGTTTCGAATGAAATAGCCTATTTAGAATTATTCGTCTATAGTCTATACGGTACTAATTAACTTTTATAACTATGAGAGGTCGAATTGTGATGTTTTGGAACATTGAACGGTAACTTTGTGCGGTTTGCAATATTCGCTGATTTTTCATGATAATTTTACTGTAATAAACGATTAATAGTACTGTTGTCGAACTTATTGTCTATAATCGATTTAATTAGGATTGCATGCCTCCATATTGTATGTACACGAAACTCAATTCATATTTATAGCATTTAGTGGTAACTTTACGCGGTTTCTAGTATTGACTGATATTTACATGATAATAGAACGGTAATCACCGAATTCGTTTATAGCATTTAGTGGTAACTTTACGCGGTTTCTAGTATTGACTGATATTTACATGATAATAGAACGGTAATCACCGAATTCGTTCATACATTTTTAAATTTGTACATTGCACCTTCAAGAAACTTACTAAGCTGCGTTCCCAGCCAATTCATGGCAACACAAATTAGATTTCAACAACTAACTTGTTAAATAAATTGACATTATTTATAGGGGCAGGCGCATCAAATAGGTGAATACTACTCGGACTTAATTTTTAATTCATTTCGCCGACGTCCATGCCTTCGTATTATATGTTTAAGAAACTTTCTGGTAGTTTTTGACCATCACCTGAAAATAATATGGTACAAAATTTGGCTGTGTAAAAAATAATTTGTATAACACGCCCCCGAGTATACCACGCGGTTGGGGTGCGTGGTTTGTAAAACTTTGTATAACCCGCGTGTTATATTCGCTAAAATACGGTATATGATAAATCAAATAATAAACATATTTGTTAAAAAAAGATCAGGATTTGCATGTTGAGTAACACAGGATATTAAAGTAGACCAATATCTTAAATAAGAGGAATGTATGTCTATAGGAAAGAATATTAGCAAGAAAAAATCGTACTTTGAGTGACCTCGAGAGAACTCCCTGGCGCTGAGTAAAGACGATCCAGAGGATTAGACGGCCGGAATGGTTGACACTGAGAAGGACGCTGCATGGAGTGGGCTATGAGGAACGCTCTGGGAATAAAAATTGACAAGGTCAACCAGGAGAGCGCTTAGCATGGATCAGGTGGGTTATGAACAGTGGTTCATACGTAATGTTCGTAGAGGATGATGAAACGAGTTTGTTGTGCGAGATTATTAGAATCCTTGTAATTCGTCGAGGGAGTCGACCCTCATTGGCTTTTCCAGTGATGATTCAGATTGCCTGAGGAATACTCTTCCCCCTGCTGTCCAGGTTGAATGAATTTTGTGTGATCTGACGAGGTTTCGTGTCCTGGCGAATATCTGCGAGTTGGTGCGAGTCAGGTGTTCATTGATGTATACGTTGGGAGATCCAGAGCTTGGTTCACCTCGGAGAAGTTTTCTTGAGGCGAAGATCATGTCTCGCGTTACTCGGCGTGAGAATCCAACAACCAGTGGACGAACGGTGTTTGTTCCTTTGGTAGTGATTCTGAATGAAAATGAGATATCAGACTCGATGACTTGCACATGTAGGCGGTTGTTACATAGGTCCAGCAATTCAGGAATTGATGAATTCTTCAGACGGTACTTGGGGTGAGAGGTCTCTGTCTGACCCTCTGGCGGCCCTGCTTGTGGCGATTCAGCCAATCCATGGATGACAACGTTGTTGAGACGTGAGGAGTTTTCCACTTCGTCTATTTTCATACGAAGTTGTTTATTTTCGGACTCCAAGGATTCCATCTTTTGGCCCTGCGCCTCACAGAACTTAGCGAACACATCTTTTGTAAACTGCTCAACAAGACTTTCCAGTTTATGCATGAATTTACTTATACGCTCGTCGGAAGTTTCCTCAATGGTTGGAACAAGGTGCGGTTTAAGCCGCGCTGAGAGAGCTTCGATAACGCGGTCGTCATTGAAGAGTTCGAGTAGGTCATCCGATTTAATTCCCTTTTTCGACATAATGACGAAGGAATGTTACCTTTAGAGTACAAAAGCGGGTTCCTGAGTTAAAGTCCTTGCGAAATTGTATCTCCGATAAATGTTTGAAGCGTAGTTCATGCGAAATTAAAGAAAATAAAATCCAGTCGTGGACCCGATGTGCTGTTAGACGGCCGCCATTTTTTTTACCATCAAACATTCTACTTTGAAAAGTTTGAATCAATTATAACAAAAAGTTTGAATCAATTATAACAATTTTTACATGCTTTTTAAAAATTAAATTTTAGCATTGTGGCCTGCCCCCTCCAATGACTTAATGTCCTTTTAACTAAGAAAAAGTGGCCCTCGTGTCCTCCAACTTAGAAAAAGTGGTCCTACAGTCAAAAAAGGTTGGGAACCACTGGTTTAGACTGTTGACTCTTAGTCTTGGTGAGTGTTGACATTGACAACTTTTCAATTTTACAACTAAATTAACTCATATTAGATGTATGAATTTTTACAGATTGCAATTTAGTGTCAACGATTTCGTCACGAAATAATTAGAATTTGTATAGCGCTATATTTCGATGAATTCGTCATGAAATAATTAGAATTTATATAGCGCTATATTTCAATGAATAACTCCTTAATTCCGTAATTCCTCGTTTCAATAAATAACTCCGTAATTTCGAAATTCCGAGGCCCTTTATCAAGTGAGGCCTGGGGCCAAATGGCCCCAATGGCCCCCCTTGTCGGAGGCCCTGCGTATATGACCTTGCCGTTATGCTGCCCTATGCGCTTATTGCCTTGCCTGTGTCTGTCTTACCTGTTGAATTAACTTGCATGTTGTCTTATGGGTATGTAGCCCTTCATGGTGCATTGGATAACACACTGGGATGGAGATAAGCTGACTCGAGTTCGATTCCCGAAGCCCCTTGGAAGAGACGTGCTTTGTAGCGCTCTTGTATTGCAGGCCGTCTGTTCTGTTAGTGGTTAAGATTGGTGATTTGTGATTTGTGTTCCTGTGAATTTTTTAACTGCAAAACTGTACACAGTACTCGGTAGCGGTCTGTCAATCGGATTGTTCAATAAAGGAAATTATCATTATTTTTCTACCATATCCTAACAAAGGGGCAGATACAGAGGGCAATCCGGTCATGCCCCATTCAGAGATTTGCACAGGACTTGATCTCCACCAGGTTTCAACAAGCTTTCAATCAATGCGGCGGGAAAAGGTGAGAAAAAGTAGCATAATGACTAAAAACTAAAAAAGATCCTCGGATTTTTCGGCGAAAGAAGAAGAAATATTTGGGAGAAAGGTCATCACAAGTTACCGGAGTTAACACGAGTTTCTAGATTCTAGAACTAAAAAAGGCCATAAGATGTTTCGACGAAAGACCAACGAAATTCTTTTGACACCCCAAAATTTGACCCTTCAGAAATTTCTGTAACCACCCTTGTCCTTATGCACCATGCCTCAGCCATCTCAATGTACAATTGTACACGTGTATACCTATCTTTTCTTATTTTCTTCAACGCCAACTTCAACTTACAGAGCACCTATCACACCATTACAGAATCACACCTTGCCTAACACTCATCTCTGTCTTACCATATGATATACCTTATACTGTACTTAACAGAGGTTCTCAACCGGTGTGTCGCGACACACTACAGTGTACTATGCATTCCAAATTTATTGACCTTGGCACCTCCTACCTCCACCCGGTGCTCTTTACCATTCCATCATTTCGCACTGCGCGACTGCTAGGCGAATTTAGCGACGAGTTGAGTTGTCAGTTCGTCTGGCGCCAAAAAGCAATGGACGACGGCGTCATCTGGTGTCAGAGGAGGGAATAGAAAGAAAGAAAGGACCCTGGCCACCGCCGCCACCGCCACAGTGTGATGACAGTTGCGATGTGCGAGTGGAACAATTTGGCGATTTCAACCGCTTCAGCATCAGCAGCAGCAGTAACCCAGATGACGACGAAAGCCATTACGACTGCGCCTGCCTCAGCAGTCAGCACCAGCAGCAGCAGTCAGTAGGAGATGCTCGGCAATAGTGGATGCGGCGATGAACAGAACTGGCAGATGCTGAGAGTTGTGGACGACATCATTCGCATCCGATGATCTACAGTGGCGTCTGCAGACTTTGAGAGATGTTTGCGAGAGTGGTCGACGTTCAAACCACTTAGATCATCTCGATCGATCTCTCCATCTCTCTTCTCTCTTGAGTCTGTTGCTGAAGCACAACTCGGTTCTTTCCAGTAGCCTTCTTCTTATTCGTCTTATTCTTCTTCGTAACGGTAAGTCAGTTATAATTATCGTTTTAGTTTTATGAAGCGCTTTGTTACAGAAGTTTGACTTCCAACGTTATACCAACGACCTTAACAAAACCAAGATGCTTATGAGTTGTCAGCAGGGCTTAAAGTGTGGCTGGACGGTCATGGACGGCGTCCATGCACTTATCTTAAAAACTGAACGCCGTCCTGCCACTTATTGGCCAGTACAGCCTGGAATGGTAAGGGGCGTTCAGGCAGTTCTTCTTGAAAGGTAGGCTAAGGGGCGTCCAGGCACTTATTTTTCCACCCTTTATGCACTGGTTGTCAGACAATTCCGCATTTTTTTCTGATCATTGAACAGCTTCCTGATCGACTGGGCAGTAAATTTGTAACTCGCCAAGGTCACAACGAAATGTGAATCTGAGGCGCGAAGCAATCGAACCTTTAGGGCTCTACTCAGGTTTGTAAGCCTATACATTTAGATTTTGTACATTGGTAGGCCTATAATTAATTTTATTGATAATTTTTGTTGTTGCGAAAGGTTTGGCTATATTACAGAGAGAGAGTCCAAACACTCAATAGCTCAATAGGCCTAATCAATACTATTTGAATAGGTGTAATCAAAATTATTATTATGACCTAGCCAGAGATGCATAAAAAGAGGTGTCTAAATCTGCAGCTGATGACAGTATACAATAGACTCTAATAATAAAATGCTTAGTTTCTTAAAGCTGAGGTACTCTTTATACATATGGCCCAAAAGATGTGCATAATAAAAATAAAAATAAAAACAATTGTAATAATAATGTTTTTTTAGAAAAACACGAAGATCAAAGCTTTTGTTTTGTCATTGTCGTTTTATGGCCAGTCTTCTTGGCTTATTAATTTATAATAATATCCACAACATGAACTGACTATAATAATAATATTATTATTAAATATTATTATTATTATTATTATTATTGTTATTAGGGCTATAGGTCAGTGCATAGCCGAAAGCCTATTTATTAGTCAGCAAATAAGCCCATCAGATTTCCGTGGGTTTCTGCCTCGATCAAGTGATAAACCTATTACAGGCCTAGTTTAAAATTACGGCCGAATATATTTATGGCCTATTATAATAGGCTATAGGAAATAAGACTGGAGAATATAGCAGTAATAACAATAGTAATAATAATAATGGTGATAATATTAATATTAATAATAGTTCATTGGCAGATTCAACTTTTCAAATAGTATTCAATAGCAATGGGCTCATAGGTTTAGGCTATATAAAAAAATACCTCGTCTTAATCAAATCATAATTAATAATTGCCTCGCAGTCACATTATTACAAATATGTAAAATAATATTAAACATCTGTGGAAGCAATATTGTGCGGAAGGAATAATAAATAAATTATTTAAGCTAATAATGTATACATTAGTCGTGAAAAAATGAAAAGTCATTTAGACACCTTTAAAAAGAAAATTCACTTCGTATGCTTTATAAGCAGAGCGAAGTAGTAAGTTAAATAACTCTGGTCCGGAGGGAAAGGATTATCTAAAATTACGGTATACGTACAAGTGCTTACCCTCCGGGTAGGCCATTCCTGACCCAGAATTAGACCAGAGTTTTTGCAGTTTCGTCATTTTGCCAATAGAGTTTGGCTATATAGGGGCCTGTATAAGTGACAAGGGCACCCGTAGATAATTTCGCAGGAGGAGGCAAAATACAATTGTCACGGTGAATTTTTTTAGCAAGACCTTGTAAAAATAATGCAAAGCCGGAAATTTAGAACATTGGTATATTTCACAGAGATTTCTGAATGCAATGCTCTGAGTTTCATTTAGGGTAATGTGAAATTTTTATCATTCGTGGTTTAGAGCAAAAGAAATTTGCTAACAGCCAAAATGTGGTAGCCTAATTAAAAGAACGGGGGGGGGGGGCATAGCGCATTGGATAACACACTGGCATGGAGATCAGCGGACCCGAGTTCGAGCTCCGTAGGGCGGACGTGCCTTGTAGGCTGCTATCAGAGCCGTGTATACTGCAGGCCATCGGTTCTGTTACTGTTAGTAAAGTCTAAGATTATATAGCAAGCTAAACTAAGCTTAATATCATTGTGCCATTGCTTTACGTTAATGTTCTGTTGCATCTTATAGGCTACTCTGCAGGGATAGATCTATACGCAGTCGTCGTTTGGTCATGATAAGAGAAATTTATAATAATATTAATGAGAGGCCTGATGATGATGATGATTATGATGATGTTGTTGAGTTGATGATGATGATGATGATGATGATGATGATGATGATGATGATGATGATGTTGATGATGATGATGATGACGACGACGACGACAACGACGACGACGACGACAACGACGACGATGATGACGACGACGACGACGATGGCGATGGCGATGACGATGACGTTGACGATGACGATGACGATGATTCATCCTCACCATCTTTTATGCCTCATCCCTAACACCAACCTGTTTCGTAATCTGGTCTGTGACTTTGGTGGACCAGGAACTCATGACTTTTCGGACGATGCGATGAGAGAATGTTCAATCAAGCATGCTCTCATTGTGTTATGTCGGGAACGAGTCTTTCTTGAAGCGGCGCTATATGAATTCGCAAGTGCAACTACAGCGTGGCCGTTGATTGGGTGACGAGATAGCATGCAGCCCCTGCAGCCTCTGCCTCCCCCTCTTCGTCTTCCACTGAGCGCCTCCGATAGAACTGATTATCCAGATTTTCTGCATTAAAAAGAGGACGAAGATGAGAAGAAGAAGCAGTGTGAGGGAGAACAAGAAGAAGTAGAAAAAAGAAGAAGAAGAACCGGAAGAAGAAGAAGAAGAAGAAGAACCGGAAGAAGAAGAAGAAGAAGAAGAAGAAAGAAGAAGATATATGAGGATAGGTGGCGCTTCTAGCTTGTAAACACCAACTCGGTCCTCGTCTATTGCTTAATTGGCGCTGCATCCTACATGTATCTATGTGCACTTTAAACACTTTTTACTCCTGTCGCCGTTTCTCTGGGCCGCCGTTCGCTGCGGTCAGCTGCCCGCGGTGACTATCTTGTCCCTTTTTGTCGTACCGCTACTATGCACCGAAGAGCATATTCCGTGGTTGGTCCAGCTATCTGGAATGGCCTCTCTTCGGTTCTCCGTTCTCTTCCCCGTGACTCTGCTGGCTCTTTCTATACCGTCTTCTCAAGATCTTTCTTTTTGACCAGGCCTGGGTTGGGAGCGCCTCTGAGTAGGGATCTTGAAGGGCGCTGTATAAATTTATGTGATTGATTGATTGATTGAAGAAAGAAGAAGAAGAAGAAGAAGCGCAATATCTTAAGATAACCTTAGGCGACCGTTTCACGGTCGTCGTTGAGTTTAGGCGTTCTTATATTGTATTGTAGCTAAAAAATCTACATGTAGGTCTATACAGTATAAATGCATGGCGCCTCTCGCAGTGCACACTAATTAAAAGACTGTCTAAATCAGCGTAAGAATTGTGACAAAATAACTGGGGGTTGGACCATTATCCACTTGGAATTGGGGTGTGAAAAACACACTTTAACATGGGACTCTAGGAAAGACTGGGGGGGTTGAAACCCCCCAAACCCCCGCCAATTCTCACCCTGGTCTAAATAAAACAAATCCAGAAAATTGGAAACAATCCTGACCCCTACTCCCCTAGGCCACATTTCCGATTCTAGTGCAATAGATATTTTGTGTCTCTTGCGATCGACACATTAAACTACCCCAGCACAAAGCTTGCACTTTTTCTCGTGGGCTACTTGAGCCATTTGGCAGGCATTAAGATGAAAGGCTAGTATAGAATTCTCTTCTGTTGTGCCGTATTAAACAATCGCTTTATTCATTTTCGACATCTTGATTGCGCCATATCGATTTCGCCCTTCTGATTTTCGCCACTTTATACTGCATGTAGGCCTAAGCTTGATTGGATTCAACCCTCGTGGGCCTATAGGCCTAGTCCTATAGTTTCTGTCTTGTCTTGCCCCCAGGCATGTGCTGACGACGAGGACGTCTCCAAATCGTTATGCTACTGGTTTCATCCAAGGCTTCTCTCATGTCCTGATTGTGCTTTGTCTTTATAATCTTCCATCACGTTCATCATCCATGATTGTGCTTTGTCTTTATAATCTTCCATCACGTTCATCATCCATGTCTTCTCCTGTCTTCCTCTGCTTCCTCCATCACGTGTCATCCATGTCTTTGCCTGTCTTCCTATACTTCTTATCCCTTCTACTTGGTCATTATATATGGATCCGTGGCGCAGTAAAGAAATTTCAATATTATAGTTCATTTTTCCAAAGTGCCCCGGTTTTTATGGCGAGAAAATGGTCACCTAATAGGCTATATACATATGCATGTATATATTATACATAATTAATAATTATATATATATAAACGATACGTGATTTGCGTTCAGCGAGGTACATGATGTATTCATGAATAATTATTCATGGCAGTCTTGCAAAACAATTATTAAGCATCCTCGAATCGCTTCGGTCGACAGATTATTGTGATCGATTCTGAGACTTTTTTATTCAGGCCTATTCTTTCCGGTTCTTCCAATGTTTTCCGCTTTGCATCAGTTTAGCCGTGGACATCAATTTAGACATGGACATCAATTTTAGCCATAGACATTCTGTATAATCTAGCATCTGCAGAGACAGGTCGATAATAGACAAAACGTGCCTGGGCCAACGTTTCACATGTGCGTCATAAATTTAGAATCACTGCTGCACGTTTTGTCCAAACAGTATAAGATTTTTTTCTAAATCACAATTAGTCTAACTGACACGAGAATAAACATAAATTGAAATGACGTAGGCCTAGGCCTACTTAGGACTAGATCGATTATAATTTAGCCTAGAGTAGGCCTATTATAATATAAGCTTACAAAGGGAACGTGCACTGTAGGCCTACATGGATTGCATGGATTGGCCTATAAATTACGTATTTATAATTGGCTATGCATTTTTGGATACGAATAGTGTCCTATGAAGAATGTACAATATCCGTGTCAGCTTTAATTTATAATTATTGGCCTACTCAACATATTTTAAGTGTTATTCCTTATATGGACAAATTGTGGTTATATTTATATAATATATTATATGAAAAAAACTTAGCTGCCAAGGAGTTAACAACTTAACAACTTAACATATCATAGCTTACATAGATCTATATTCTATAGCTACACTGAACGAACATCAACGAAAAGCATGAGCCTGCATGCGATTAGGCCGATGACGTCAGAAATACCCCCACCTCCGAGTTAATGAGCCAACCATGGAGTACAGGTTAGCGGGATAACCTTGTCGTGGATGAATCTTGGTATGTAATTTATGATCGGAGACAAGAGCAATCTCTTGAACGCCTCGCTGGATCGCGAGATCGGTGATTGGTGGCAAAGACACGACGAGTAGGCTAGTGTGCGAGTACGCCGGTACTTATGCTGCTGACATATTGAATGATTGCGTATGGGCGTGTAGAACACCACTACAGCGTTCTCCTCCATTCTGAGAAATTTTATCTGTACATAAGTTTAGTCTGATAATTATATAATACACGCACGCACACACACGCACACACACGCACACACGCACGCACACATTATGCATAAAATTATTTTTATCGATTAATGTTCGAAATTTAATCGCGGTTCGAATTAACTTAAATCGACTTATTTTGTCCAAGCTGCGCAGGTCTAAAGCGCAAAAAACTTCCAGAATCAGGGCTTTTTAACGTGCAGTTGTACACAAAATGTGCAGTTCTAAATGGATTTGTGCAGCTAAAGAAGTACTTTTTGTACAGGGAAAACTAGCAAAAATGGTCATTGTCCTCCGATTGGAAGTAATTTACCATGGAGAATGGAAAGAAACAGAAGGAGTTGTGCAGTTCTAAAAATTCCTTTAAAACAGCCAAGGCCAGAATGCAGTGATGGAGGGTAGTCGTTGCTTTCTCTTTTTTACCAAAAAAACGTCAATCGAACTTTATAGTAGTAGACCATGGCTCAAGCTCCAATGCTCCATCCTGTTTATTTGTGCTTTGCAATGAAAGCAAAATGAGTTTCGACTTTTCCATCAGCCTTTTTTAAAACCGCGAATGAAAAATGACAACTGATTTTTTCCGCTCAGAAGTCTCACATTATCATTGTCGTCCTTGTTTACTCAGTAAATAGCCGTTTGACATCCTGAAAAGAGTAAAATAAATAAATAAAAAGTTGATTGATTGATTTTCAGTTTTTAGCGATCAATGGATCAGTTCGTATACAGTGTAGGCCTACACTGTAGCCTACAGGCCTCTCGGTCGGAGAGCTTGTGTCACTTGCGACAATTTAATTGCTAGCATTATGAAACAACCGATGTAAAAACCTTCAAGTTACTCCCCCACCACATTTTAGGTTACCTCCCCCCCACGGTAATCTAAATTCGATTTCCGATTACCCCGCGGGTAATATGAAATCGAGGAGTGTTTTGGGTGTTTGAACACCACCACACCACCCCCACCCCACCCCAAATGAAAAATGTAAAAGCAATATAGGCCCTAATGCATTTACTAGCGCATAAATGTAAGAACTACAGTGTGCAATGTAGAATATTGGCCACGCAAAATCCGCAGAAGATCACGACTTTAGAAGAAGAAAACCTGAAATTAGATCGTTTTAGAAGCTGCGTGAAAAGCACAAATAAACAGGATGGAGCATTGGAGCTTGAGCCAGAGTCTACTACTGGCGTAACCGCGAAAATATAGCCTATGTTAATTGGCTTGTGATCAGTGGCGGAGCTACAGAATATAGGAAAAATCTGAGTAAACACCCTGGTAAAAACCCTTTGCCCTGGTCGTTGTTCTGCCGCAAGACTGCCAGAAATTTTCCTTCCAAGAATTTATTAGGGTCATAAAATCGCTGCAGCACTGTTTGTTTGTGTGTGTACGAGTGCACTGGCTGTGCTCAGGTTAGGAGAAAAGTCTGACCATGAATCATTTTAGCAATTATTCTTAAGCCGTAAAAGAGTTATGCTTTAACACTAGACTGGAGTAGCCTACTAAAAGACATGTTGATACTGTAAAATAAGAAGTAATGAATTAATGATAGAAGAATGCTAGTAGTAGGGTAAGGGCCGGTTCTATGCCAGCAATTAAAAACCCATTAAAAACCCATTAGTCACGCCTCAATGACGTCATCGGCCACACCTCCCATTCATTGAAAGGTCATTAGCCACTGGCGCAGCTCATTAAAACTGCATTTAAAAAAGCAATTAGCCTCTGGCGCAGAAGTTAAGGTGTTAAGAAAGCAATTAGCTACTGGCGTAGTGATTAAAAAAGCAATTAGCTACTGGCGCAGTACAGCCACACCTACTAATTAATATTCATAGCGCAGTGACATCATCCCTCGATAATTACCTATTCGTTGTCCGCCTGTATACCTAGGTGATAAAAATCTCGATAATGACGCAGGTGTGCTGTGTCCTCGGGCGATGGTTTTACGACTATATGATAAAGATCTCGTTAATGGCGCAGGTGTGCTCAGGTGATGGTTTTATTAGGTGCGATAACAATCTCTATACGTCGTCAGGTGAAAGACGTCAAGCCGTGTTACATGGATGAAGATCATGTGAGTCAACTTGGTTACTTAAGCTGTACGATATGCAATCCATTCGGACTTTAAGACAATTTGTGAATTAACTAAAGAATAATTCATCGAATCTTTTGTTTGTGATTTAATAAACATGTTTGAAGTGAATATTCTTGTTTTATTCCTCTTAGTATTCCCCACCATTGCATCTCCAACAGCACCCTACTCCATTTCTTTTCTATCTTCCCTAAAAATTATGAGTACTCTACCAGAAATCCTACAATACTAGGCTGAATTCTACCAACTCATATGTAAGTAAAAGTAACACAAAGTCCACGAGTTTTTTTTTTTCAAAACACAAGCGACAAGTATTATGCAACATAGTAAATGTTACAACAAATCTAACTACATTCGAATGTTCCAAGTCGTTATTTCGAGAATGTCTTTCCAACAAACAAATATCTCCAGCAGATGTCAGCTATGTACCGTCTTTTCCATCAAACGAAGAAGCAAAGCTTATCAACATTTAAATTTCTACACATATCCTTTTCCATCCAACGAATATACAAAGTTTAGGAACATTTAAAAATTGTCTTTCTACAAATCTGTACAATGTCTTTTCCATCCAACGAACTTACAAAGTTTAGCAGCATTTAAATTGCTGCATAGTCTTTTCCATCAGCGAACATACAAAGTTTAGCAACATTTAAATTGTCTTTCTACAAATCTGTAAATGTATTTTCCATCCTACGAAGTTACAAAGTTTAGCGACATTTAAATTTCTGTACACACCCTTTTCCATCAAACGAATCATACAAAGTTTAGTAACATTTAAATTTCTATACAGTGTTTTCCATCAAACGAATATGCAAAGTACACCACCATTCAAAATTGGCATACAAAAATGTCTTTTTCAACATGAAAATTTCCAACATATAGTTCAAAGCACAAGTAAGAATTTGCAGGGAGTTTATGAATCAGAAGGACTAGCATTTAAGCGACACATGGCCGTAGGCAAGCGAAACGCTATTATTCAACAGATATCTCTTGTCGTCGTACGGCGAAAGAGCGGATTTCGAAATTTCGGCGGTATGTAATTGATGTTTGACACTTCGAATCGTGTAAAATTTCGCGGTGGTCGGCGCTTCGTCGAACAGACAGTTTGCGTAATCTTGGTGACGGATGTATTTGGACACGCACGACTTCTTCACACCTTTGGCTGTTTTCTTTTCGTAATCGTTGGGAAGCAAAAGGCTGTACATTTTTGATCGTAAACCCACAAATTCCAAAGGTGGTTGCCCATTCGACTCGTCTTTGAACTTGCCAATCACTTTCATATTAGCTTTGCTATGTAGAAAGTGATCGGCGGGGTAGTCGGATGTGTCGTATTCGGTCAGATTTTGACGCATGTCCAAATACACGTCGTCGGTCCGAATATGGTAGCACAAACTGTCTGTATCGGTGAATAACAATTTCGCTCTTTCACCGTACAACTGCTGTATATGCTCGTAGTGAAACCGATACATATGCAGCTTCGAGATATCGAGAATACTCATGCCGACGTATATTGGTTTGTCCAGCAACACATCAGATTTTATCATTTGTATGGCAGTAAGATCCTCATTTATGATGCTGAATGATTTGAACGTCGGCCGAGCTATATAGCGTTTCGCTTGCCTGTCGTTCGTGACTAATCGCACGTCCAGATGTTTACGATTGTTTTGCATTGTCTTGCCAAACGCTGCGTTATTCTGCAGTTTGAAAAAGTCTTTCTGGAACGAGTTAGTGGCCATCTGCCGCTTAGCAGTGTTAAAATCAATATAGGGCTTCATCCACCGAGATTGGTCAAACTCCAGGACCCGATGAACTTTGGTAAGTTTAAGACCCATTGCCATGTAAAACTGCAAATTTCTGTAATGGAGAACGTAATTTGATTTCGGTTTTAAATTTGGGATCAATTTCTGAATTTTAGACGAACATTTTATTCCTAACTTTGCGGCCAATTCATTTGCGTACGGAGAAAGCATTTCCTTCGTTATCGCCATCTTCTCAGGAGCTAGCGGATAATCGTTGTGTGGATTGTGCAGATGAGGCGGATATTCCATATCCACCTCCAGAATGTACCCTTTCGAATCATCTTCATGTTTAGAACACACATCGAAATTCTCGATTTCTTCGGGGTTCAGGAATCGGAACTTACCTGTTGGCAATGGTTCGCTCATAGCGAAACCATACAGGTTATTGCAGTCCAAGTACATAATATAGCTTGTTTCTGCTGTGGCATCATATCCTTGAGCGAGATATGGATTGTTCGACTTGGCATATCGATTCGATATCATGCTCACTCCACCTCGCATTCCCTTCTCGACGAAAAGGAACATATCAGGATCGACGATCAATTCCAGCGAGACACCGGTCATCTTGAGGCATGCGTCGAAACTTAGTCCTGGACTTGAAAAATAATGTAGCGCATCCAACCCATAGAAATTCGAAGACATCTTACGAAATTCTTCGAACACATCGGCCAAAAGCACAACGTCAGTTTCCAAGTACAGGTCGTGATAGTCTTTCATTGAACGCATGCCAAATTTTGACCAGATGTCTCGAGCGTGTGAATAATCGGCATCGCTGATATGTTCATCCGCCAAACGACTGAAGAATTTGTCCTGCGGGGGCAAGCATGTCTCGTACATTCTTTCCACACAATCCATGTATTCATATGGGTAGACCCCCTTCCGAAGCAACAATTTGAATTGATCATCGTTCCGGTGGAGTCTCCGCATATGAACGAATTTAGAAATTCCCTCTTTTGATAAATTGTTCACCAAAGTGACTAGGCTACAGTTGAGAAATTGGAGAGAATCCACGAAACGCAGGCCATCGATTTCAAACGCTAGATACTTCTCCATGTTGGTGGCGATAACGAAGACATCTTTCGAAGCAAAAAATCGGGACAGGTGTTTGAGGATGATATGAGAATCATACCCCCTGAGGTTGTGAAACACGATCGGAATAAGATAGTTATAGTCATTCTCTCCGACTTTCGTCCTCTTGAATTTGTATTGCAAGTTACAGTTGTTACACAGTGCGGAAATGAATTGGCCGGTTACATGGCAATGGTGTCTTACTTTGTTTTCTTTCGTAAGGTCGTCGTCGCACGAGGGGCACTTGACGCAATTTTGATATGTTTCCAATTGTAATTTTGAAAGGGGTGTCATCGGTTCGTTTTTCGAAAGAATTTTATTTATTCGGACTTGCTCTGATTTCAAATGAATAAAGAAACGGTCGACGACATTGTCGCCGCTGTAAACGTACGGTTGTTCGTTGTTATACTGGTCGATAGTCGAAACTGTGAGGCAGCAAAAACCACTGGGAGTATGCGTGTCACAAAATTTGGTCGAGTTACCCGCGTCAATATCGGTTTTGCCGAGGAATGACTCGAAATCAGCGTATATTGTAAACGGAATCGACATTTGGTTTTGTATGTTTGAAAATTTCAAGATATTATTTTCGGGAGATGGGTAACGAACTTTCTGAACACCGTGGATGCTGCATTCCAGAATGTGTTTCCGCAATCCCTCTTCGTGTTTAAAGCAATGGAGACAGAAAGGGCAAGGGAAGTTTCGGTGATCATGAGAATTTCGGCTTGATAGAAGTCGAGATAGGTTTCGAATCAGTATGTAATGCCGTTTCTCGCCTTCACTCAACAGCAACAAATTGACCGTGTGTTTACGGTCTCGATGTTCGGACGCGAATAAAGGCACGAATGTATGGTCCTCATTCGAATTGATGCAAATTACATTTATCGCGAAATCGGGATTATTCGTTTCGAATAAGGGTATTTGACCGATCTCGATGGGAAATGCCAGCCCTTCATCGTTTAATTCTTCCATGTGCGGTGTGTATTTTGAGACGCGGTCTGGATGAATCTTTTGATGGTGGACGTGTGCGAGTACACAATATAGAAAGCAACGGTTGTCGGTATTCCTAATGTTCAAAGAAGCTTTCTTATTCGCTAACCATTTTGGACTTTGGATATATGAGGATCCCCCAATGGGGTCGTATTCGGCTGTGTGAAGAACGAGATTGTCTATTCGATCGATAGACCAGCCGGATCCGACGTTCGTGAAAGTATCGGCCAACGACTCCAACCTAGCTATCGCATCCTCGAGATGTTGATGAGATGGCGATTGATTCAAAAGAATTGTCGGATTAGATTTGAAATATGCCGTTGTCGACTTGGTACCACCTTCGGCGTCTTCTCGATTGAATTTAAAGTCCGCCGCGAGGTACCATTTGATAGGTCTGAAATAAAATAAAGTTTCGCATATCATCGAAATGATGACATAATTCGTTAATATATGGTTAAATTATACTTTCTTATGATGTTTAGGTTTCAAATTATGCAGAAAAAAAAAAATTTAAAAAAAAAAATAAAATAAAAAACAATAAAAAAATAGCATACCCTTTTCCGGCTAGCTTCTGCTCCAAAGTTGATGAGATCCCGTTTTCGAGGCTGTTAATGAGCATGCGGACGTCTGAGGCGTTCGGATCTGTTGGAAGTTGCTCCTGCTCGAAGACGTTGCGTACGGATGTTCGAACATGATTGGAAGGTGGTTTAGCACATGTGCTGCAGATTCGCGAATTATGGGTGAAGTATTGCGATTGCCGACGCAGATGACAGACGCTGCAGATTCTCCTATTTGCGCAGATTTCGCACAGACCGTTCTCATTCAATTTCGTCTTCTTGTACGCGGAACAATAACGGCAGTATGTGTCCGTTTCTTAAAAAGATACAAAACATACCCATTCAAGTATCTAAAACTTGAAAATTCGGGATAAATAACAAATTTGAAATCATAGAATAATCATTCGCATGAGATAAATTTGAAATCATGGGATAATCATTCGCCTGAGATAAATTTGAAATCATAAAATAATCTTTGGTATAAATAAAATTTCCGCTTACTTTGAAACTTCACCGAGGTTGATGGTTCGTCTTCTGTGTGCCTTTTCATTGCTAAGTAGAACATAATAATAAAAATAAATGTATCAAAGTATTATTTTAACACCGAAAGAATTAGTAAAATAATGAAAACTTAAACGAAATTTATTTTATTTTATAATATTTATTTAGTTATTATTATTATTTTTTACTTTAAAAAAATATATATATATGTGTATATAAATATATATATATATATTCATATATATATATATATATATATATATATTTTTAAATTTTTGTTTTAATAAAAACTGAAATTGGAGCGGAAGTAGAAAATAATTGAAAGTTGAAATTGGATTAAGAACTTAAAAATATATGAAACTGAAATGATAAAGTTGCAATAAAACTAGATTTCGACCAAATGTTGTTCAAACGAATAGTTAATGGCATACCTTGATTCTTCGATTCATTTCGCTGAATCGAGACTTCAGAAGTTCCAACATCCATTCTCAGAGCCCATCGACGATCCAATTCGTCCGTGGCTCTCTGATATTCGGAATCTGATACATTTCCATCAATAAAAGCTGAAAATAATATACAAATAGAATAATTTACCCGTACATAATAAGGAACTCTTATGGTCGCAGTTCAATTGTGCGATAATTTGAAATTATTTACGCATTTCCGAATTTTGATGACGCTAGGGGGTTTCTCCCCCAATTAAATGTATATATATTATATATATATTACAATTAATACTATTTATATATATTATATATTATGTATATTATATATATATATTATATATATTATATATATATATTATATAAATATATATTATCTAAATATATTTATTATATATTATATATATATATATATATTATATAAATATTTTTATTATATAATAAATAAACATATTTATATAAATAAATAAATATATTATACATATATATTATATATATATATTATATATTTTGAAAATATATGTTATATATATTATATTATAATATATATATATAAATTATATAATTATTTTATATGTATTATATATATATATTATATATATATTATTTATATTATATAATAAATAAACATATATAAATATATTGTATATATATATTTTATATATATATATATTATATATATTTTGAAAATATATGTTATTTATATATTATATTATATATTATATATATATATATATGTATATAAATTATATATTTACTTTATATGAATTATATATATTATATATATATTATATATGATATATATTATATATATATATATAATATAATAATTATATATGTATATATATTATATAAATTAATTAAAATTAAAATTAATGAAAAATGAAATTAATGAATTCTGAAATTAATAAGAATTGAAATTAATGAAAATTGAAATTATCGAAATCTGAAAACATAACTAAAAGAATAATAAGAGTGTTGGTTGTTTAAAAAAAAAGAATCGGTATGATATATATATTATATATATATAATATAATAATTATATATATTATATATGTAAATTATGTATATATATATTATATAAATTAATTAAAATTAAAATTAATGAAAAATGAAATTAATTAATTCTGAAATTAATGAGAATTGAAATTAATGAAAATTGAAATTATCGAAATCTGAAAACATAACTAAAAGAATAATAAGAGTGTTGGTTGTTTAAAAAAATAGAATCGACACTTGGATTAATAATATACCAGCACAATAAGAATTTTTTTAACGATCTGCGCGAATGATATAATATCATAGTACACATCGATAAGATATTTAAAAAAAAATAGTAGTTACGATTCAAAAAGATTAAAATTACTTACAATAATTCTCCATTGTAGCTATCGTCCAAAATGCTTATGTTGTATAACACATTCGAAAATTCAGCCGTCGTTGATGAAGATTGAATTCGAAGTCCGATAAATTATCCGATGCTAAGCTGCGTAACTGTATCTCTATAATTGCCCTTGAAGAAAACCCCCAGCAAAATCCGAGTCGAATGACCAAGCCGGCGACCGACGAATTTTTTTATAGTTGTTATAGCGTAGGAATACACCGAAGTACTCACTGTTAGGTTGTGCGCCTACGCGCATAGGAAGCGTGTGGCCAACTATTTTCTCATTACACACGAAACGTCGGAACTACTTTTTGTACACGGTGCAGACATACTGGCGCCAAGGACCCTCCTGTCCCGCGGTGACGTAGCCATTGTTATGGCGCGCAGTAAAAGCATTACTCGAGAACACATCAGAGGTACACAGACGGACAGGCAGACGGAAAGGCAGATGGACAGCTACATGCACAGACGGACGGACAGACAGACAGACAGACGGACCAAGAAGAACAGCACTTTCTGGAACGTGCTCGAATTTTCGAGAAGAATGACTTCGCTTCATGAATATTAATGAGGATTACTATATCAGTGTTGATATAGAATCCGTAGTTGTACTAGGGATACTATATCGGCGCTGATACAGAGCATGGGTTTAGGCGACGTATAGAGATTGTTATCGTCCACCGTCTGGCGACGGAGAGATTGTTATCGCCCTCCGTCTGGCGACGTATAGAGATTGTTATCGCCCCCCCCGTCTGGCGACGGAGAGATTGTTATCGCTCTCCGTCTGACGTCGGATAGATTGTTATCACCCTCCGTCTGGCGACGTTTAATGTAATGTAAAATGTAAAACTTCGAAGATTTCTCAGCGCCCGCAAAAGTCGCGTCAGGGAGAACAGCCTATTCACTGGCGCTATAGAGATTGTTATCGAGATTAAATATAAATATATAATGAATATATTATATATATATATTATATAGCGAACAATAGAAGTGATATGGAAAGATAAAATTCAGATAGTACAGCTATATAGGCAATATTTTCTACATGTAGACTATTATTGGAAGAATGGATTGTCGCATATGCTTATTGATAGCTTTGAAATCTCACCTAAGCATGCGTGATGTGAGTCGCATATGCAAATTACAATTGCCGTCGATCGTGGGAAATGTCAGACTGTTGACATTAATGTTATGCGTATACACACTAACAGCCTGAGGTGTATGTAATGGTCAATAGATCTTCAAATATATATATATATATATATATATATATATATATAATAAATTTCTCTATCGATGCCAGTCTCAAGCGTTCATAAGAAGGTTGGGCGTCGCTGCAAGTCTTTGTTAACACGACGGTCTTTGTACAGCACACCGACAAATGCTCTGAAATTTTCGACGGTTTATAGCGATCTAATATATACATATATATTATTATATATTACATAAATATATATTATATAAATATATATTATATATTATCTAAATATATTTCTTACATATTCTATATATTTATTATAATAATAAATAAATATGTTGTATATATATATTATATATATATTATATATTTTGAATATATATAATAAATATATTTATGCAATATATACATAATATATTTCTTTTGTATATTATATAAATATAATTTTCGATGGTTTATAGCGATCTAATATATATATATATAATATTATATATTACATAAATATATATTAAATAAATATATATTATATATTATCTAAATGTATTTCTTACATATTCTATATATTGTATAAATATATTTATTATGTAATAAATAAATATGTTGTATATATATTATATATATATATTTTGAATATATATTTATACAATATATATAATATATTTCTTATGTATATTACATAAATATATTTATTATATGATAAATAAATTTATATAAATAAATATATATTATATATAAATATATATGTATTGTATAAATATATTTATTTTATAATAAATAAATAAAGAAATATATATTATACATAAATATATTATATATATTATAAATATATTTCTTATGTATTTTATATAAATATATTTATTATATAGATAAAAATATTATGTATATATATTATCTAAATATATTTCTTACGTATATTTCTTACGTATATTATATAAATATATTTATTATATAATAAATATATTTATATAAATAAAAATATTATGTATATCTATTATCTAAATATATTTCTTATGTATACTATATAAGATAAATATATTTATTATATAGATAAAAATATTATGTATATATATTATCTAAATATATTTCTTACGTATATTATATAAATATATTTATTATATAATAAATATATTTATATAAATAAAAATATTATGTATATATATTATCTAAATATATTTCTTATGTATACTATATAAGATAAATATATTTATTATATAATAAATATTTTTATATAAATAAAAATATTATGTATATATATTTTTTATATTTTATTATATATATATATTGTCTTTATCGCTTAGTCGTAATAGCATAACCCAAGGGTATATCATTAACGAGATCTTAATCACCTAGGTATACAGACGGACAACGAATGGTAGGTAATTATTGGGGGATGATATGACTGCGCTATGAATATTAATTAGTGGGTGTGGCTGTACTGCGCCAGTAGCTAATTGCTTTCTTAACACCTTAACTACTGCGCCAGAGGCTAATTGCTTTTTTAATCACTGCGCCAGTAGCTAATTGTTTTCTTAACATCTTAACTACTGCGCCAGAGGCTAATTGCTTTTTTTAATGCGGTTTTAATGAGCTGCGCCAGTGGCTAATGACCTTTCAATGAATAGGGGGTGTGGCTAATGACGACGTTGGGGCGTGACTAATGGGTTTTTAATGGGGTTTTAATGGGTTTTTAATTGCTGGCATAGAACCGGCCCTTACCCTACTACTACTAATGCTGATTCGTTGAATACAACACGTTGTGTGTGACATTTCGTCGTGCCTCTGTAAGGTTGGACCCCACAGTGTTACTGAACAGGGCCCCACATTTGTTTATCCGGTCCTGGTAAGTAAGGTGCTATGAAGTGTAGCGTAACTGCAGGTGTTTGCATGTAGCACAAATTGATTAGATATTGAAAGGAGAGAAATGTTGAACCCATACTGAACAGTTATACATGTAGGTGTCTTATCCTTGCATTTCTGAGATAAACGTTAATGGTGAATTATATTGTTTCATCAATCATTAAAAGGTTTATACTTTCAATATACTCACAAACAAATGCACAAACACACATACACGTATAATATTTTACATAATTTTGAGATTCGCATCTCGTTATCCAGTCCAGGCCCACAACTTAAAAACGACAACGGCTTTTCACCGCTGCTGCTGCTGCTGCTGCGCGATACATTTCTTTTGAATGATTGTCGGAAGACAGTGTTTTCCTAGACACGCACAGGCAGCTGGACAATAGCTCCATAATAATATGGGCGACATATTGGCCTATCAGGCTGTTTCTCCAGATCTTGATATGCCTGTTGACTTTGCTTTGATCAACTACGCTTTCTGGGCACTGTACAAGTTGCGAGTTTACGATGACGATTATCATGCATGATATGATCGTAACATGCATGTAACCTACCAATACAGGCAAATAATATCATGTTAACAGGGACAGGGATAATATTTTAAATTACATTTCTTACCATAAATCAGACAAAGAAAACACCATTTTATGGACAAATTTGGGGACGTGGAAACAATCGTTCGAAGCTCAATGAGCTAGAACTTGAACTATAGAATATATGCATCTAAGATATATCTTAGACTGTATATATATATATATATATATTTTATATATATATATATGGTTACAGGCGAATGTATAAACACGCGGCAGTAACTGTTCTTTTCTTCTTTCGGAGTTAATTATACAGCTCATCAGTATGCAGTAGATGATAGGAACATGTCCATGGCTCGGAGGATTTGTCCCTATAGCAGAGAAAATGTGTCGTATACATCGGGGGCGCTATGGCTCTGCGTCGCATGGATCTGTCGTCTAAGTCTAACCGCCTTCCGTTGAACCCTCTGAGAACCCAGCTAATCTGACCGGTCGTCCGTCCGTTGGCTGCAGATCTGTAAAATCGATCTCTGTCTAATTTGCAACATCGCCTTTCCCTAGATCGTCTTCTAATTCTTCTTCTTCTTCTTCTTCTTCTGCTTCTGCCACCGTAGGCCTATGTGTAGGGGCCTGCGTGATTTGTGTCTGACCTTCAACTAGGAGTTGACGTTTTTCACATCACGTGCGAAGTGCATGTCAAAGGTGCTTTCGGATTGGCACGATGTATAAGCTTACGCCGTCGTTTGGTGACAACCCACGAACATCAGAAATCACCATGGCATGCACTCACACGCTCAACCGTTGATTAGGTCAATGCTATGTGCATGGGCGGAGTTTGGTTTCCGCTCTTGGGGGGTGGGGGGCTAACCCCGAGTCTGGGCCTTCTTAGGGGAGCTAACCCCGAAAAAGAATACCATTTTCATGGTAAAAAAGTTGAATCTGGGCCCTATTGGGGGGGGGGGGGTTTAGCCCCCTCTAGCCCCTGATAAACTCCGCCCATGGCTATGTGTGTGTGTGTGTGTGTGCGTGTGTGTGTGTGTGTGTGTGTGTGTGTGTGTGTATGTGCACTGTGCAGATAAGGCAAGCGATAATTCTCTTCTTTTACACTATAACCAAATGCAGTCTCCTTCAAATGCTGCGATGCATCTGATGATAGGATGTGCATGCATGCGTGCATCTGAGTTTGAACATCTAAATAAATCCAGCTTCATGCTGCAGAAATTGCATTGGTTACCAAAATTTTATTTATAAAAAAAATGATTTTAAATTTAATTTAAAATCTCAATCCTCTTAATATCTTGTCCTCACCGATCCTCTCGATTCGAGGATTGACCGTGCGTGCACCACAAAAATAACATCCCTTCTTTGTCTTGTAATATTGTTCCGCGACCAAGTGAATGATTATCCGCGGTCCACAACCTATTATGCTATATCCATCCATGTGATATTAGGTTTACACACACGCACACAAACACACACACGCACGCACACACGCACACACGCACACACATACACACACAAACACACACAAACACGACCACACACGCAAACACACACATACACACAACGTATGTATGTGTATATATAACTAACTATATAATTATATATATATTATATATTATATTAGCTTTCTCTGTTTGATTAATACGGTTGGACTCCTTCGCACTCCATCTTCAGTCTCAGACAATACTCGTTTGTCTTCCTTGTTGTCTATGATACTGCAGCAGCAGCCGTGTGGATCTGCCGCCGCAGCAGCCATCCATTTCAAATGCCTTGATTCTTTTGTCCCCTAAGTCTTCCCACTGTTCTGGCTTTTCACCGCTGCTGCTGCTGCTGCCGCTGCTGCTGATGCTGCTGCGCAATGCATTCAATGCATTCAATGCATTCAATGCATTCAATGCATTGTCCTTTCTCTAAGCGAATGCATTCAGCACACCACTCGGTGTCGTCGTCCTCGATATATATATATATATATATATATTTATAATATAATTTATATATATATATACATGACAGCCAATTTTATGTGAATGTGTGACTGTGTCAACCTCTTCCAACCAATCGCCTTGCGTCCTGGTGTCACGTGTGGTGGTGCGATTTATTGCTATGGTCTTGCTTTTGTCCACATTAGTCCCCACTTTTTGTCTGCAGCTCTGCAGCCATGCGAACGATTCATCATCATCGAATGCAGCTCGGTGTCTGAACTCACCAACAGCATATATACACACACACACATATATATATATATATGTACAGCATATATATATATGTACAGCAAACTACAGAATATATGTACATAGCCGACATATATTATATTTTAGCGATTTGTAATTCTTCTTCTGTCTCCAAATTGAATCTCACCGCCATAACCGTCCTGCAGAGCCTCCCTCAAAACAATATCGAACCCGATGCGGTGAAGATCGTTTCATCAAAGAGTTCTTTTTGTTTTGGTCTCAGTTTCATCGATTCTTTGTCGTCGATTTCTTCGCTCTGCTGGTTTGTCTCCAGTGATGCGGACCGTTCACAGCTGCAGTGCAGGCTGTGCAGCTCAGCAGCTCAATTCGCTGTAGTCGGTCCAACATAATGGAATATGTTTCCTACAGCATCTTAGGACATGAACTCCTTGGTCTTTCTTTTCTTTACATTCGTTGTGCAGGCGTCGGAAAGTCACTTAATGCCATGTAGTCTATATTGATTTTCCATTGTTAGGTCGGCCCCGCTGGTGATACTGTCTCTTTCGGGCGAATCTCTCTGGATTTTGGAGTCACGCCTCTGTAATTACAATTTAAAAATTGCAGTATAATCAGGGGCGGATCCAGGGGGGGCCAATCCGGCCATGGCCCCCCATTTCAAATCTCCATGGGACGTGGCCCCCCCCCATCCATGACGCCCACAAGATTTTTTGCAGGGTTCAGTCATGTCCAGGAGAATTTATATTTAAAGGTCGTTAAAATCTAAGCCTCTCACACAATTACATTAAATATTATTATTATTATTTATTATTATTATTATTATTATTATTATTATTATTATTATTTATTTTTTATTATAATATTGACTTTTTATATAGCGCACCTTCAAGGTAATTTACTCAGAAGCGCTCCCGGTCTAACGGTAACGTGTATTAATATAACGCAAAGAAAAGAAACAATCTTTCAACAGTATCCGATTATGATTTATGTCTTTTATGGCATACACTGCCATACAGTGTATGCTATTCGTGTATATATTCATAGTAAGATGTTACAATATTAGCACTAACAACACTTGCAACTAAAAACAAATAACTATTAATCAGGAGCGGATCCAGGGGAGCCAATCCGGCCATATAATATAGCCACATTTGAAATTTTAACAGAACTCGCCCCATTTGAAATTTTAACAGAACTTGGGCCCCCCTCATTACTCAATGTGTCGTATGAAAGAAGGTTTTAGCACCACATCTTCATAAAATACTTCTTCAGTAATTAAGACTTTTATTTCATGTCCTGCTGATTCTCTTCCAACAGTGAAGTACACACCATGCTGAATATATTGGCAACATTTCCAGTTTGTAGTGCTAAAGCCGAAAGAGCTTTCTCCAAAGTAGAGCAAACGTTAGCTAATAATTACTATACTTCAGAACACAATGTCAGAAGACCGACTAAATGTTCTAACGATGTTTCGGACTGTAGACTCATTGTGAAATAATACAGGGCTTTTAAACGTGCAGTTCTACACAAAATGTGCAGTTCTAAATGGATTTGTGCAGTTGTAAAAGCATTTTTGTGCAGTTAAAAAATAATTTGGAATTTTGTTGTCTTCCGATTTGGAATAATACGCCACTTTAAACAGACATTTACAGAAGCCTATAGTTACTGTAGGCCTATTGCAACTTTTGTGATTGAAGTTTGTAACTGCACTTTGAAACCAGCCTAACTAAACCAATAACCCATTTTGCGACTCTGCTTAGAGTAGAACAACTGAGTGGAAGGAAAAGTGTGCCCACTCGTGGATGTAGGCATTGTAGGGCCTAACACATGAAATAAACCCATGGAAACACCATCCGAAATAGAAAATGTAAAAAAATAATAGAATATTAATCACTAGCACATAAAGAAATAAACCATGAAATTAGGCGAAAGATACTAAGAAAGCCGTTTCTGATGACTTAAAAATGGTCTTCAGAAATTTTGACGACTAAAAAGGGGTTCAGAAATTTTGAAAACTAAAAAGGTGTCTTCAGAAATTTTGAAGACTAAAATAAGGTGTCTTCAGAAATTATGAAAACTAAAAAAGGTGTCTTCAGAAATTTTGACGACTAAAATAAGGTGTCTTCAGAAATTTTGATGACTTAACAAAGGTGCAGACATTTTTACGACCAAAAAAGGTGTTTTCAAGAATTTTTACAACAAAAAAAGTCATCAGAA
The DNA here is from genome assembly GCA_945859605.1 of Lumbricus rubellus. NCBI lineage: Eukaryota > Metazoa > Annelida > Clitellata > Crassiclitellata > Lumbricidae > Lumbricus > Lumbricus rubellus. Next base: position 25,310,601 of record OX243815.1, on the reverse strand, counting down.
ATTTTACAACTAAAAAAGGTGTCTTCAGAAATTTTGATGACTAAACAAAGGTGTCTTCAAACATTCTTACGACTAAAAAAGGTGTTTTCAGAAATTTTGACAAATAAAAAAAGGTGTCTTCAGAAACTTTGACAACTAGGAAAAGATGTCTTCGGAAATTTTGACACCTAAGCAAAGGTGTCTTCAGAAATTTTGACGACTAAAATAAGGTGTCTTCAGAAATTTTGATGATTAAACAAAGGTGTCTTCAGACATTTTTACGACAAAAAAAGTTTTCAGGAATTTTGACAACTAAAAAAAGGTGTCTTTAGAAACTTTTACAACTAAAAAAAGATGTCTTCGGAAATTTTGACACCTAAATAGAGGTGTCTTCAGAAATTTGAACGACTAAAAAGTTGTGTTCAGAAATTTTGACGACTAGAAAATTTCGTAAGAAATTCTACGAAAAAAAACCACACTCCGAAATCAAATCCTGGCTACGGCCTTGGAGGCGGGTTGGAAGTTGTGCAGTTTTAAAAATTCCTTTAAAAAGCCCTGAAATAATACCAGATAACAAGCCCATATATCCAGTTATTTTTTTAATTTAGACATTTCCATGGAGGGCACAAGTTTTTCCACAGAAATGAAATTTTTCACCCAGAAAAACATGTTATAATATACCTTGATGTTATTTACTATTATGATCATGATTATGATATTATAAACAATTAATAATAATAATAATAATAATAATAATAAGACAATTTATTTAGCGCCATAGCTCAGCCGAGGCCGAAGGAAAGGGCGCTGTACATGAATTATATGATACTATCATTTTACAATAGGTATACTTTACTGTTAAACTTTGTACAGATGCTATTTTTGTACAACTATATGACTTCTTTCCAGAGCTATCTGTTACATTTCAAGCTGTAAAATTTTCCGCATTTTGTTCGATGAACAGTTAGTAAAACAACAGCCTCTGGCTTCCAATTCTGGTAGTTTGGTAGTTCTTTTTGATTTGTCAGCATTTAAGTAGTGGAGAGCAATTTCATTAAGATGACAGCTTAAAATGCTGCCATTGCAGTGCCCCCAACAACAATGCCATATGGCCCACATATCCAAAAAATCCATCTATTTTGTCCTTAATGGCTTTAGATGTCATACATATGGTACACCCATATAGTTTTTGTAATATCCGTACCATATGCTTACCATACAAATCCTGCCTTATATTATGCATTCAAAAACTGCGAGAAAAGCGTCAGAGTGTGTGAAGTCCGACGGGTGTACAGAAGTTGCTGCAAATGGGGGGATAAAAGCAAAAAACTTCTTTAGAGCCATGCTCTAAAACAGCATTATACAGGCGCACATAATTATTATTATCTCCGACTCTGACATTATTGTATTAATAGAGACTTGCCGATACGGGCCAAGTGATAGTTAAAGAGCCACCTCTCAATGTTGGCAACACACAGAAGAGCCCACGCGTGCACACCCACGCACACGTCGACTCAGACGCATGCACGCGCGTATACACCTTAGACCGATATAGCCGATAGACATTGGCACTTTGGTAGCCTACAATGCATGCTCGACTGCAACGCACTTTCAATGTTACTGCAATGTACGATCGACGATCATTTGCTTGAACTTCCCTACTTGGTTATAGTCCCACGCCTGTTGAAGGTACGTACGGATCGTACCAGCCCAATAAGCCGTATGAAATAACTGCAGGAATTGTGTGCACAACGTTCCATATACATCATAATATTATTAGTATTAGTGCGTGTGTATGTAACCAGCTCACATACGCCATGCAATAGCCAGATAGGCCTAGATTACACAGTTTACCACAACTTCCTTGTCACATAGATTCATATTAGTTTACCAATACGTATTTATTTCATACAGAAGGCAAATCTGCTAATCATCCAAATAACATACATACATGTATGTTATCCATGTGTGTGTTTCATGTTATTAGCATATCTAGACCATTTGCATTCCATGTGGTTATAATAATAATGTTCTACCAATACGTATTTCATACAGAAGGCAGATATGCTGACCATCAAGATGCCATATGCCATGCTCAGAGAGACGGAGTTTCATTGCTTGAAGCTGTTTGAGACAGATAGACAGACAGAAACAGACAGACAGACAGACAGACGGACGGACGGACGGACAGACAGACAGACAGACAGACACAGTGACGGCGACAGATATATATAAGCAGCAAAACCTAATCTATCCGTCTCCACTTCCGTCTCTCTTTCCCTGATTGTCCCTGCCCCTAGCCATGTCCATATCCATGGTCCTGCCACTGTCCCTGTCTCTGTCAGTGTCCCTGTCCCTCTCCGTTTCTGTTCCTGTTCATGTCCTTTCTCTATCTCTGTCCCTGTCTGTCTGTGTCTCTGTCTGTTCCTGTCGCTGTCCTTGTCCCTCTCCGTCTCCCTTTTCCTGTCCTTGTCCCTGTCCCTCTCCGTCTCCCTTTCCCAGTTCCTGTCTCTGTCTATCACTTTCTTTATCGCTGTCCTTGTCGCTCTCCGGTCTCCCTGGCGCTGTCCCTGTCCATTTTCCTATCCCTGTCCCTGTCTCTCTGTCTCTCTCTGTCTCTCTCTCTCTGTCTGTCTGTCTGTCTGTCTGTCTCTCTCTCTCTCTCTCTCTGTTTCTCTGTCTCTCTGTCTCTCTGTCTCTCTGGCTCTCTCTCTCTCTCTCTCTCTCTCTCTCTCTCTCTCTCTCTGTATCTCTCTCTGGCTCTGTCTGTCTGTCTGTCTGTCTGTCTGTCTGTCTGTCTCTCTCTCTCTCTCTCACCTCTACTACTACTGCTACTGCTACTGCTACTGCTACTGCTACTATTATTACTATTATTTTTTATTTATTTATTTTTAAATTTAAAAATTATTATTATTATTATTATTATTATTATTATTATTATTATTATTATTATTATTATTATTATTATTATTATTATTATTGCTTTAATTTGGATGTAGCGCACTAAGATGCTGCGCTTGGCTTTTGATTGGCGCTGTAGAAATATGAAGATTACGATTACGATTTATAACTCGACATCGGTCGAGCAATGCAGACAAAGACGGTTCATTAAGTTTATGGACCAGAGAACATGACCAATGAAGCTTCTTCACATAACCCAAATGAACCCATTCCACTTGTCTGGCCAGCCGCAGCCCACAGTCTACACCGGGCGCTGTCTAATGACGGTCCGCGAACGGGGTACAAGAAGCTATGCATACGCAGCTGAGAGAAGCGTCCAGCAGTGCAGGAGGAAGCAAAGTCCTCTTTCTCCCTCTCCCGCTCTTTCACCCAAGACGAACTGACCCAGCCACATTCCCCCCGCATAGCCTTTTATCCCTATTCAGAGCTGGTGCATCTTGAGCCCAATGATAAACAGAGGGTTTGGGGAATTAGCTAAAACTCAAGGTTCTTTCTTGCATTCTCCCCATTTCACACTCTCTGTACTACCATGCACCTAACAATATATAGGATATATATAGGCCTATATATAATATATAGGCAGGGTATATATAATATTAATAGGCTATATGGGTATAATTATGTGTGCGTGTGTGCAAATGACACTGAACGCTGAATGATCATCAGTTTTTAGCAATTTTTTAGTAAATGTTTCATCCTTTTCTCCCATTCTTCTGACCCTGGTCTACTTTTCGGATAACGCATCAGAAGAAATGCGCCGTTCTATCATGTACGCTAAATACGCTTAGGCCTACTACAGTTCTACAAGTTAGGCTTATCGTGGTGGCATGTATGAGGCTGCGCGTAGTCCACATCTAGACGTCTAAGTCTGATGGTTTACACACCGTGACAAAATTCTATGATAATCATTGTGCACTTTGTTCAAATGGAATCAAGGTTGCAGTCAAAATCCAAGGAGCTGTGTGCGTGTGCGTGCATGTGTGGCTTTGTGTGTGTTTGTGTGTGTGTGCACGCGCGCATGTGTGTGTGTGTTGCAAAACCAGTAGGCCTAGGCCTACAATTATAAAACTGCTCAAATGATGCCCTAGCTACATCGCTGGCATCACTATCATTAGGCTTAGTTAGTCGACGTCATAAATTTAAATTTTGCTCCTTTATATCTCAAGTCAGTTTAGGCTAAGTCGACTTGTGATAAAATTTATTTCATTTCACTTTTCTGTACAAATTCGAATTGAGTCAGTTGCGCTTAGCAGAAACGACTCTACGTAGGTCTACTCGCCTTGAGATCATCCTAAGCTTGTTGCTGTTTAACGACACTGTGTGATATCAAAGTTGATTAGTGTCTCCCGGATAAAACTTTAAAAGTGCTGGCACTGTCAGAGAACAAACAGTGGCGGAGTTGGAACTGAGATGATCCAATGGCCCCCCCGTCTACTAGTTGGGATCGGCTCCCAGACCAAGGCCTGCTTGTCAACCGTGGTGCACTTTTGTCGAGTGGGATTATATCTGCTGTGAGAGCACCATTAATTTTTTTATAACAGTTACTGGTAGGCTTACTTCTTCGAACCCGAGGTAGAAACAAATTTGGGTGGAGTTTGGAGAGAATACAAAATGTAACAAAATAGACTTATTAAAATTTAGCTTTCACTTGAAGGCCTATAAATTATGCCTACTTATATTCATATGGACCTTTCACATCGAAACTTACAGATGAATCGGAGATTGAATTATATTGCAGCAAGAGCTGGCTGTAGGTCTATGTTCTAGGGCGTTCTCGGTCTGTTTTTTTATATTCTCAGCCTACTTTATTAGAACTACATCATTCTGCTAAACTATGTTTAGTGCTGAAATAATAATAAAAAAATATTTTACCGCGTAAACTAGCGTGATTAATCACTAGTTTCTCGGTAGCGCATTGGATAACCAGGATAACACACTGGCCTGTAGATCAGCGGACCTTACTTCGAGCCCCTCCCGTGTGCGGACGAGCTTTGTTGGCTGCTATTAACGCCGATTTTGCAGGCTCTCTGTTAATAGTTAAGATGTATGTCTTCACTCTTCTGTCATTTGCGTTCTTTTGAAGTGTTTCATTTGCATTATTCTACAGTCTACACTGTAACCGGTTAAAAGAAAATTATTATAATCAATGCTGCGTTTGTCATACTTCTTCACTCTTCAGGTACAACGGCAGCGAGCTACGTGACCTTCGCTATTTAGAGTCGTTGGCTTACTCGGCTTTCGTTTCCGGCTATATGGAAGCACGTGCGACGATATTATAATTTTATTTGTTTCAGAAGTAACTGTTATCCATTTTAATCCACGTATATCGGTAAGAATATTTGCTCTTATTTATGTGCTACATTGTTAATCTGAAATTCTCAATGCAGTAAGCATATATGTTTAGGGCGAAGAGTAGTGTTGAAGAAAATTTTATTGAATTTTAAACTTGTGCAACGTGATCGGCGCTGATCGCAGACAAGAAGAGCAGTTCTTTTAACTAGCCCTGAGGGCCTCAGGGCTAGTTAAAGGAACTGAGGCTGAGGCAGACATGGTTTTGAAGTGTTAACGAAATCCTTAATTAATGTACGTTAGCATAAATTAGTTAAACCATCGTTTTAACTTTGCAAATTATTCCACCGGAACAGCATACGTATTTTATCAATTTGACCACTCATGTCATAATTAGTTTTTATTTCAGGAACAATTATATGGTTAAATTCCAGAATGGCTCGGTAGTAAGTAAACAATAGCCCAATGTTTCCAACAACATACGGCGATAAATAGCACAATGTTTAATATTTTATTTATGTATGGAAGAAGAAAACAAGGGCGGTCAAGGAAAAGGTGGATGGATGAGATTCACGAAACAACAGGAATGAACTTGGAAGAACTAAGGGAAGCGACATCAGAAAGAACGCAATGGAGAAAACGGATCATGTCGGTCACTAAAGCTCAGAGAGCTGAAAGCACAAGGTAACTAGGTAACAATTACAAGTAAATAATTAAAATAAAGGTAATAAGAAATCTAGGTAAACATGTATTTTAGCGTAATTAATTATTTTCACGCTTATAATGGCACAAAAAGCGTCTTAAAATATTTCTGTCAACGTGCTATTGCCAAAGTGATGTATTATTATACTTCGAATATCTTAAAAAGAAGGATTTCCACCGAAAATTTTTAATATTTTGTCGTAACAAACCGCCGATCCAAGTTGTTGTTCAATTGCAACCCTTTCCGGAAGTGGCGCGCGGCAAGCAAAAATTACCGTAATAAATAAGTAAGTAAAAGTCCACCTTTTTCAATTGCTTCAGTTGTGTTATGAATCCAACTTCTGTTGCAATAATAACTATTTTTTATCAATCCAGCTCCATTTTCAGCTTGATTATTTTTATTACCCCAGCTTCTATTTCTGCCCGTTATTTTCGTCAACCCAGCTTCTCTTTCAGATATAGAAATACCCTCATCCAGCTTCGATTTCTTAAGCGTTTTTTCCCATCAATCCGGCTTCTATTTCACATCTACAAATACCTTCATCCAGCTTCCATTTCTCATTTTTAACTTAGGACCGAAGTCTTGACGTAGGCCTACGTACACGTTATTTATAGTCGCATATACGTCGATGGTTTGGCGCGTACCCCAACTTCCGGTTAGATGTTGTGGTTCAATGGCGATTCGAACGTCGATTTCGCATGGGAAATGCAACATTTTAAAAACGTATTTTCTGTCAATCTTCGTATTCTTACGAAATTTTAAGTGTGCTGTTAGATGAGTTAGACCTTTGCAAGTCATTAGGAATAATTTACGGCGCTTTTTGTGTCGTTAAAAACGTTAAAATAATTAATTACGCTAAAATACATGTTTACCGAAATGGGTTATATAAATAAAAATGAAACTTTACAATAGTTCGTGACACAATCACGCCGAAAGTTACGCACCGATTGTTTTGAAAATTTACCAAAACCTTCCATTCCAATAGCACCGTGTCTTAAGATTTCTTTTCCAGAAAAAAACGCAATCTTTTCCACAAAAAGTGAACTTTGTAATACGTTCAACCGCCATTTGCAAATTCAACCAAACCGCACGCTTGCAAAATTTCATAATCGTCTTCACCCGAAACACAGTGACGAAACATGAATGAGGTCGCGTGCCGTGACGTCATAAGCGAGTCGCTTAATAATTCCATTACGAAAGCGGCCTTTCAACATTCTTGGGCTCTATCCGCTGTCAGTAAGGGACGGTGTGAGGGAGGAAAGGAGCGGAGGGAGAGGGGAGGGGGAAAGGGAGGGGAGGTCTTTTTTGCCACAGCAACGCGTGGCTGGGTACAGCTAGTAAAAAATAAAAAGTATTTAGAAATAGAAGCTGGACGACAGTGGACGCAGGTATGTTTAGACCTAAAATCGAAGCCGGATTAACGAAAATAAATGTTAATTTATATGACTTAAAATAATCAATCTAAATAATTAATACATATAATTTGTAACACGTGTAATTGTTTTTTATTCAGTTTGTGAAATTACACGTATCGATATGGGGGGGATGGCAGTGGGTAATAGACTGGGGGTAAAGTCCTAGAACCATAATTCTCATGTTTTGTAAAATTATAAAACTTTTGATTACTTGTATGTAATTATTTAATGAATAAAATATTATTACACATGCTTCCTTTCGCGGAAACAATGGGCTATTTATTGCCGTAGGCTGTTGGAAACATTGGGCTAATGATTGCCGCACGTGACAGCGCTCTATTCTGCGCTGATCTGTGGCCACCATATTGTTTACTTGCTACCGAGCCATTCTAGAATTTTACCATTTGCGTTAATGGCATACAAGCTGGATTGCTAAATAGATGCCGGATTGATGAAAAAATTGTGCTGTTCCAGTCCATGAAATGTATATTTTATTCCGCTAAAACGAGATTAACGACCCTGGGCAAGTTGTTTACGCACACGTGCCTCTGTCACCAAGCAGTATAATTTGGTCATCCCACTTCGTGGTTTGTTTTCAATATTTTCATCTGTAACTAAAATAATAATCGCCGCTGAAGTTACAATGGAGAAATGGCTTCGAGACTATTATTTTTTTGGATAAAAAAATTGATAAATTACCATGATGTGGGATGAGGGATGAAAATCTGCAGACTAAAACAAGAAGCTGGATGATTTTTGCTGATTTTTTAGTGCAATAAATGCGATGATTGATGCGCAAGTCTTGTATTGGGGGGGGGGGTAATCTGAAACCGGTTTCAAGTTACGGGGGGGGGGTGGGTTATGTTTAGGAGGGGTTAATCTGAAACCTTTACACCGTGTTAGAACTGCCGGTAGATGTTATTACTGGCACTAACTGACTGGCAAATATTAGGCTGTAAATCAGAGCATTCTAATTTGCCCCAAACTGCGGTGGTCATATTTGTTTACTTTCTGTATATTGGTCACTGATCTGGTGTGCTTGTTTACGGATTGATTTAGCTGTTGTGCAATTTTCATGTATAATATACAAATGTACATATATATTTTAGACTTGAATGTCTGATATGCGGTGAAAAATGACGTGCCTGCTTTGAAGTAACCTACTGAGAAATGGATTCCGGGAACCACGCCACAACCAAACATCTGGTGAATTGTTCCTGTAAGTGAAAATCCTTTTAATTTCCAGTGATGAATAAATTGCTTTGGTGTTAAGTGATATAATACAAGTGATAGTGTATGCTGCAGGAACAAGATGTTTTGCTTTACGATTTTTTTTACGATTATGATTGCTAAATCTTCAATATATTCATGTTATTGTTGTCTAGGAAATTGTTGTTCCACCCCTTTAAGGTGACTACACAGGGAGACTCTTGGTCCAACTATGACTAAGTAGGGCAGTCTTTAACTTAGTATCTATAGATAATATTAGTTTGACCTCTAGGCACTAAGTGGGGTAGCACAGAATCCCATTTCAGGTTGTCAACCGCAGCATGGCCATTGGCTTAAGATGAGAGGAATGGCTGAGAAGTTCTAGGAAGGGAGCGTAGCATCTACGAAAGGCCATTCCAGATCAAGGGGCCAGTGGTTCCGCTTAGTGGAGGTGAAAGCAACAGGAAAGCAGACCTTGTTCAGACTAAAAAAATATAAGCGCAAGTGAGTAGCACTAAGAGCTTGTTCTGGTAGGCAGGAGACTGCTCTAGTTTGGTGCTGCCTACTAGACCTAGTAGGCAGCACCAAACTGGAGCATCATTCCTATATTCGATTACCTGCTTGAGGGGGAAGCAGTGGAGCCAGGAGAGCATCACTCATAAAGCTGGATATATGGGTGAATGCTACATGATTATATATGTTTGTTAATGGAATTGAAGTAGTTAATAAATATTACGTCAGAAAAATTTTAATTCATGCTCCGCTCTGTGCTCGCTGCTTAATGAACTTGTCTTTTCTTCGTTAACTTTGATCTAATATTCTTCTTTTGATAACATTATTCTTACACCTCTGAAGAATTGCATTTGCTATTCCATGTTCAATCTGTACAGCAATTATTAACTTCTTATTAGAGGATGCATGTAATGTTGATTTGCTCTAATCTTCTTGCCATTGCAGGAGCCGTGGTGACGTTCGAGCCATCATTCACGTGGAGGTCGTCCTGATCTGTTGCAGCAGAGCCGTACACACATTCGGAATACTTGGTCGTACAGTCTTCCTGGTGATGTCCTCTGCCGGGTTGCTAAGGCAACAGTTGTGTCTTCAGTGATAGATGCATCTCCGGCCTAGTGATGGTCTCTCAATGGCATGGGACCGTGAAAGACTCCAGAGACTTGTGTTAAAAATAAGTAACGCCGGATACCTTCCGCCTAACTTTCCGGGGGGGGGGTCAGTTGGTGCGTTGTGCTTGATGCTAGCCTTCTGATAATTGTATTAATGAATGAGTTCTTTGTTCTGAACAATCAATGTTGCCTCGAAGACTTGTTCAACTTTATAATCTGCGACCCTGCGATTAAGATGTCACCTTGCTCTCCAGGAGCGATAAAAATTTCATACCAAGGATGGCATAGGATGCTTTACGGTGTCCTTAATTGAACACTCATATATAAATTGCTACAGACCTAGGCCTTAACCCTAAAACACTCATCCACGACAATTTTTTAGTCGTCCTGACTCGACTGCAGATTTTGTATCTTGTTGCATTTGTGTCAACTAGTGTACACGGTTTTTTTCCAGTCACTGTCAATGAAGTCCAACTTTATTGTGGTTCATCCTTTTCAAAATCTCATGGCAGAAAACAAACATCCTGATAGACAGCATGTTTGGCAATGGCTAGTATAGTGATGTAACTTGGAGGAACCTGCCTCATAATAATTCCTATTATTGGGCACAGCATTGCTTACAAAAGTGAGCATATATTCTTTTTTTGATGGGTTTGTCAGACCTTTTGATTGTTGTTAATGACTCTTCCTTAAATTTCTGTTATAGAAGTGTAAAAATGTATCAAAATTACATTGGTATATCAGCATGTGTTTTATCAATTAAATGCTATTGAGTTGTATAAATGATGTTTATTGGTGAACATTAATTAGAATTGTCTGACTTACTTAGTTGATGATTGATTTTTACTTGGTGTAACTGTTTGCTGCGTATAGTGTTCAGTCAACTTTGTATGCATACACCACAATTAAGCCTTTGAGTAGGCTCCTTTTATCCATTTCCTGACTGAATGAATATGAAGTTGTGATGATTTTCTTTCTTTCTACATGACTATATAAAACAAAGCTAGAAGGGGCGCTATAGAAATGTAGAAATAAGTAATAGATATTGACCGTGTTAATTGTTTATAAAATTATGTGAGCTGAGTCTGAAATGTGATATTAATGAGGGTTATTAGTACCCAAAGAACTGTTGTTTGCACAGTTAAGTTATAACCTTACTCTTTGCAGCATGTTGCATTATGGGTATGGAGGCAGAATCACTTTGGTTTTAAATCACAGTTTTATGCTGATGGTGCTCTGGAGTCGAGAAAAAAACCTAGGAGCGCCTCTCTTCAGTTCCTGCATGGTTCTGCTTCAACAATCTGAACATGGGCGTGATCTTCATTCAACTTGAACTTTAATAACCTTATGAGACTAAGATTCAAACTAACCTGTTGAAACCCTTGCAATGAATGCCTCTATCCACCTTCAGGCAATGGTTTCTGCTTACTTATTTCCATCTTCAATAATGTGTTTTCTGGTTGAGCCTTGATACAGCACAGACGTGGGCTTTATGCATTCAATGTTGCTACTAATGGGTATGGAATTGACGACCGTTATTTATCTGTTGCTTGAATTTCTGTTATATTTTAAGAAGCGTCTGATAATTCTCATTTCTCGTTGACTGTCAGACAGCTGGATATCTAACTGCTGCAGCATCTAATTGAATTGTTGTGTGTAGTAAAAAATGTTTGTAATAACAATTGTTCTTGTGGAAAATAAAAATGTTTTATCTATCATATAGTAGCAGTTGCTTTGTTCTAATGTTGCACAGTTGTTTCAGGTGGAATGCAGATGGATAAATCATCTACGATCTATCTAGCATGCATGCATTGCATAGATGGGTAAATGATATATAATCTATCTAGCATGCATAGATGGTAAATCATATATAATCTATCTAGCATGCATACATTGCATAGATGGGTAAATCATATATAATCTATCTAGCATGCATACATTGCATAGATGGGTAAATCATATATAATCTATCTAGCATGCATACATTGCATAGATGGGTCAATCATATATAATCTATCTAGCATGCATACATTGCATAGATGGGTAAATCATGTATAAATCTATCTAGCATGCATACATTGCATAGATGGGTAAATCATATATAATCTATCTAGCATGCATACATTGCATAGATGGGTAAATCATATACAATCTATCTAGCATGCATACATTGCATAGATGGGTAAATCATATATAATCTATCTAGCAGGCATACATTGCACAGATGGGTAAATCATATATAATCTATCTAGCATGCATACATTGCACAGATGGGTAAATCATATATAATCTATCTAGCATGCATACATTGCACAGATGGGTAAATCATATATAATCTATCTAGCATGCATACATTGCATAGATGGGTAAATCATATATAATCTATCTAGCATGCATACATTGCATAGATGGGTAAATCATATATAATCTATCTAGCATGCATACATTGTATTGATGGGTAAATCATATATAATCTATCTAGCATGCATACATTGCATAGATGGGCAAATCATATATAATCTATCTAGCACACATATGGTTTAGATATCCTTTTGGCATATGTATGGCATATGAATTGTATATGAGGCCTTTATGGGTTTGTCATATAAAAAAGATATGGGCTGTCGGGTGCAAACCACATGAATTTAGAGATCTTTACCATATGACGTCCAATATGACGCACATATGGGCTCAATATGACAATGTTGTCAGGGGCGGAATTTTAAAAAATTTCTGGTTGGGGAGGGGGCACATCCCCCTCCCCAAACCCCTCCCCCTTTTCCCAACCTCTCGGCGCTACGCGCCTCGTCGATCGGCCTTCGGCCGCTCGTCCACCACCTCCCCATTTGGCCCCCCCATTTCAACCTTCTGGATCCGCCACTGAGTATAAGGGTTACACTTATTTATCGTATTTATCACCAGTATATGTTTGCTCCAACGAAAGCATTATCTTTTAGTGAGAATGGTTTGGTATGATTATTAACCAAAAGACGCAATTAAAAATGCACTGTAATTGAACCGAGGGGGAAAATATTTTGGGTGATTTATGCCTGACGTAAAACTAAAGCGTTGTGTATGACTGGGAAATATGTCCAGGAGCCTGCGAATTTCGGTGGGAGTAAATCTTCTAGAGGCGATTCTGTCCGAGGACTATATGTCCAGGTATTATTTCCGGGTATTATGTCCGGGATTATATACAGAGGGGTTATGTCCGAGATTATGTACAGAGGTGTTATATCCTATACATCCAAGTGTAATACGTATACTTACAAAAGACAGATTGACATGAAAACTGCAATCAACCATCTTGCTGCAGACCTTCCGGGAAACTTAATTAATCAGCATTAAGTCTATTCTACTTGTCAAAACAGTTCTAAATCATGGAGCAAGCTGCTGTCTATTGTTTAACTGTTTTCAATCTCTCCGTGTAACTTCTTCCTTCCCTTTTTTATATCGCTCATCTCTAGCCGCTAATTGGTTCTCCATGCTCTAACTACATGTATGCTATCCAATCAGCGTAAGATTCTTCGTTTCTTCAGATTTCCCTCTTCTCGTCTCGGGGACGTCTCCTGTTATCCTGTCCAATGTCCATCCTCTGTGCGGCTCCATCTTTCAGTCTCGTTTGATGAATGGAACCTTCATATTAGTTTTGCCATCATTGATATTGATTCGTTGATTGATTGATAGATTGATTGATTATAAATAACAGTCCGATCTTACTTATCTGCTTCGAACAGCAATTATATCTTACATGTATATTGCAGTCCAGACAATGTAACAGCTTTTACTCAATACTCAACTTGTTATTGCATTGTATCCCACATTTCAATACAGAATATTAATATCTTTGCCCAGCGATATTTTCTGCTCAACCAGCTAAAAAAGTGAAGTCAGAAATAGGTCTACGTGTATTCACAGCATATATAGCCTATTTATGTAGCTCTAGGCCTATAATATATATAATATGAAATTTTATACATAACCTACATGTATGCTCATTCCTTTAGTTTGGAATGAGATTATTCCCCGTCAGTAGGATCAGTCATCAAAAGACTAATTATGTATCTGTTACCAGATTGGATACGAAAATAATTCGCGAATGCATAGACTACACCTATTATAGCACCACTAATGAAGGATAGGCCTATGATGAGTTGTTTCCAAAAATGCTCTTGTTAATCACGGCTTTTGGAATCGATTGCAACCTTCTGTAACAGTGAATTAACAGCGCATGTGTTTATAACAATAGGCTATATGCTATATAACGCGAAGAGTGTGGATGGATTACCAATTTCAAATCATAAACTCATTAACTTTAAAATGATCTGGCCGAAAAGTTATAGAGAGAAGATGGTATTTAAATTCATAATATCATTGTATGGAGTTTATTGCATCAAACTTGCAGAATAGGGCGTATACGATTAATTTATATTATCCCAGGCGTGGCAAACACAATGGTATATGACGGTTAATGTTTTTGCAAGAGCTTGAAAATGAAAATCAGCAAATTAAGAACATGGCTACTTTCACGAAGGTTTCTAAATGTAAATTTCTCAAAGTCACGTTGTGTTTCATTAATATTCTAACATTAGTACTTTAGTAAGAAGAAATTTGTTGAAAAGCAAAAAATTTAAAGTTCTCAGTTAAGAAAATGGGCGTCAATTTTACAGAAGGGGGCAAGTGCCTTATGTGCGCCCTTATGTGCGGGCGCTCATGCATGACCGAGTGAACAACTGGAAGAAAAGCAAGAATGTTAGAAAGCATCTTTGTTTATTGTCGACCTCTTTTCCTTCCTCTCCCTCTCATATTTTATCGAACTGCCAAGCAACGGTGGCCAATATTTACATTTCCAGAGTACGAATTTAATGCTGCCAATTTCTACTCATATCAACCCTTTGTTCAAGCAATAGTCTCGGAGGTCGCTCGAATATCACTCTTTCGCAAACGGTCGTAAATAGGTAAGAATTATTTTCTCGCATCGTCTTCCGATTAGTCTTCTGACGTCATCGAGTGATTCCTCTAAGCGATGCTTCCTTCGAGTTCTTAAATTCGGACAACGCTGGCCTTTTTTTTTCTTCGCGGTCTTTTCGGTTGGCATCCGACCCTGGCCAGACTTCAGCAGACGATTATCTGGTGCGACGACACTTAACTATAAGATTCTGAGCACGTGCAAAATGCCGTCAGCTGCAACAGATTTCATCCACTGGAACACTGGGCACACTACCCCCACCCACCCCGTCCAGGAGCCGGACATGGTCTACGCGCATGCCATATGAGTCTATTGTCTATGCTAAGACCAGAGAAAATGGTCGACAGACTGATGACTGACGTCCAAACCTGTTGCTCTCCCTCTCCCTCTCCTCCCACACCATCTCGGACATCCAGAGATGGTCATTTTTTGGTTTCAGGATATCCCATAGGATTAGCTTTGAGGCACATATTTAGCAAACTTGTTATGCACGGTCTCCATTGTCAACGTCTGTTTAACGCTGTTGGAGTTAATACCATCGCCAGACTACTTTATGCCTCCCCTGTTTGGTGGGGATTTGCCAATGCAGCGGATCGTAAATGCCTCAGCGCCGAACGGTATTCGGAGAAAACTGACCCGTTCAGGTTAATTAATCTCTACAGGTTTTCCTATAGTGTTGACGAATACTGTTCTAGAGCTGACTCCTCTGCTTTTTTTCATTCAATCCACTTAAACTCTGGTCAGATCCTTCACGCCTTCAGCCCTTCCTTACGCCGGGAGGAAGGCTGCATGATGTTTATAATAAGAGTCTCTGGTATAAATTATTCCATGCATGATTATCTAAGATCCATCCATTTAAAGTCCTGATTCTGGTCTTGAAGTCTCAAATCGGTCTTGCTCCGAAGTATCTGTGCGATCAAATAGCCTACTTCGCCCTTTTATTCCATGCATGGTTATCTATAGTAGCCATCCAATTTATCCAAATACTTTTCGGAGCAACCCAGGGTAAACCATTATTATCGAAGCAAAGAGATCAGAGTTTATTTGTGTATTGAGCCTTATTTGTGTCATCTGTCCTCCACTTTAGCATCTACTAAAGCATTTCTTCTATGCTAATTTAATTAGCGCACCCCTGATCTAATAGGCACTGGTCGGGCTCTTCTTTCCATTTGTCACCGACAATGACTGGTTCCTCTGAGTCAAATTCTCAGTCAATCATTTAGTCCATCCCAAAATTTGCATATAATTAGGCTTAGTCCTTAACTATGGGCGTAACTTTTCTCCAGATAGTGGTGGTAGCTATTATAGGCCTGGTCCTCTGCAACTCTGTTCATTACGCGTCCCTTTCTTCCTCTCGCCATAATTTCTTCGTTTATCCATTCATCATATAAGAATTTAGCATGCTTTGCCGGCCACTTTTGTTTTGAAAAGTAGAATAGTAGGCCTAGTATATAGCCTACGCTCAAATTTTTTCAAATGAATTTGATAATTAAACTGTTTATAGAAACTCGATTTCGTAACGTTAAGTCCAGACTGCAGCAAAGTGGATGTCTTCGCATATTTATGAGGGGAAACATAATTATATTAATATAAAGAACTGGGCCGTATAGGGTATATAGCGTGAACTGTGAACACACCGTGGAAGTCTATATCAGCTCTGCCGTTATTGTGATTTTAAGTATGCATGCATATCGAATAGCCCATGCAATGCATATGCTATAGAGTATAGACAGCCAAAATGCTTTCATGTTAAAAAATAAAGTTCTTTGCAGGACAAAAGGGGTGATATCTGTCACTTCTAAAAAGTGCCATGGTGCCATGGTGACAGGACACCACCACCACAATGGATAGATACGCCTTATAGTATATGACCTCATCTCTTATAGTATCCATTAAAACTGGCCTGTGTGGAGCAAAGGCTATAGGCTACAGTTCTACTAAAATATTTATCCATATAAGACTCATAAGTGAGTTAGGCCTATATATTTTTTCACAACAACATCCATATATTTTGCTTTTTATTCGCACTCAATCAAATAGAAATCGAATCAATAGCAAAAGCTAACAACCGAAAACCCATGCATATATAAATTATAAAATGCACGCTTGGCATAATTATGATATATATATATAATGATATGATCTCTCGCACCCTGATTGTATTTAATCATCACCTCCCGAATGACCGCGTGGCGACTGATGAGTGGGAGAAACGCAAAGAACGAGTCGAAAAGATTCTAAATTATTCACAGAACGTCGACGATGACTTGGAATTGAACTGAGCCATGGGCTTAAGAGAGCATTGTGTGATTTATTAGAAGGCTTGATGCAGATAATCGGTCAACTGCTCTTGCGTGACTTCAACTGTATTCTTTGCAATAACTCAAACACAAGTAAGTAACTTATACAATGTATTACATCGGGTGCTGTTTTCCAGTTGATTCCTCCTCTACTTTTGTACATTGATCTTAACTTTTGCAACACCGCATGCGATTTTTCTTGCCTATCTAAAATTCTAAATCATATGCGCGGTTCATAGTTGGAGAAAGTGGTTTAGCTGTTCGCCAACGCCAAGAGCAGCCGGAACTCTAATTTTGTTTTTACATTTGCCAAAATAAAACCTGTCCTTCGAATCTATAATCGATGTAGGCCTATTCTTATTAGATCTATAGGCTATTCGATATCTACTGCATGTTTTGTTATGCACAAAAATGATGTCTAGAATTATGCATATACAATGGTCCATTCTTGGAACAGAAACACACTCAGGTGATGGGTCTGCTTCTTTAGGTGGCGGGTTTCAAATTTCAATGTCAGGCGCTAGATCTCAGATCGGGAGGGGTCCGGCTGAATTCAACTGCAGTGGCTCATCCAGATTTAATTGTTTGACGCCTAGAAAGAGATTAAGTTTGTCACGTCATGTCAAGGATGTCTACTGTTGCATACATTATTAATTTCATGTCTCACCCAAATGTTAATAAAGACACGCTGTCAACCAGCGATTATAATTAAAAAATAGTGACAATGATGTTGACAATGCCTTCAATATTAACGAGATGTCACGATGAACGCCTGAGACTTTTAACTATTACATAAATATTATATCATTTGGAGTCGTTCGACGAATCTTCGGCATGCAGCTGCTGCCATAGTCGTGGGGCGCGGTGGTATAGTGGTGGGTTCGGTGCCTTGTTGCCGGAGGGTTCCATGTTCGAATCCACCTCAAGCCGTAGCGTAAGGACCCTTAGCAAGTCTTTCACTTGCAGTTGCTCGTGCGCTTCGGCGTGAAACTACGATTCAGTGTCCGCGCTGTGGTTGGGAACGCCTCGGAGTAGATAGCTTGAAGGGGCGCTATAGCAAAAGCGAGGAATAAATAAAATAAAAATGATGATGCCATCAAAAGTAAAAGAACAACGGCGGCGACATGTGTCTTTATAGTCGTCGTCTTCTTCATAATTTTCATGAAACTTTGATGATGTTTGTGACAACAAATTCTTTTCTCGCGAAGCAGACGAAGACAAAAACGTCACACAAACGCCACGGTCATCAACCAGACAGACGATGATTAGCTGCAGCAGTCTGAGGAATGCTTCCATTGGCAATGTATGTGGGTCCCAGAGAAACAGTCAACCAGTCAGCCATTCAGACAGCCAGTCAATCAGGCAGGCAATAAGTCAGGCATCCAGTCAGTCAGGCTATCAGTCAGGCTAGAAAGCAGGCAATCAGTCAGTAAGTCAGTAAGTTAATAAGCCTGTATGGCAGGCAGGCAGGCAGGCAGGCAGGCAGGCAGGCAGGCAGGCAGGCAGGCAGGCAGGCAGGCAGGCAGGCACGCAGGCAGTCAGGTAGGCAGGCAGGCAGGCAGGCAGGCAGGGAGACCGGCAAGCAGGCAGGCAGGCAATGTGCTAATGACATGTCTTCCTGTTGCATGTTTGCTCTTCGTAATCCAAACAGAAAATAAAAATTATGTCTCCGTTGAAAGGTGATCGAGAAAAATATCGCTTCCACAAATGAATTCAGTCGAAGGGAATAAGAATTATTAGGATAGGCCCTGCTACATGAAACCGACAGAGACAGACAGACAGACAGACGCGCTGATACGCAGACAGAAGGAGACCTATATAGTATATATTGATAGGCAAATAAACACAGAACCGTATAATCTCCAAATTTCCAGAGCGCCACTCGAAAGCCAAGCGCAGGGCACTGGCTTATTCACGAGCGCTGTGTCAAGTCAGAAGGATTGTCCAAAAGCGTAGTCCGCAGAATAATAGAATCAGAGGTGGCAAAGCAGCTGTTAAGGTGGGTGGCGCGCTTATAGGTCGAGAGTTGGAAGCCGGAAGATCAGGTGAGTCGGGGTAAGGGTGCCAGAAAGGCAAGTGCAGACTGAGAAATTATCTGTAGGCATTGTTTCAGCCTATAAGTTAATTAATTCATTTGAAAATAATTTGAATTTTTCACTTTGAATGCCTTTCTAGCAATTAATTAAAAGGCATAGGCCTATATGTATTGCAAGACCTTCTCGCGTATTCTCTTAGTAAGGGGTTAGAGATTTTATTCGTATATTATTGGGTCTCAATAAGTCCCAAAACTCTATTTCTGTCTTAGTTATAACCTCTGACAAGAGGTTCAGAATCAGTTTTAACAGGAAGTCTGAAAGTCAACTACTGGAAGCGAGACATTTCGAAGTAGCCTATATGCTATAGGCCTACATGCATGTATACGTGCGGTCCTACTGTGCAACAATACTGACAAGGGAAGATATGGTGTATACACTGTATATACCGGGTGGCGCATAAAAAACGTCCCCAAACTTTGTTAATCTGGCAAAGATCTAATTTCAGAGATATCAAATATTAATTTACACCAAAATGTTAAGCAATCATTTCTGTGCACACATGTCAAATTTCAAGAGAGTATGTTTATTATATCACACTCTGCGGCAAGGTTATAACGTCGTACCTGTTCAAATATTTTGCACAAAACTACGTCATTTATTTTGCCGCGAACGAAAGTCTTCAATTGCGCCAGTAAGACTTTATCATGAGACTAGTCGTTTCTCTAAACAAATTTAATGGCATCTGCTGGAGTTTCGATGCACGGTAAAACACACATCATCGTCATTGATCCTCGGAAAACCAAAGTCAATGGAGAGTAGGCCTATTACATTGGCTTGTTACGCGATAAGCTCATTCCCGAACGTCGTATAGGCCTAGTACGTAGACTCAATCCTGATGACAATTAGGCCTACATCTTTCAACAAGACAGTGCTCCTTCACATCGTTGCAGATTGGATCAGCAATTTCTTCAAGCAAACATCCCTGGTTTTATCCACAGTGATGCCTGGCCTCCAAACTCTCCCGATCTAAATCCTATGGTCTACTTATGCACGGAGCGCCCCAAAGGAGCTTGTGTAATGTGTATGCTGGTAGCAGAAAATTGTTTCTAAAATTAATGCTGGCGAACTTAAGCAGGTCATTGAAGTAAAAAATTAATGGTCTCTATTAGACGACACACAAATAGGCCTACAGAAGTCAACAGGACAGTGGAAATAGCGTTTAAGGGTCGTTACAAGAGAAAGCGGAGGATCAATCAAACATTTGCTCGCGTAAAACATCATCATTAAACAACTGTGCAAAATTTTGGCCATGGGTCATACAGTTCTAACAAAAATTTCTCTCAAACGGTTGAGTATTTGTAGCTAAAATTTGGCTGTGTTGTACAAATATGAATTATGATTAGTTTGATGTACTATGATTTAGTTTATCTTTAAAATTGTTTAATTGCCAGCCTGCCAGGTTAACAACGTTTGGGAACGTTTTTAATGACGCAGGTTTGTGCAAAATATTTTAACAGGTACGACGTTATAACCTTGCCGCAGAGTGTGATATAATAAACGTATTCTCTTGAAATTTGACATGTGTGCACAGAAATGATTGCTTAACATTTTGGTGTAAATTAATATTTGATATCTCTGAAATTAGATCTTTGCAAGATTACCAAAGTTTGGGGACGTTTTTTATGCGCCACCCGGTATATACTGCATAAGCTTTTTAGTCATCGAAATCTCTGACGACCTTTTTTCTAATCAACCAAGGCGTAAAACGACACAATTTCATGTTTTTTCTACTATTTTCTGCTCGTCATTTTATATCTGTACCAACTTTCTACTTTGGTCTTTGTGAGGTAAGTATATATGCTATACTATAGTGTATATATATAGGCTACCCGCGAATACCCTCGTTTTCGGAGTTCAGTACACGATGCCATTTTCCCCCGAAGGTGAGTATGCGCTACATACCCGCGTATACCATATAGAGTACAGCCCTGATTGCGACAGTTTTGATGATTGCAAAGTCCTAAACTATATTGGTTCACTGAATAGGACAATAAAGCGTCTACTCATAGGACACTCTGTATATAGATAAGTCATCTTTTATGCCAAGCTTGTAAAATTTTATTGTCAATGCTATATGTAAATTCCCTTCGGGTTGTTATTACTAAGTATTTATCCAGATTGGCATGAATAGAGGATTTTTAAGATGCCATGCAGCGGAGGCTTAAGAGCGTATACGATACCGTGCGCAATTACATAGATCAGCTGTCCGGACAGTCCGATGGTTTGATTGTACACGATCATTATGACTAAGCAAACGACTGAACTAGTTATAATATCTATGACATCATGATATCTGTGATATATGATGATACCATGTAGTTGTGAGAGTCGCTTTGTAAATTTTTATATACAATGCGCGGCCTGCTCCTTGGCTGGTCATACGACCTGGAATGGGTTCATACTATTATATGCTCCTCATCAAATGTCTAATTTCTCACTGAACATTCTTAGACTGTCCGATTCGACCGGGGTTTAACTGGGAGCACTCATGAGTAGGCAACGCTAAATTGGCACTATATCAAATTGCTGTTATAAATAAATAAATGAATAAAATAAATACCGCGCTTTAACCACGCGCTGCATCAGTTTCCAAGTAATACCAGTAGGCCTATAGTCTTGTTGCGTGTTTAACGACTCTGCCATTATATCAAAGTCGATTAGTGGCGCCCTCCTCCCTCATCCAGGCTTGGGACTGGCACTGGCAGAGAACAACAGCCAGTGGCGGAGTTCCAGAGTTCCTGTCATTTCAGTAGTAGTTGAAGTGCTATATATACAGGGTGGGCCAAAAAAAGTGAGAACATCGCCTAAAAAGTAGTATAATTGCACCAAAACTTGTTTCACTGTATCCATAATAGCTTAAATTGTTCACTCATTCACTTACTTATCTATTTAGCTACATGATGTCTTTATTTCGACGTATTGTTAAGCAAAATTTACAACTCAAAACGTGCAAGCGTGTGATCGGGCAGAAGCTCAATGAAAATGTCACTTTGAAACGCTTGCAACGCAGTCGGCAGCTACTTGAGCGGTTTGCTAATGAGAGAAGTGTACGAAGCATCTGGTTTAAGCCTACAGACGAAAAGATATTCACCGATGCCACTCCAGTTAATTGTTTATTCCGTTGAAACAGCGAAAAATGTAAGTTCAGGAAAGTCGACTCATACGAGAACGTGACCATTTCAGCCGCGCGGTATCATGGTATCAGTTGATGTGTCTCGAATGGGGAAAACTAATATTGTGTTCGTTGAACCAGGCGCCAAAGTAAACAGTGAATACTATTATGGACATGTTCTGAGACAAGGCTTGCTGCCTGTAAGTCAAGCGATATGTGATCGCTATAACTGGACATTACAGCAGCAAGACGGAGCTCTATCTCGCACAGCCAGAAATACAATCAACTTTCTTCGTCAGGAGAATGTTAACTTCATCGAACCAGACATGTGGACACCGAACAGTTGTGATTTAAACACAGTCGATTATGCCATATGGGGTGCTTTGCAAGAAAAAGTCTACCTTCGGCGAAAATTACCACAGTTGAGTAGCTCAAGTTGACAATAATCGAGGAATGGAGAAATCTGGGGCAGCGCTTTATTGACATGCAGTAGCATAAACGAGTGGCGTCGACGTTTAGAAAAACTCGTTGAGAAGCAAGGAGGACACATTGAACATGATTTCTGATTAGATAAATACTTGGCAAACAAAAATACAAGAAAACAATATAATTAATAGAATTATATTTGTAAATAACTTGTATTCTACAAGATGTTCTCACTTTTTTTGGCCCACCCTGTAGATAGACAGTCAGAACATGAATGTTGTTCAATAATAATTATCATTGCAACCGCGTATCCTTGGCACAGAGAGATTTACCGGAATAAAGTGTCATTGATTGGTGTTCATGACGACTGCTGTACAGTCTATATATATTTCGCCTGCAGTTACATTATATATATTTATAATTGTATATATACCGTTTGACCCTGATGACCTCTAAACATGAACGACTGTATATGGTCTGTATATATATCGCCTGCAGTTATATATATATATAAAATTATATATAATTATATATAATCATATATATACCGTTTGACTCCTGATGACCTCTAAACGGGTGTTGAAATGGCGGTGGATTATTATCAGTCGATGCGACGACAGAGGTCGGTAGACGTCATGACACGTTGAATGAATCGGGACCAATGAATGGGAAAAATAGGCGCTACATCATCACTCTTCAATCCACCGTCAATTTATATGCATACAATTCGCAATCTAATTCCGGTTCAATCTATTCTCGCAAAACCGTGAAACCGATCAATCGACACAATCGAGAATTCTCTGGCCTGTTGTTTGCATCGTGCTATACGCATGAAACTGATCTATTACTATACATGTAGGTATACAACGCATCGGCCTCTCGCCGTCGTATTCTCGATCTCTGTCTCTCAGTCCATTCCGTATTCATTCATTCATTCGGACATTTTAAAGAGCTTCTTCAAGTAAAATAAACTACTCAGAGGCGCTCCCGACTACAGCGCGCCTAAAAAGAACAGTTTTAAGTTTAGTAAGGAACGATCCTGGTAGAGTTCCAGGGTGTAGGCGTAGCTCAAAAGGAAGGCCATTCTAGACCACCGTACCAACCACAGAAAAGGCTCGATATATATATATATATATAGTTTATAATATATATATATACTAGCCTCCAGCAACATAATACTACGAGGCAGGGGCGGATCCAGGGGGCCAATCCGGCCATGGCCACCCCATCGAAAACTGCCATGGGACGTGCCCTCCATTTGGTCTGAAATTAGCAAGACGAATATGGGTGTAATGGATATTGGCCCCCCCCCCCATTCGGAAAATTGCATGGGACGTGCCCCCCATTCGGTTTTCAAGTTGAGGACTAAAAAAAGGTCATCACCTTTTTTGGCGGATGAAAAGTACTTTTTCCCTAAACGACCGATCACTATTTTTCGAACTTTCGAAAAATTGTTCCTTTTTTCCGTCCAAGATCTAAGAAACAGTGTTCTGCATCCGCCACTGCAACGAGGCATTCTATATATACAGCTATATCGGATCTATTTTAAACAGCAGAAGAACGTTTTGCGCATGCGTAGTACGTTGAAAATGTGGGCCGAAGAATTATAACTTTATGACTCGTCGGTCTATGCAAGAGAATTCTAAGCATATGAAAATGCGGTTCAATGCCAGCTTGCGTTTTAGACAATGTCCGCCAGTATCTCATACTGCACAATATGTTCATTTCTGGCATTGAATGTCTCTGTTTGTGCATGAGAACTGTCCGTGATTTATCATCAGTCATAATAAGGCTGCAGAATGTTCAGCGTCAAATGCACAAAATGCAGGTTCTTATGACAGTCGCATGAAATACGATGTTTAATATGAGATTTTTCCTAACACAATTTTACAAAAACTGCCTGTGTACATTCTGTGACAGTGATCATAATCACTGGTTACTGCAACAGTCTGTGAAAACACGCACAGTTATAAAGAACTGCAATGTTGTACAGTGGGATAAAATATTAAGCAGCCGCGATGATCAGTCTGTTTCCTAATAGCAAGTCCCGCTATTTGCGTGCATATGCTTTATGAGAGTTTTTTGTTAGACTGCACGCCATTTTTACTGCAATCCATAAACGCGTTTATGTGGCTGGGAATCGCAAGAAGGACTACAAAACCAGTCACTTCTCTCTCTGTATGTCTGTCTGTCTGTCGGTCGGTCAATCTTTCTCTTCTTTTTTCTTGTCTGTCTGTCTCTCTCTGTCTCTCTTTCTCTGTATCACTCTCTGTCACTCTCTGTCTCTCTGTCTCTCTGTCTCTCTGTCTCTGTCTCTGTCTCTCTCTTTCTCTCTCTCTCTCTCTCTCTCTCTCTCTTTATATATATATATCTGTCTGTATGTATGTATGTTTCTATCTCTTTATCTCTGTCACTCTTCTGGTCTGTCTTCCTCTTCCCCTTTATTGCGACCGTATGACACTCCATCCAAGCAGCAGCAACAACAACAACAGCAGCAGCAGCAGCAGCAGTTGTTGTCGTCCGCTTGAAAGTTTCCTAACCGACGCGTAGACAGAGAAATGAGATGGAGGCGCTGATCGTCCTCTAGGCATCAGCAGCAGCATCATCATCATCATCAGCAGCAGCAGCAGCAGCAGCATCAGGCACAAACACAGCCGCTGTGAGACCTTATTCTGCATCGCACTATAAACAGAATCGCCTCCAGTCGTTAAACCATCGTTCGCGCGCTTCTCTCAGACTCTATTCGCTGCAGGGAAGTCGTCTGCAGAAACCGTCATCACTGACTGCCCGTCTATCTATAAGCAGCGGCTGCTGGAAAAGACTTCAACGACGTCAGCAGGTGTTGCCTCTGCATATAATATATATATACTTCTCTCTATATATATAGTCTATATATAGTCTGAAGTGTTAGCGACATCTTGTGGTTGCATGCAGAGCTGTTAACGTTAATCTCGTCGTAGCGTTATTGCATGGTGCTGCCTGTGAATCTTGCTTGCACACACATGGAGCTCATTTATTGACCAGTGTGGCCTATATAAAATTATAGGCGTATACGACATCGTATGGGGGACTTTAAAGACACTAACTTGAACTTATAACCGGCTCAGTGTGTGTGTGCGTGTGTGTACGTGTGTGTGCGTGTGCGTTCGTGTTTTTGTATGTCCGTGTGTCAATAGTGTCATCAAGCTTTTTGTTATTGAGTATAGCGAAAACAACTGCCTGTGCTACGCGGTGTTATACCAGGGCGTAAAGTGTGGCTGGACAGCCGTGGACGACGTCCAGGCGCTTATTTCAAATCTCGACGCCGTCCTGCCACTTATTTGGACAGCAGAATCTGCATGCATGGAGCAGTGACGGGCGTCCAGGCACTTCTTTTCTACACTTTAAGCGCTGAGTGTTACTTTACGATGCAATAAAATTTCATGAACAGTGAACACGTCAACATTATAGATGTGCACATCGTTTTGCTTAAGTTAACCTCTCATAAACTATTTACATATACTCAATTACACAAAACAGATGTAGCCTATACATATAATAATTATATACACACACATACAATTTATACATGTATATGTAGTCGTGTGACAGTTTATCTAGATGCAACCAAAGTGTCTTGTCGGGTGCTCTACATATCCAAGTGTTGTTTCAGTTCTTGGCGAAGTCTTAACTCCAACGGACAGTAACGGACATTGTTGAATAATTCAGAGTTGGAGAAAACATTCGTTGACTGCTTCAAACCAAGATGGATAGTTTGGATACAATGTTTTCCCCTTCGCCACCTCCTCCTTCATTCCCACCTCCCATTCCGGCTCCCTCTCTTCTTCCCTCTCTTCCCTCCTTCTCCCCTCTCTTCCCACTCCATCACGACGACTGGATCTTCGGCTTCATCAATCGCTCCATCACCAACCAATGTTCGAACGTCTCCACCTCCTTCTTCCCACCATCGTCGTCCTTCTCCTCCTCTCCGCCGACGAGCAGCAATCTTCTATTCTACAGTCGACAGAGAATCGTTCTCGAGATCTACGTCGTCTCGCTTCTCTGCCTCGTCGGATTCGTCGGCAACGCCCTGACGATTGTCGTTCTGAGTCGGACGAGAGGCAAACCGACGTCGACCGACTGGCTACTGCAGACGCTGGCCGTCGTCGACACCGTCTACCTCGTCTCCTGCTTCTTCGTCCAGACCCTCAAAGCCGTCACCGACCTGACCGACTGGCTGCCCGGTCTCTCCCACCACTTCCCCTACGTCGAGCAGTACGTCTGGCCGGTGGCGTCCATCGCACAGACGCTGACCGTCTGGACCGTCCTGCTGGTCACCGTTGACCGCTACGTGGCCGTCTGCAAACCGTTCAGCGTCCACCTGCGAAGCCTCAGCCGCGTCAAGGTCCTCGTTGTAGTCATCGTCGTCGCGGCCATTGTCTTCAACGTTCCGCAGTTCTTCGAGCGAGAGATCACGAAGGAGACGCAGCCGTGCAGCGGAGCGGTCACCGTGAAGGTGAGGGTGACGTCGCTGAGAAAGAGCGTGCTCTACTTTCTCATCTACAAGGTCATCTGCTATCTGATCTTCCGCAGCGTCGGTCCACTCGTCACTCTGCTCGTCCTCAACGTCCTTCTCATACAGACGCTCAGACGCAACCATCGCAAGCACCGAGGACTGACCGGCGGTGGTGGCGGCGGCACTTCGGCGGCGGTGGTGGCGGCGGTGGCGTCCAGCCATCGCTCGAAGAATCGCGAGAACATCACGATGATGCTGGTCGCCGTCGTCAGCGTCTTCATCGTCTGTCAACTTCCGGACGTCTGTCTGCGTCTCGCCATCCAGGCATCGACATACCTACCGACGAGCAACGATCGCGACTTCTACCGCAGCGTCAACGTCATCACGAACGTCATGCTGACGCTCAACTCGTCCATCAACTTCCTCATTTACTGCCTCGTCGGAAAGAAGTTCCGGCGCATCTTCGTGCAGACGTTCCTCGCGGGGCGCTGCGTCCCTCGGACGGGGGCGGTGAGCGAGGTCTCCGAGTCGCAGGCGCCGCCCCATCCGGCGTCGGCTGCTGCTGCTGCTGCCCCACCGCCCGGTCGAGAGCTGACGATTGCCGTCACAAGTACAAAGTGCGAGGACGTTGGAGTGAACGGGGAAGACACGCAGGAACTCTGTTAGAACGAAAAGAGTGAAACTGTTATAGTCTGTAGACTTACGCTCATCAATGTTATTGAACTTTGGAGGAGCAACGGATGTTATAAATTATACTGGACGGAAACAATATTTAACGAATTTCAGCTTTAGAGGAATTTTTAAACCTCACTTCCAACCAACTTCTATGTTGGTCTATGTAGCAGAACTTATTTATCTGTATTTTATTGATATAAACTAAGCGTTCAATCTATTACTACGGCTATTTAAAAAAGTAATCGTTTGTTTGAGTACTCGTCTTTGCTATAACCTACGTGAAATGTGTGAAATGTACCAAAGCGAGTCTGAGTCTCTGAGACTATTCTCTTCTAAGGCGATCACATTCATGGGTAGACTTGGTGTACAACTTGCGGGGGACGAACGAGTGGCCGAAGAAAGGATGCGAGATTTCGGGCGGACGAACGGCAGAGTCGCCGTCGAAATTTTCCATCTTTTTTGTTTTAAAGTCGAAATTTGCAAGACCGAAATCTCAACGAAAAAATTTAATTTTCTCTGTTAAAAAAGTTGATGATTTTTTCATCCTTTGGTTTAAATTTCCCTCAAAACATACCATGTCCTAACACATAACGATTGTGGGGGGGGGGGGGGGCAAATGCATGGACGGTCCCCACCACATAGGCCTACATTGAGACATTGAGAGATATAGAGTCGCAAGTCGAGTATCCACACGCACATGCGTAGAACCACCAAACGGATTCTCGTCAACCGCTGACAGATGACATCGTTGTTCAGAACCTCTGGACGAAGTTGCTTTGATAAATTATATGGTAGACTCCAGGTAGAGATCGTGGGACGACAGGCGACAACGTAACGATGACGCTGCAGCCGACGAGCATTCCCTCACTGGTGGAAGATGAAGAACATCTGTGGTTAGCCGTCGAGGTACAGGGAATTATAGACTCCTATGTAGAAAAGTTATTTGTCATGTTTCGGTCGGTTGACTGAAGAGCCACCAGTGACTGATGGTCGATGTCTGATTGATAGCGGAGGTCACACTCCAATGACCCGTGTCGGTCCGTCGTACTCCACCGAGAGACGAAAACACTCGGCTACCATCTGTGTACACGGTCCGTATGGTTCCGTATGGTTCCGTATGGTTCCGTATGGTTTCGTATGGGTCCGTATGGTTCCGTATGGTTCCGTATGGTTCCGTATGGTTCCGTATGGTTCCGTATGGTTCCGTCTCGACCGAGCGCCACAGTGTTGGCCATTTAT
>OX243815.1:25186612-25276612 GCA_945859605.1 Lumbricus rubellus | reverse complement strand
TACATACATACATACATACATACATACATACATACATACATACATACATACATACACACACATACACACGTACATTGTACCCACATTCATACACACATGCCCAAATGCATAAGTAGGCTACGCTCATACAAACATTATTTACACTATAGCACACAGGTAAGCATTCATACATGCACACAAACAATGTATGCGTGCATTCATTCACACATGCAGATGCATATAAATGCCTGCATGTATTTGAGTCGAAATGGAAATTTTCAGAGATTTAGATATCTGGAGTTTGGGATTACTATAACACACGCCAATCCATGCAGAGTGTAGGTTGCGAATTAGGCTGAACGAGCAAATTGTTTGTGAAAACCTGTGTAAGCTTTTAGTACCTTACAATCAGGCCCGGCCTCAGGGCAAGGCGAACGAGGCGGCCACCTTGGACCCGCGGTTTCAGGGAACCCGCGCTACTGGCTGTAATCTTTTTTTGCTATGATGAGTTTGAACACGCTGACAACGCATACGTCGTTTAGTTGCAATGCTGACAGTCAATTATTATTTCCCACGTGAATGTGATGATTTGGGAAAAGTGAGATTGCATACAAAGCGAGTCTCATCTACTGCTATGCATCTATTTTTTTTAATTTGGCGATATAATAATTATTATTATAGGGTCGCAGAAACCAGCTTATTCCCAGGCACTCAGTGATAAGCAAAAATGACTTGCTATAAAAAAGCTCGTCGATCAAGGCCTACATACATGTAGGTAAATATTATTCTTGAACTAAAATTATAATAAAATTAATGAGTTATGACTGCAGTCTACGGTAACCACACTAGTGTTTATATCATTTCCAAGTTTGTCAATCCAGTGATTTTACTTTCTGACAAAAGCTTATGACTTGACGTGGCCTGCGATCTAAGTCTTTTATGGTAACTTTACTTCGATCCATGCAACTTGAATCCAAACAAACTCACTAGCCAGAAAATGTCACCAGAACTCCTAAGCATCATCAAACTACCCCCACACGCAAATCACTCCCGTGTAAAAACTCCTACAGTTAATCCACCTCAAAATCCTATCACTAACCTACAGTTATAAATTATGCTGCTGATCTTGTGGTTTTGTTGCCGTGTTTTGCTACTTCCACAATTGATCCATTACTTCCTCTAAGCCCAGGCTACTGCATGTAGGCCTAATCACATTTTGTGCCTCTTAACATGGCAATGAACATGCGTGCATGTGCTGCTCTTTCTGCGTCGTATATAGGCTACATGTAAGCTTACAGTGTACAAAAATGTAGATGAAGTCAAACGGTTTGAAAATGTGAAATAGCTGCGCACACTTATTGCAAGATTGCAGGCATTATATATTCTAGTCTTCCTACTCCTCTCTCTGATATACAAGTAGCAAGACAGGCAGGTACCGGCAGTAAGACAGGCAGGCAGACATGTGGACGGACAAGCAACGATTCAAGCAGCGAGAAAATTTAATGTTGATTAGTACTCTGAGTCGGCAGCAATCGATCGCTTTGCGTGACATCCATAGGATCCATGAGCGATAGAGTAATTAAAGCCAATTGAAGGATTAGGAGGAGAAGAGGAGGACGAGGAGCAAGAGGGAAAGAGGAGGAAGAGCAGGAAGAGAAGAAGGAGGAGGAAGAAGAGGAATAGGGAAAGAGGAGGAAGAGGAAGACGAGGAAGAAGAGGAAGAAGAAAAGAAGGAAGAGGAGGAAAAGACGGAAGAGGAAGGGGAAGAGGAAGAAGAGGAAGAAGAAGAAGAGGAGGAAGAAGAAGAAGAGAAGGAGGAGGAAGAAGAGGAAGAGGAGGAAGAGGAGAAAGATGAGGAGGAAGAGAGAAGGAGGAGGAGGAGGAAGACGAGGAAGAAGAGGTAGAATGAGAAGAAGCAGAAGGTGTTTGTACGGTTGATTTAAGCATCTGAGCAGCTGCCAAGAACTCAATCTTCACTGCTGCACTGCCAAACTAATCCGCTATTCGGCGAATGCTTCCATCGTACGTGACTTCACGCAAATGGTGGTTGTGCTGGCTGAACGAATGGAAATAAATTAATTGGGACTCTTCAGCTTCGTCTTCGTCAGCCTCGGGTGAGTATGCTGTAGTTATAAAACAGGGATTATAAGCTTAATAATTATGGCATCGGTTTATTCAATCGATAATTATACGAACACAAATTATTGCGGTTTCCTAAGTTGAGTCACTGTTTCCTGTAAAATTCTTCATCTTTTAAAATTGAAAAGTCTATGTTGAAAATGTTTAAGTAGTGGAGGTCTATTTAGATTTGAGAAAATAATTCTATTTCATGCGTAGGCTACACGTGTAGGCTATTGTTTACCGATATGGTAAAGATACACAATATTGTTTGGTTTGCCACAGAAGATGACTGAAATTATTTCAGCAGTTTTGATTTTCAAACTGCTTCATATTGACGATCAACTAAAAAATAGACCCGTATTTTGTGTCATAATATTACACAGCCGCACTTAACCTTGTAGATTTAGGATACATCTTTGTTTGATCGCAGTGATCAGCCAACGACAAAATTACATTAATTAATCACACTAATAGACTATGCGAATGGAACCTGTTAGAATCTGTCTATGTTTAATTTCCAGCAGGACTGTTTTTAAGGAATTTTTAGAACTGCACAACTCCTTCTTTTCTTTCCCATCCTCCATGATAAATTACTTCCAATCGGAGAACATTTACCTTTTTGCTAGTTTTATCCGTACAGAAGTGCTTCTACAACTGCACAAATCCATTTAGAACTGCACATGTTGTGTACAACTGCCCGTTAAAAAGTCCTGATTTCCAGCATTGCACCAGATGCCCTTAAAAGTCTCTAGAGCTTCCTGTGCGGTTCTTGAAAGCAATACCAGCTGTAGGCCTATAAGCTAAGTGCACATACATGTAGGCCTATGTCATGGCTGCCGTTTGATCAAAGCTGGCGATCTCTCTTAGTTAACCTTTGTCTTTTTCATTATTCTAGAGCCTATCGTTTATAGCTGATCGACTTCCATTTAAATCACATTTATTTTACACTGAATTCTCATCATGCGAATGTTAATCTGCACAGATAAGCTGTCCTGAATTATACTCAATTGACGTTAATTTAAACTGAAATTGTTCCTATTTAGATTTACCTAAAATTCTGCATCCATCCACAGCTTTAAGAATTGCATCGCAATTTGCCTGAATTTTGATGGTCGTATAATATGTTGAATGCAACCATTCCACAAACGTGAAGTCAACTCCGTGACACAAAAAGAATAACATGACGGACGATGACGATGATGACGATGATGAGGAGACGGCATACCTTGTTCTTCCAGAATCACCAAAGAGATTCCACAGAAACTTCGCGCAGGCATTTGTACCAAAGAATACAGCAATTTCATCGCAGAAGGAATTTCCCCTGCAGCAACAGTTGGTAGTAGATGATGACATCACAGGCATTGAAGTCATCGTCAACGACATTCGTAAGTGTGAAACAAATATGACATAGAGATAGGACTGAGCGATGTTTTACACCCATTTCATAAATCTCAAAGCTCCATAATTTATTTTTTATTTTGTTTTGTATTAGATCTATATAATTTGTATTGCATTGCTTTGTATTTTATTTTAATGTGTCGGCCTAAAGCAATATGAAGTAGCCTATGCAGCTGCATGCAGAAAACAGCGATTCGGTATACAGGGTTGCCACGGTGCTAGAAAGACGTGACATTTTGATGCCAGTCGTCTATTGAAATGCCGTGAAGGGATTAACGTGACGACTTCTTTACTGTATTGTG
The DNA here is from genome assembly GCA_945859605.1 of Lumbricus rubellus. Taxonomy (NCBI): domain Eukaryota; kingdom Metazoa; phylum Annelida; class Clitellata; order Crassiclitellata; family Lumbricidae; genus Lumbricus; species Lumbricus rubellus. Next base: position 25,272,812 of record OX243815.1, on the reverse strand, counting down.
CCAATAAAATTACAGAGCTCCTGTCGCAGTGCAAACCATTCAGAAGTGTTATCAGTGCGAAAAACACAGAGAAGTTCTGTATTCAACGTGCCTTTATTAATGATTTTCTGTAAACATAGCCTTTCGGATCATGAAACAAACTGAATTATGTAGAATATTTGTGGACTAAATCGTGCGTATATTTTGATGCCAATGTTCTTATTATTTCGTTGAAGAGCCTCGTACTGCTGCCTTGTCTTTATCCGAGAACAATCGACGACGTACAAAGCATGCAATCAAAGAAGATCAAGGAAGTCACCAAAATGAGATCAAAGAAGATCAAATTAGCCACCGAAATGAGATCAAAGAAGATCAAAGAAGCCACCGAAATGAGATCAAAGAAGATCAAGGAATTCACCGAAATGCCGACATCTACGAACGAACTAAAAACGACGACAACCATTTTCAGACAGATATCCACCACCAGATTAAACAAAACGATTTCAATGATTTGCATATTGATTTACGACTTGACAACTGGCAAACAGACGACGATGATGCTATAATCTCTGTTGACCGACAGCCACACTATGCCAACCTGCGTGGAACAGAGACCACGACGCGGATCAACTCAGAGACGTTGAAAGTGGAAAGACGTCGTGGAAGCGTCGTTGTGGATGACGGTGAAGGCGGAAATGTAGACGCTGGAATGAAGCAGAGGAACTTCCACCATGGTAATTTCCTCCGCTACAAATACCCCACCCAGTTCCACCACCGACTGGATGCTGCGTCCAGTCACGTGGCACAGAAGCAGCTTCGGGATCGTCTTCCGGCCAGCCTTCGCCCTAACTTCCGTTACGGGAAGGAACCTCAGCTCCAGTCGACGACCCGTTCCAGATCGGAACGAAGTGGAAAAGGACGAAGTGGGAGATCGAAATTTCCCGAATACCCGTCCAGACTTCGAGACGTTGGAGTCGAGTGCGAGATCCTTCGGATGGTCGAGAAGGTGAGCAGAGGTGAACAGGCGGTGCCTGAAAGGGTGAACGCAACGACCCAGAACACGGTCGACATCCGGGATTCTTCGTCGCAACACGTCATCCAATCCGAAGACAAAGAGTCTCAGACAAAGACGAAGGTCCTGCATGACACGTCCACTCAAGCGAAACCGGAAACGAGGAATCAGATGGTCGAGACGTCCGTCAGGATTCTCTTCCTTCCGGAAGTCCTCACGCAGAACAGTTGGACGCAGTGCGAAGAGACGAGCGATTGTTCGGGGAGCCAGTGCAACAGTCGCGGTGGATCGATGGGAGGTGGTCGTAGGCGACCAATGCTAACTCACACGACTTCGCTGCAAGGTGGTGAGGCTATAATATCAGCGAGGAGTTTCTGCAATACTGTTCCGGAGGAGGAGACAGAAACAATCTATTCCAAGACAATGGAATTCGAACCAGAGCTGCTGAATACCAAGACACGATCTGATCAATACGATTCAGATATGTTTGAATCAAGGCGATCGGATTCTAGGCAATCAGAAATGAAGCAATTCCTATCAGCTCGATCTGATTTAGTGTCCTTAGGGCAATGCGAATTAGAACGTTCCGAATCAAGGCAATCTCAATCAAATCGACAAGAGTCAAGGCAATCTCAATCAAATCGGCCAGATTCAAGGCAATCTCAATCAAATCGTCCTGAGTCGAGGCAGTCTCAATCAAATCGCCCAGAGTCAAGGCAATCTCAATCAAATCGTCCAGAGTCACGGCAATCTCAATCAAATCGCCAAGACTCAAGGCAATCTCAATCAAATCGAATAGAGTCAAGGCAATCTCAATCAATTCGTCCAGAGTCAAGGCAATCTCAATCAAGTCGACCAGAGTCAAGGCAATCTCAATCAAATCGACCAGAGTCAAGGCAATCTCAATCAAATCGACCAGAGTCAAGGCAATCTCAATCAAATCGACCAGATTCAAGGCAATCTCATTCAAATCGTCCAGAGTCAAGGCAATCTCAATCAAATCGCCCAGATTCGAGGCAATCTCAGTCAAATCCTCCAGATTCAAGGCAATCTCAATCAAATCGTCCAGAGTCAAGGCAATCTCAATCAAATCGCCCAGAGTCAAGGCAATCTCAATCAAATCGACCAGAGTCACGAAAATCTCAGTCAAATCGCCCAGAGTCAAGGCAAACTCAATCAAATTGTCCAGAGTCAAGGCAATCTCAATCGAATCGATCAGATTCGAGGCAATCTCAATCAAATCGGCCGGAGTCAAGGCAATCTCAATCAAATCGCCCAGAGTCAAGGCAATCTCAACCAAATAAACCAGAGTCAAGGCAATCTCAATCAAATCGACCAGAGTCAAGGCAATCTCAATCAAATCGACTAGAGTCAAGGCAATATCAATCAAATCGTCCAGAGTCAAGGCAGTCTCAACTAAACTTGCCAGAGTCAAGTCACTCAGAATCAATACAAACTGGATCGATGAAGTTTGACACAAAGTCAGTTGTTTCGAGACAGAGTGAATTCGGTGTTTCTTGTGGTTCACAGTTCTCTCTTGTTTCCGGTTTACTTTCTGGTTTTGATACAGAAGATCAGCACACGGATATAGGGAAGAGAGAAAAGAAAGAGAAGGATAACCTAATGGAGCAAAAGAAAAAACCACCTGAAGAGGAGATGGAGGAGTTGGATCAGGAAGATCAGAAAGACTACGATGACGATTTCGACGACGCATTGGAGTAACTTAAATTCCAACTTGTTTTATATATTTTATCCATGAATCTTAAATTTCTAAGGAGCTGCTTAAAAGCCAAAAGCCAGCTGACAGCCTATTCACCAGCGATGTGCTACGTTACATGGTCTGTTCAGATAATTTATAACCAAACAAGCAAGCATGGTTGATGGAACAAAAGGAACAAAAGGAAGTATACTTAGAGTCAAACATGAATCGGATTCAACGGCGCTCATGAATATGCATGAAGCAATTTCCACTGACCCCCTAAAAATAAATTTAATTTTAATTAATCGTTTATATTGAACCGATATTGTGGACTGTAGCCAAAGCGTATAGGCCTATTGGTAGTTATGGACTGAGGTAAATAAATGCATGGCGTTGGCATTAGGATTACGGATTTAGACGCATGATGTCACGCATCTGAGCTGCGGTTTGACTCTCACTGAGACCATACACTTGGAGTCTTTAGAATTCATCCTCACCGACATCAAATTTAATAGGCCTAATATTATATTTCACAATAAAATTTTATGATCCTTTTTGATGAAAAGAAGTCCTGATATTGACGATATCAAATTCTATTTAAGTACCGTTGTGTTTACGACCTTTCTGTCACGCCGCTAGCTATCGGTAAACAGATTAAATGGATTCGTAATATTATGGCGGCAATATAGAGCAAGTCAATCAAACATCCAGAGTTTTATTATTCTGTTTACGTATATAACTAATGCTGCTGCTGCTTAATGCCGTGAAGAAAATATAAAAAGTCGCAGGAACATGCTGTTAGTTTACTTTAAAAGATTTTGTCAGCATGCATGACAAAAGTATCATTGACAAGGCAAGGCGCTATCCGCTTTCTTTTATTTAACAGAGCCTTTCAATGCTGGAATCATAGTTGCAAAAAACGTTTTTCCGTTTTGTATTTCCCCCCCCCCAAAACGTGGTTTTTTCGATTTTTATTTTCCCCATGGTTTTTTTTCGTTTTTTATTTTCCCATCGCTTTTTTCGGTTTTTTTTTTTTCTTTAACTTTATTTATTCATTTACTTTCTGTTATTATTTTCCTAATTTTTCTTCTTCTGATATTCCTTACGTTTTCTGCCAACTCTCATTATTTCATCGTTTAACATCAAATCATTTAAGAGATAGCCTGCGTGTAGTAGGCTCCTAATCAAGGTTTTCAAGGTTAAAATGCGGTTTTAGATGTAGCCACGTCAAATTATTTGCCGTTTCCGTTTTTTATCGATTTTTGTCGTTTTTTATTTTTCGAAAAAACCACTTTTTTCGTTTTTTATTCCGTTTCCATCGTTTTTACATCTATGGCTGGAATGATTTGAATGAAGCTCTGTTGAGCGCTATAAAGCGCTTAGCCTACATCTTACACCGGTAGGCCTATAATTTTGTTAACTTTGGGATAATTATAATTGTTTGAACAGCAAAATAATCATCTTGAATATGACTATTATGCATATGACCTACAATTATATCATATATATATTTATAAACAAAGATCGTGTCGTGTTCAGTTCATGCTAATTAAATAAACTTCTGAACTGGAAGTTATTTTGATTACACTGCAGCACGTTTTGCTTTGTTGTGAGCCCAACGTAGGACCTATAGATTCTGAGAAGCAGTGCCGGATTAACTTTTTAGAGGCCTGGCGCAAACAATGCAACAAAACTAAAGTAGGCCCTCTATCCAATCAAATTATCCAAAAAATGGGGAAAAATTAATTATAGGCTATAGAAAAACATACTTTAATAATTTATGAACACAAAATGAAGCTGTGATACAATCATAGGAGATTTTTTAATTTTACTTGTTACAGTTCAACTGTTCAAAAATGTTCGTCGAGTTTAAAAGTCTTTCCTTCGCGCTTTTAAAGTATAGAGAAAGAATCAATTATTATATCTTGAAGGTCACGATCTGTCAAGATTTCCGACTCAATGTTCATTTCATTTGCCAATCTGTCCTGGCCCATTGTTGACCTCAAAGATGATTTTATGCATTTTAAATGACTGAATGATCTTTCTCTAGGGGGCCTACTGCAGTTACTTACAGGCAAAGTTAAGTAAATACGTACCGTAGTGCAATACAAACGTTTGGAAAGCCGTCTTTCAGATTATAGCGGTACATTAGGCCTATAATTATTCAGCATCTTTTGTGGAGTAACTGCTGTACCTGTTTCTGTCTCTTGTTTTAATGGTAGATCTATGGTAGTTTCAGATTTGGACATATCAATTATATCATTGCTGAAATTAAAATTAAAAAAAGAAATAAGTAGCTACATAAACACTAAATAGTAGGCCCTATAGATAATAATAATATTAGGCTACATGGAACATAGTCTACAATGCGTAGGCCTACTACGCATATCTATATTTTATTTGGTGATGGGGTCGATCCGCGCATAAATTGATTACGTCATACGTCATCATTACAGTACACAATTAATTAGTACGTCATCATTATAGTAGTAGTACTGTAGAAGGCCTATTTTTATAATGCCACCAAATTTTATATGCAATGCTTGTTTTAGAAATTAAACATTTTAAATAAGCCGGACTGTGACTTATATAAACAAATTCGATCGGATAATCGGATTTGTAAAAAACAAATTTATTTTTGCCTCCGAAAAAAGGCCTGGCGCAAGTGCGCCAGTTGCGCCATAGTTAATCTGGCACTGCTGAGAAGCTATTCAGAAACGTGACAGCGCTTTAAGACAAAACCAGAACTACTTGGTTCAAGACTTAAAGATTAGGTTTATTGTCGCAAGCAATGAAAATTTCTGTCAACCACCATCTTGGGCGGATCCAGCCCAAGCATGGGCGGAGACTTGGTCTCCAAGTTGCGGGGGACGAACGAGTGGCCGAAGGAAGGACGCGACATTTTGGGCGGACGAACGGCCGAGTCGCCGACGAAATGTTCCATTTTTTCGCCGGTCAATATTTCTGACGACCTTCTTTAGTCGGTGGTGTAGTGGTGGGTTCGGTGCTTTGTAGCCAAAGGGTTTAGGTTCGAATACACCTCAAGATGTCACGTATATGGACGTTGAGCAAGTCTTTCAATTGTTCGTGAGCTTCAACGTGAAACTTCGATGCAGTGTCCGCGCTGTAGTCGGGGCGCCTCTGAGTAGTAGGCCTAAGCGTGAAGGGGCGCTAGAACAAATGCGAGAAATAAATAAAGCAAAGGTTGATAATCTTTGTCTCTGTGGTGACTTTGAAAAGCCGATTGCGTCTTTGGTTTGTAAGCTTCACCAGTATCGATGGTATCTTTTTTATCTTTTTGTAGCCTATACTGTTAGTCTAAGCTTAGCCTACACATGAAAAATATCTTGCAGCATATTGGCAACGTCCAATCTTCAATAATTATTGGCAGTAGACTACGCATGAAAGAAACTCACGAAACCATGGAGCCACCTTTCACCATGCCTATCACTGGGTGCATAGAGATAAAACCGTGGGCAGAATTTCGAGTTTGAATGCAGAAAAGGAATTTTCAGTCGCTGTTCCATCATAAGAACATTGCAACGATAGAAAAGCGATCCATTGGTAAACTGGAGTTCTTCGATACCGGTGGACTCTCGGTGGACACTGAAACAACGAGTATCAGAGCTCGCCAATAAGCTTGTGCCCTGCGCTTTGCTTTCGAGTGGCGCTCTAGAACAGGGGTTCTCAACCTTTTTCGTCCCGCGACACACTTAAACTTGCTATCAAATTTGGCGACACACCATTCAATCGTCATAATGTAAATGTCGTAAAAATAGGCCTATAAAAGTGTCAAAGTGAAACATGTCTATTTATTTCAAATTTGCTCTCAAACTTATTTATCCTTCTAAATGAAAATGCTAAACTACTGACATTTTTAATAAACGAAAATAATTATATTGTTGCTATCAAAGTCTGATTCCGCGTCATCACTTATAGGCATAAGATCGATAAATTTACGTTTTCTTACGATAAATTTTTCCATATCGATTTCTGACTTAGCCTTGGTTAGGCCTAACTGGTAAAAGTTTTCTAACAGATGCGATCACAAACGTGTTTACATAGGCCCTATGTCATATCCGTTGAAGATAAACGTCATAACTATACCCAGATCGCGGTAAAAATAAATAGATAGGCCTAGGCCTAAATAGAGCGCAACAAATTCTCATTGCAGTCATGGGCTAAACTTCTAAATTAGGCTACCTATAGATAAAGTAAGTCAGTGTATAATGCAAGAACAACGGACGTGTGCTGTGAGAATTTAGTAGACTGATATTATTTAGAATTATTTCATGTAATAATGGTCCTACTCTGTTCGGTCAGTTTGGAAAAGAAACGAAGATAATTTATTATCATTATTATTAATTCGCGACACACCAATTCTTCGCGACACACCAGCGACACACCACTTTTACGCGACACACCGGCGGTCAAGACGCGACACACCAGTGTGTCGCGACACACCGGTTGAGAACCCCTGCTCTAGAAGTTTGGAGATTACAATTACCATTACGATGAGTACAAATAAAAATCTGCAGCAAAGCAAAGCTATTTCGTTTGAGAAAAATGCAATAGTCTATAATTAATTATCTGCATAATTGCACGATTAAATACGCTAAATTTTGAATGAGAGTTAATATCATGTCTAAGTCTAAGTGTGATGTCTAAGTGACACAGCAGTTCCAACATGTTACCTCGTGTTGAGTTTCAATTTGACTTCCGCTCCAGAAAATTCACAAATCCATTACCTGCCACCATATCCATAAGCAATAAATGGCATTATTTCTTTAAATTATTTAATTTAATTTGCACGGACTCTAACACATCGCGAGGAACGTCTGATGAGCAGTTATTTCTTATTGAATATTGGACCGAGAGAAGAAAATGGATGACGGAGGTTCAGGCATAAAGTTGTCAAAATAGCGACTATTTTAATAATTATTACGAAACCTTCTCAATGATGATAAACGACTTAAATTTTCAATCAAATTAATACAATTTTTGCATCAAATATACGTCTTACGAAGTTTGAGTTTCGCTTTCAGCGAGTCACATATCTTACATTATAAGCTTATGTCATAATTATTTTATATTCTCATCTGTAAATGTTGTAACGCAAAAGTCATGTGTATTTGACATATTAGGCTACATGATACATAACAAAAGCAAAAGTTCAAATAGTCAGCGATGCTATTTATCAATAATTGGTTGTCACAGTTTTAAGCTGGACCCTATTTTGTGTCTGTCCAGTTTCTATAATGGTATCGAGCGTCAATTGGACCCATGTTTACACACATACAGATATTGAAATGACGACAATGTGGCCTAGTAACTAAAATAATTGCCACAGTGAGTGTTCCACAACCTTCACGCTCAGGTTAGATGTTATTCGTTCGTTCGTTCTCTGCCCTCAGACAGATTCGTATGTCCATTGTCAATGACGCCCCGCATCTCTATTTTGTACATCTCCCTTCAGTCTTCTGTGGTCATCATTCTTCATCCTCTGTCATCCTCTGCATCCTCTGTCATCATCTGTCATCATCCAGACCAGTAACATCATTCTTCGTCTTCGTCATGTCTTCTTTCCCTCCATTCTTCCTTCGATGATGTCTCTTATTATGGTGTCATCCCTCATGATATGGAGAATCCAGTTCCTCTGCCGTCCATGTGCAATTGTCCCCAGCATCGACCTTTGCTCTACACCATCTGTCGAATTTCTTCATTTCAATAAAAAATTCTAGATGTTGTAAAGACCTTCATAATCGTCATCACTCGGTCTTCAGGAACCGTGAACAAAACGCACAAAGTAGCCTATCGCGGTGTGTACTACGCGAATAGACATGCTCCTGAAATATGAATATACGCGGCGTGCATGCTTGTTTGGCAACTTAGCAGCTTCTATCGCGCTGGTATACCGTACCTAATAGGCTTACACTAGTACACAGTCATATAATTATGATAGTGTCTTAGAGCAAATTTCAGCAAATATCTATCTGTGCGTGGCATAGCCTACAGTACAGTAGGCCTATATTATGACACGATAATTCAGCCACGTATAGCTTCTATCGAGCTGATACCTAATATACAGTCATAATTGTGATAGAGCCTTAGCGCAACTCTTAGCAATATCTATGCGTAGCATACAGTATATGACACGATAATTCAGCCACGTAGTTGTTGGATCACAGATCCGATGGTTGTCTCTAAGATCTTTGGTAATGGTCAGGCTGCCCCGATGAGTGAGTGATCTCACCGACACTGCAGCAGAGAACTGTAATTATTGGCAAGGACTTTCGTAGAAGTGAGGTTTCGGCTTGAAGCTGTTCGACGACGAGCTATACTGAGAGATGACGCATGGTCGCGATGATGATGTGTTGTCGAAACTGTTATAATCAACGATGTCTGATGATGTCTGGATTCCTCCACCTCCACCACCTCGAGGGATGGCGATTCGATAGGATGTCCTCTGGACGTCCGGGTCCTGGAGAATGACGGACTCGGAGTCGATCAGCCAGCTGGATACTGTGCTGTGCTGTGGTGGAGCGGGGGATGGAAAGGTCGTACAGACGTGCTGCTCTTTAGGTTGTGAGTAACCTTGAAGATTTCGCCTCTGTCTGCAAAAACAAGTCGCATAATTATGGAGTTAACGAATTCAGTGGGTTTTTTAATCAGCAGTGCAGCAAGTGATTGTTGTCATTAATTTGAAGAGTTTTTTTCAACTTACATGGCGTTCTAAATTAATAATTTTCTCAGATTTTTGTTCTAATTTCTTTCGCCAGGATTGAATTTACTCAATGACGTATTTATGCCCTGTATCAGTCAGTATCAGTGTATTGCAGGATATAATTTATCTGTTCTGCTAGTAAAGATTTGTGATTTGTGTTCTTGTGAATTGTTTAAATTGCATAAATGTACACTGCCACCGGTTACGGTCTGTCAACAGGATTGTTTCAATAACTAAAATATTATTATTATCAAGTCATAACAGCAGTGTTCAACTGTTCATCGACGTTCAGTAATATGTAGATGTATAGGTCGATCTATAAGCGAGTAGTTACGCGACACTGCATGGAAAAGCGTTTCCAACAGCATAATGATTACGGTAAACCAGCAGCAAACGAATGATGATTTGTTTACCATTTCATGTACATTGTGATTAAACCAACAGCAAATGAATGATGATTTGTTTACCGTTTCATGTACATTGTGATGGCGCACAGTAGGGTTCCTCCAATGATGACTCCCATAGCGACCCCTAACGACACGGCGATCAGAACTCCTATAATAGACACCCGAATAACAAAGCAGCCGTAACTCGTCGAAGGAACATTGACAACAATAGCAGCAACTTTGTATCATCTCTTGTGGGGCGCGGTGGTGTAGAGGTAGGCCTATGTTCGCTGCCTTGCAGCCGGGTTTGAATCCACCTCAAGCCGCTGCGTAGGGTAAGTACTGGCATGCATGTATGCATACACTAACAGACCAAATTGGCAGTAGTTGTTGTTGCAGTATGAAATAGCATGCAGCAGCAATAGCAGCAGCAAAAGTTCTTGCAACAGCAGTTGTATAGAAGCAGCAGTAGTTATGGCAGAAATTGCAGCAACAGCAACATAAGTAGTATCAGCAGCAGCAGCAGCTCCAATCACAGTAGTCATAAGTAATTCAAAGTAGTCTAAACAATCATTACAAGTACATTTAGAATTTCTTAGACGAAAAGTGCAGATAAAAACATCAAAACAATGCTAGAAATAACATGTAAACACAAGCGAATCTGACATATAGTCGACGATCGATATAACCATAGATGTAAAAAACGATGAAAATAAAATAAAAAACGGTAAAAAACGACGTTTTTTTCAAAAAAATAAAAAACGACAAAAAAACGATAAAAAACGGAAACGGAAAATAATTTGACTTTGCTACATCTAAAACCGCATTTTACCCTTGAAAACCTTGATTAGGAACCTACTACACGCAGGCTATCTCTTAAACGATGATGTTAAACGATGAAATAATGACTTTAGTTAGCTGAATCCTTGAGTGTTGGCGGAAAACATAAGGAATATCAGAAAAAATTAAAATTAAGTGAAGTAATAACAGAAAGTAAATGAATAAATAAAGATAAAGAAATAATAAAAAACGATAAAAAACGATGGGAAAAATAAAAAACGAAAAAAACGACGTTTTTTGGGAGAGAATAAAAAACGGAAAAAAACGTTTTTTACAACTATGGATATAACCAATGTAGGCATACAAAAGTTTTATAAAATAAAAATTGAAAACAACACGATAGCGATGTTAGAAGTTAGAAGACAGATGGAGGAAAAGCATGAGGAGGAGGAGGAGGAGGAGGAGGAGTACGAGGAGAAGAAGGAAGAGAAGGAAGAGGAGTAGGAGGAGGAGAAAGGCAGACGCACAATGAAAAGCAAAGATGACGAAAGATTACAAATCAATCCCTTTATTTCGATTTTCGAAACCAGTTTGCGTTTGCAGAGAAAGCATCCATAGATCTAGAACTCCAGATGCACTTCAAAGGACATTGTATACATAATACCAGCCAGGTATACACGGCTACGTTCATATAGGCCTATACAAACACGTACCGAATGGAAATGCATCATCTGCACTGAACATCTGCTCCAAGCTCCAGCTGTTCACGTCGGCTTTAAACAATAATAATGTAGAACACAATTATTTATACGTTTGAGAAATCAGTCATTGTAAATATTGCACGCATATAGACCTACACACACAGTCTCCACCAGAAACAATACTGGGATCAGACGTTTATTTCAAAGGGTAACGGCGGAGGTTCAGTACGGTCACGTCTTCTCCCTTGGGCAACAGATCTTAGTCCTGGTTTTTAAATCCAAACCACGGAAGAGGGAGAGAGACCTGATCAGTCACCTTTCATGCCATGCAAACTACCATGAGACTGAAATATGGAAAGCTACCAAATCTCGGGATCTCTATCACCGTGAAGTATAGCATCAAACCCGCTTCAAATCAATCTACGCTCAGCACAAATGTGACTTGTTTTTGCATTACACAGAGACCTAATCACCACGTGACCTAAGACTCGTCGCTGAGGTTTGTGGTCCTGGAGTAATTTTCGCGAACTACACATAGGCCCTATAGATCTATATTATTTGGGGGTTGATTGGCTTAGCTTTTCTTGTGACTGCATTGGGTCCTGATCATTTTCACCCAACGTGCCACGATAAAATATCCAGTATGCCGAAGACTTCATTGATTGCATTTCCCAGCAATGAAAAATCCACCTGGGTCGATCGGCTGATTGCAAAAACCCGATCAGATTACTCTTATCGCATGTAGCCTATAGCGCAATGGACGCACTTTTTATTTGGGACGTCGCTAATTACTTGTTATGTAGCTTAGAGACTTTCAATTTGATGGAAGTATCCGAGGTAAAAATAAATAAAGCATTCACTTTGCTATTTTCATGAATCATTCAGGTTGTTATACAGCCTTAATTAAGCTATGCACACAAACTTCTATTCCCCTAAATATACATACATGTGTATTTATAAAAATAAGCGTCAAGATTCATAAAAGAACCACGGAGAAAGAAGAATGGAAATACCGGACAGTGCACATAAGAATAATATGCAGAGGAACAGAAAGCCAGATAGCAAATATAATACATAGACAAGGAAATAGACTCAGACGTATTGCTGGTACTACCGCACTTGACTTGAAAGACCTACAGTCCACGTTTGATCTTATCGCGAGACACTATGTTCTGTAGGCCTAATGAGAGAGTTGGTAATGCTGGCAAAACATCGACATTCGACGAGACTGCAGAATTGTATAGGCATCTCCATCCATGCACAAGTCGATATGCCTAGTGTATTTATTTTGGTCTTAAAAGGAATCGATGTGCTATAGACCGGCCATATTTTCATAGCTAAAACGTTTGTATTTACTTAATTAGTGCGATAAAATACATCACCCAGACCTATTCAAAGGTTTTACGTATAGACCTACATGTAGGTCTAAGTAATTACCTGAGTTGGTGAAGCTGCAGTTGCCGATGTCACCGACCCATCTCGTTCCTTTGCAGATGAGATGCCAGACTTGAGATGTGGCATTGCATCTGACGACGAGTACATCTCCATTCTTCTGATGCCAAGCATCACCAGACAATTTCAGATCATGACATCCAGTCACTACAACAACAACAACAACAGCAGCATCAGTGACTAATGACTATCATGCAGCTGCAGTAAAGGCCGTAGCTATAGAGGGGGAGGTGTTTTGGATGTTTGAACACCTCCGAAATGACTGCATGCAGTTACGCTTCGAAACCTGAATGGATCGATGTGTTTATGAAGACGAACACCGACACATTGTCGAAATAAATTGTCTTAAGTTGACTTTGGTGGGAAATGCTCGAGACGCATCTTTATGGCTATAACGTCGTGACCAAAGTCGTTGAGATGAAAAGAATTGAGTAAAGGCTATTAAACCAAACGACTATAATAGACCTATATAGAGACTATTATCTATTCATTCAAACGACAATTTAACTAAGTATTCAGTTTAATTAATATACTCAATTCCATCTCAACGACCTTTGGTCACGAATTATATTATGCCTCTAAGACAATTGCTTCTAAAATTCACTTAAGACAATTCCTTAGAGTTTTAGACGATATCCTGCCAGCGGACAATATAGTTAGCAGTCTTTCGTTCACGTAATTAAACAGCTCGAATAGTGTGATCGCTAAATGTGGATAAACTTATATATCAAACGCATTAGTGCACAAGATTGCTTGCTTATATAGGATAATCATTCACCTTCAAAACTGAAGAAACGAAGCCATAACATATGCAGGCGCTAATGCAACGGTGCAGTCATGGATGCCACTCATAGCTTTTTCAGCCTAGATCTAGGTTTTTTCGGCCTTGTCTAAATTTCTAGCTTTTTGGGTCAGGATTCAGCATTTGTGACGGTGGTTTTACTGACTTGTTAAGGCAGACAAGCATATTTTGAGGCAAAAACGTAAAAACATTCATGAGCAAAAAGCGAAAGATTTTTGATTTAGGAGCGATAGACACGAATTTTGAGAGAGAAAAATATGAAAATTTGTGAGAACTGAAATACTAGAAAGAGGTCATCAGAAATTTTAAGTCCAAAAATTCCATGCATTTCTAAGAAATTTTTGATTCTAGCTTTTTATAGCCTTTTTTCCGCCGGATCTGACCTTTCTAAAATTCAGAGTGGCATCCCTGGGTCCAGTCTCCATGAATAGGCCTACAACAGCGTCATCGTCGAATTCACATCGAGGAGAGTCAATTGACATCGTCCAAATGCGTCAATGTCAGCTGCATGGCGTCAGAGATCTTGAGATGCATGAATTATAGGCCTAATAATTATTGAGGACCGTGCATCAGAATAGCTGTAGCCAATTAATTCCGTGTTATTTTGCACTTCTGTAAAGTGTCGCTTTCTAATGACGTTAAAGAATCCGGTGGAATACCAGGTACTTAAAACCTGCATGCTTTATATAATATATAGCCTAGCCCAATTATTTTAATAATAGTGTAGCTGTATGTAGGCCTATGCCTACTGGTTTGCACACCGTTTTAGATCTTCAGCGCGAAAGAAATCGTGTATTTGTATGAACATTTATAAATCGCTTCTGTCAGCAAAAAGCTTTTCAGAAGCGCTCCCAATGCGATCAACCACGAGAAGAGGCCTGTTAATTTTGAGAGCCAGTGGAAGAGGAAGCAAGACTACCAGAGAGAAAGGCGGAGCGAACTGATGGTGGAAGTAGCCTACATTACATAGAGAGAAGCCTAGTCAAAGAATCTGGTTCGAACTTAAGCAGGCCTGACGCGGGAAACAAAGAGTAGGCCTAATAGTAGGCCTATAATAGTCTGAAGAAGACGTTTGTTTTGTCGATGATTTTAATATTCCTTTTTTCATTTACGTTGGCATCAAATTCTGCAAAGCATGTAATTGCAATGTGTCTGAACCTTGAAAGCAAAACTGCAAAAGGAAGCGAGAGTTCAGTCATAAAAATAATGATATCCCAGATTCATATAGACCGAAATGGGAAACGTGTGGCTCTGAGCTTATATATATATATATATATATATATATATATATATATATATGATGTATATAATATACACTTTATGAAGCAAATCGAAATCTGATGAAAGATGACAGAGAGACAAATGAAGCAATCGACATCGTCATTGCAAACAACGATATGCACTGCATGACGAGATGGCTTTCGGGACTTACATATATACACACGCACTCACTTCTTATTATTAGCATATGGACGCGAAGTTCACTAAGCCTTTGCTGTATAATAGTGTATATATATATGTACGTTTGAGTGATGAACGACTTAGGTGAAGACGGATTTTTACGTTCAAATAAAGCGAGTAATGCGTCAATAATCGGCATTGATGCGTGAGCAACGAGCATATAGCAATGAGCAATGAGCATAGAGTGCGTGGTTGAAACAAAGAAACTGACAAGTCGTATACTGCATGAAATCCATCTCTGCGTGTAAAAGTTGGTAGGTACATGTAGATGGGTGTGTGTGTGTTGGTGTGTGTGGGTTGATTGAGCAGTGAGCAGTGAGCAATGAGCAATGAGCAATGAGCAATGAGCAATGAGCAATGAGCAATGAGCAATGAGCAATGAGCAATGAGCAATGAGCAGTGAGCAGTGAGCAATGAGCAATGAGCAATGAGCAATGAGCAATGAGCAGTGAGCAATGAGCAGTGAGCAA
The DNA here is from genome assembly GCA_945859605.1 of Lumbricus rubellus. NCBI lineage: Eukaryota > Metazoa > Annelida > Clitellata > Crassiclitellata > Lumbricidae > Lumbricus > Lumbricus rubellus. The sequence goes on along the minus strand of OX243815.1, from coordinate 25,257,346 downwards.
TGAGCAATGAGCAATGAGCAATGAGCAATGAGCATATAGAGCAGTGAGCATGAGCATAGAGTATGGAGCGTGGTTGAAACGAAAGAAACTGACAAGTCATATTATTATACTTCATGAAATCCATCTTTGCATGCGTGTAAGAGTTGGTAGGTAGATGGGTGTGTGTGTGTGTGTGTTGGTGTGTGTGGGGGTTGATGGGGGTGCGTGAGTGTGGGCGTGTGGGTGTGCGTGTATGTGAGTGTTTTTATGCCTGTGTGTGCGTGTAAGTGTACGTGTGCGTGCGTGCGTCTGCGTGCGTGTGTGTGGTGCGTGTATGAAAGAGTCATCAGTCATCTCTCGTACACGCAATCGCACGAGTGAACATTCATTGATCTCATTTGTAATCTCACGAGCGTCATGCACTCTTACATGTAGCGCAACAGAAATAATAATCTCTCGATGACATCATGACAGATCACTTGTTGCGCTTCGATTGAGTTACCAAGACAACAGGATACATGTAACCATGGCAACACAAGTCTCTATAACACGTGATAATAATAATAATGTATAGTTGAAGATATATTAATGGCAACTGTTCAACTCTCGCCTTCAGCGCTGCAGTCGTGACGTGACGTGATTTATGTGATGTAGGTTGATGTAGGTTGATGTAGGAAGTTGAGGACGAAGTCTTTGAATGTAACCGATTGTGATGTGGCGACTTGGTGAATGCAGTGAAGCGAAAAGAAATGCTACACTTAGCACTAGTGTACTGCTAAGTTAGCAGTATACTAGTATTTCCCGGAACGTACTTATAATTATTTTATCCAACCATTCTAATAGTATTATTATGTCTATGTTTGCGGCACACATTGCTTAGCCACAGAGGCTATTTTATAAATTGCCATTGTTCGACTTTGTGAGGCCGCTGACGATGTAGGTCTATGAAACCGGATGCCTGAGGTTCAACCTAAGAAAGACGTCGAAATAACGGACCGGAAGTCATGGTTTCCACGTGCAAAATGGCGTTGCTTGTAGGACCATTATCAAGGGCGGATACAGAAACTTTGGACGGGGGGGGGGGCCAAAAATTTTGGGTCTTGGGCCCGGGAAAAAATTTTGGCCTTGGGTCTGGAAAATTTTTCTTTCGTATCCGCCAAAAAAGTTGATGACCTTTTTTTTAGTCATGCCATTTTTAAAAGGGAGGGGGCCGCAATGCATGGCCATTTCTTAATAGGGGGGGGGGGCAAATTGTACAATATATACATTCTTCCACGGCATGTTCAATCCAAATAGGGGGGGCACGATACATGGGAATTCTAAATGGGGGGGGGGGCATGGCCGGATAAGCCCCCCCCCTGGATCGGCCCCTGCCATTATGATACTTATGACCTTATAAAGGTGAACGTTATGGTTCTTCATTAAATTTTGTTGTGGGTTTATGCCAAAGAATTGATAGGTCTGATTTTCTATAATCGTCATTGACTTTCGACTTCAAAAGACTTGCCTATAATATACATGCGCTCTTGGTTACTGACATGTAATCTCAGTTAAGTGCTTATACACACACATGTGCACAGGCATGCCGGAAAAGCTACATATTTTTAGACCTTAATTTTTTCCTGAACCAAAACAACAAAGAGACATGATACAATTATGGCAGTGAACAATACTTCAACATAATTTGGTTAAGAAGGGGAGACCCAGAAGGGATGGACAATCCCGCTAATAGGGCCACCCATGTATTATTCGTGAAAAAATATTTTAAAAATCACATGATACCACATTCAATTGCAGGAATAGAGAGATCATTATAGGGGGAGAGAGAGAAAACATCATCAATAAGCAATCATAATTATATATACAGGGTGCGCCAAAAAAAATAACCCCCCCTAAGATTTTTGCCCATATCTTGACCAAAAGTGAGAATTTTGAAATGAAATTTTACAGTCTTAAAGACAATTCATATTTACACATGATGGCCAGATTTCATTAAAATATTTCAAACACAACAAAAGTTACACCACTTTTAGTGAGGTCACCCACCGTTTTTTGACGATTCAAAAACGCGACGCAACAAAAAGTAACAATAAACCAATCTAATTATTTAGGACAATATCTTAGCCAAAAGTGCGCATATCAAAATGAAATTTTACAGGCTTAAAGACAATTCATATCTGCACATGATGGTCAGACTTTTATGGAGACCACCCACCGTTTTTTGACGATTCAAAGGCGAAACGCAACAAAAAAGTTTTTAAAAATACGATTTTTTCTCATCTCAAATAATATTGTTATCAAATAGCCTTAATTTTGCCAGATAATCATTATTAGTACTATTTAAAAAAGAAACAGGGTACCAGCGTAGCTGCGCGTCACTGAGAAGTCACTTAGCAAGATGACAATCAAATTGGTAAATAAGGAATCTGTCAGATTAATCAACAGGTTCATCAAGACCTTTGCACAGAGACTCAAAAGAAGTTTTGGCACTGGTGGTGGGCTCATTGAACACAAGCTGGGAAGCACTACCAAGTTCATTTGACAACAGTTATTTGATAGGAGACTTAATAAAATTTGTTTTTCTTACTTTTGTTGCGTTTCGCCGTTGAATCGTCAAAAAACGGTGGGTGGTCTCACTAAAAGTGGCATAACTTTTGTTCTGTGTGAAATATTGTGATGAAATCTTTCCACCATGTGTAGATATGAATTGTCTATAAGACTGTGAAATTTAATTTCGATATTCTTATTTTTGGCCAAGATATTGGCCAAAAACCTTCAAAAAATTGCGTTTCGTTTTTGAAACGTCAAAAAACGGGGGGGGGGTGACCTCCCTAAAAGTGGCATAACTTTTGTTTCGTTTGAAATATTTTGATGAAATCTGGCCATCATATGTAAATATGAATTGTCTATAAGCCTGTAAAATTTCATTTGAAAATGTTTACTTTTGGCCAAGATATTGGCAAAAAACCTAGGGGGTATTTTTTTTGGGCGCACCCTGTATATACATGTATATACATAATCAGACACGGCATGGTCATTTTCATTGCCAGTGGCTGCTGTAGCCATGCAGCAGTGGCTGCTTGCTGTTGCCAGCGGCGGTGGCTTCAATTTCTGCGTATGATTGGTTGGTCTCAATCGGCAGAATTACAATAATCGCAAATGATCTGGAGATTGTTATAGCGCAACAACACGCACACGATAAAACATTCGACGACGCAGCTGCATGGTATAGAACTGCATAGAATTATTCTCATCCTGTGTTTCCCATTGCGCCCATCAGAACATTCACTTAAAAGAATCAGTGCAAAATTGAGAGCCTTTTTCTTGCATCATAGGCCTGTAATAAAAGTGTTTCGTCCAATTATTACCATCGCATGCAGACGAGTAGAACAGGATGTAGCAATTTGACTCATTCGACCAGTACAGCCTTGACCATCGGACAATTCGACCAGTACAGCCTTGACCTTCGCCCATTTGACCAGTACAGCCTTAAAAATTGAGTGCCCGCGCAGTTTGACCAGTACAGCCTTACTTTTTCAAATTCATGGAATATCCAGCTCGGTATAAAGACAAGATATTCCAATAAAAATGGTTTACCCGAATAAAACTAAAACTGAATTACAAAAAATCGCCAGGCAGCTCGGCTTGGTTGGAAATACAACAAGACTGCGGAGATCGGAGTTGATTGTTGTAATTGACGCCCACAACCGCGAATGCTACGACGGTGAATGCCCATGCAAGTATCCACGGCCGGATCGACAACAAGGGCCAGGCACGATTACCGTCGTTCGTCGTCGGCGCAATGGCAACTCACCCCCGTGTGATGTTAGTTTGATCGACAACGAGATCATCGTCGTTAATTGTCAATGCAATGGCAACTCATGCCTGTGTGATGTAAGGGCGTGAGTGGACTACGACGTAGATACGGGATTACAATATCGCAAACGATTTTACACCGTTGGTTTATAATCGTCTTTGGATCAATCGAATATTATTATTTTTTTTCTCCGGCGTATAGAAAATAACTGAAAATGGAATATACAGCTCGGCCTAAAGACAAGAGATCCCAATATAAAATGGACTACTCATCGTATAATCTGAAAGAATTACGACAAATTCCTAAACAGAGAGGACAAAGAGGATACTCGAGTTTGCGAAAAGCGGAACTCATAGCGTTCATATCGCAGGGAGATCGACTAGGTGCTCGGGCCCGGGTCAACAAAGCACCAGCGCATACTCCCGCCACTGTACGAGAATTGCGAGAAATTGCAAAAAAGAGAGGCGTGCGCGGATACTCGAGATTAGCAAAAGCGGAACTTACGGCATTCTTGACTACTACTTGGAAATTTTTGCATCCGGGGAAAAATAAAACAGTTTTTTCGGATTGGCTGACTAGTGAGATTAGTCGGCTACCCCCACAAATAAAACCGCCCATTCATAGGTACAAACTTCGAGAGACTGCGACGGCTATCAAAGGGTTTACAAAAAGATACACGATCGATGGCGACAGCAGGATCGATGTTGCAACTTTTCTCAAGGCTGTAAGACCGCAGGTAGTTAGGCTGCTAGCGAAAAATCGCGGGGTAAAAGTTCAATTCGATCTCATGTGCGTAATGGAGAAAGTAGATATGAAAACCGGCGAAGTAGTAACGGCTGAGCCTAATTTCAAATCAAAGAGCGATATTATTTTAGAAGCAACCGATGTGAGGGAAATATATACCAACGCGGCGGATAAAATTAAGGAGAGCATGGCAAGTTTTCAGATGCGGGGGAGTAATTGGAGATTCAAAACCGTTTTGAAGTTGGATATCGATACAGTGGTTTATAAACCATTGAAAGGTAGTTCTTACATTCCACTTCCAGATTATTTAGCGAATAAAAAGGCTATTATTAATATGAAGAACGAAGACGATGAATGCTTCAAGTGGTGTGTAACGAGAGCTGTAAACCCAGTTGACAAAAATACAGAAAGAATTACGAAAGAATTAATTAGACAGTCTGAGGAGCTCAATTGGTCTGGTATTGAATTCCCAGTAGCAGCAGATGCTAATGTGATAGGTAGGTTTGAGAGAAATAATAATATTAGTATTAATGTTTTTGGTTACGAGAAAGATGTGAATCTGTTCCCACTATATATATCAAAGCATGAGAACGATAGGTGTGTAGATCTATTACTCATTTCTGACGGAGAAAAGAAGCATTATTGTTGGATCAGGAATTTCAATAGGCTGATGGCTGTGAAAACAGAAAAAACTAGTACATCAATGTACCATTGTAAAAGATGCCTAATAGGATTCAGTAGAAAAGAATCGCTTCACAAACATACTGAGTACTGTTCGCAGCAGGACGCCCAACGAATAGAACTTCCGGAACCTGGGACTATGCTAAGTTTTACACATTAGGCTACTATAGAAAGATGCGTGTACCGTTTGTGTACTTTGCCGATTTTGAATCGTTCATCAAACCTATCGGTACATGTCAACCCGTTCCTAGCACGTCTTACACCAACAAGTATCAAAAACATACGCCCAGCTCGTTTTGTTATCATTTGAAATGCTTCGACGATGATGTTTATTCCCAAGAGCCGGTGCGGTTTACAGCTGAAAACGAAGACGATGATGTTGCTCAGTTATTCATAGACTCTATCGAAGAAAATGTAAAACGAATATACAACGAGTTCAAATTCCCCAAGAGGATGATATTCGGCAAAACTGAACAGAAATGTTATGACGAAGCTGTCAACTGCCATATCTGTGGGAGAGAGTTGCGTGAAGATCGAGTACGAGATCACTGTCATTTGACTGGAAAATTTAGAGGCGCCGCTCACAACCTTTGTAATCTGAAATACAAAGTCCCCAAGTTCTTCCCCGTCATATTTCACAATTTGACGGGTTATGACAGTCATTTATTCATCAAGAAATTACGAGGTGAACACGGTGAGAAAATCAAATGCATTCCCTGCAACGAAGAAAAGTATATCTCATTCAGCAGAGAGGTCGTCGTCGATAAATTTGTCGACAAAGATGGGAAAGAGAGAGAAGTCAAGCGCGAATTACGTTTTATCGATAGTTTAAGATTCATTCCCCAGAGTCTCGACGCGTTATCGAAAAATCTTCAGAAAGATCAGTGCAAGAATTTAGGGAAATTTTTTGAGGGTGAGAAGTTGGATCTTTTACTCAGAAAAGGCGTTTACCCATATGATTACGTCGACGGTGTTGAAAGATTAAACGAAACCGAATTGCCATCGAAACATGCCTTCTATTCAAAACTAACCGATTCGGGCATCAGCGAAAAAGATTACGCGCACGCGAAAACGGTATGGGCTAAATTTGAATGCAAAACATTACGTCAATATCACGACTTGTACAATTTATCGGATGTTCTATTATTAGCGGATGTCTTTGAAAACTTTAGAGACGTCTGTATGCAGAACTACAACCTAGATCCTGCGTGGTACTACACTAGCCCAGGACTTGCATGGGACGCGGCGTTGAAGACGACTGGTGTAGAGTTGGAGTTGTTGAGTGACTACGATATGTTACTGATGATCAAGCAGGGAATACGAGGAGGCGTCAGCACGATTTCGCATCGATACGCGAAAGCGAACAACGAGTACATGGGGGAAGCTTTCAATCCCACCCAGCATTCAGTATTCATCCCATACTTGGACGCGAACAACTTGTACGGATGGGCGATGAGCAAACCGTTACCAACTCATGGGTTTGAATGGATGAACGATGACGAATTGAATGATTGGAGGAACATTACCGAACGAGATGGAGTGGGATGTGTGTTAGAAGTCGACTTAGAATATCCGAAGGAATTGCACGACCTGCATAATGATTATCCTCTAGCTCCGGAGAGTGTAAAACCCGCGGGATCAAATGTAGCGAAACTCATTCCAAACTTGAATGACAAAGTAAAGTACGTCGTTCATTACGGAAATTTAAAATTGTACGAAAGGCTCGGATTGAAAATCGTAAAAATACATCGGGGAATAAAATTCGTGGAAAGTGCCTGGCTGAAAAAGTATATCGATCTGAATACCAACCTGAGAACGAAAGCTACGAACGATTTTGAGAAAGACTTTTTCAAGCTGATGAACAATAGCGTTTTCGGTAAAACAATGGAAGCTATCGAGAATCGAGTTGACATACGATTGGTGAGTGATGAGAAGGAAGCTATCAAGCTAGTCGCGAAAACTAATTACGACAGACGAACGATTTTCGATGAAAACCTCATCGCCGTTCACATGAAAAAGACCAAGTTGTTTTACAACAAGCCGATATATCTAGGGATGTGTATATTAGACGTCAGTAAGACGCTCATGTATGATTTTCATTATAATTACATCAAGGCCAAGTACGGAGATAGGGCCAAGCTATTATTCACCGACACCGATTCTTTGGCGTATGAAATTAAAACGGAAGACTTCTACAAAGATATTTCCCCCGACGTCCAAAGTATGTTCGATACTTCAGACTATCCGGGAGATCACCCATCCGGCATAGAAACGGGTGTAAATAAAAAAGTGGTTGGTATGTTCAAAGACGAGGCCGCGGGAAAACAGATTGAAGAATTTGTCGGACTGCGATCCAAGTTGTACTCTTACAAGATGGCGGGTGAAGACTACAAGAAATGTAAAGGTGTGAAAAAGAACGTCGTCAAGAAATCAATCACTCACGCAGATTACAAAGACTGCGTGTTTACGAAAAGACAACAGTCGAGAGCGATGAACGTCATTCGATCCTATCGTCATGAAATTTACACCGAAGAAGTAAATAAAATAGCTCTGTCTGCCGACGACGACAAAAGAGTAATAATGGACGACGGAATCCATACCCTAGCCTATGGGCACTACACGCTGAAAACTAAACAAAATAAAGAATAATTTACACTAATATAAAATGGATGCGGTAAAAAAAGTGTGTACCAAATGCAAAAAAGAAAAAAGCTTGGACGAATTTCACAAAGATAAGTTACAGAAGAGCGGGTATTACCCCAGCTGTAAAATTTGTAAAAATGCCAAAGTAAAAGAGCTTGCGCACAAAAACGCGAGTCAGGAAAATAGGGAAAAAAAGGAAAATAAAGTTTGCAGCCGATGTAAGATTGAAAAGAACATATCGGAATACGACAACAATCGATTTCAAAAAGATGGAAAGGCGAATGAATGCAAAAATTGTAGACATAATTATTATCTCGCCTGTGTAGAAGCCCGAAAGCTCATTAGTTTGTGAAACATCTAGATGAAATATTAAAATGAGCTATACAACTGTGAAAAATATAAATGTCGAAGGCGTAGTCCTCCCGAATCATCCGTTGACGAATTTTGAACTACTAGATGCCGCGAAAAAACTAAATATTCCAAACTTCAGGGGAGTATTTCTCAGAGACGAGCTGCCGAAGAAACCTAGACGGACTGAATGTGGGATATTGAATCTAGACGATTCTAATGGAACTGGCTCGCACTGGGTCGCTTTTTTGAAGAACGGCAAGGATAAAATATATTTCGACAGCTATGGCCTGCCCCCTCCTACAGAACTGCTAGAGTATTTACAGAGTCCCGTGTACTACAATAGCGAGCGCGTGCAGCCCGACAACGAAGTGTTTTGCGGTCATTTATGCCTGCACGTCCTGAAAAAAACATGTAAAGATGGAGTGACTTTTCAAGAAGTTATAAACAGCCTGCATTGAAAATTATATTCAGATGTAAAAAATGCCTGTTGATAAATTTGGACATACAGATTCAGGATCTACGCAAAGAGTAATTGCTGGGGGAGTTACTGAAAGACAAGTAAATAGTACATTTCTAAGGCTAGATGGAGCAAACCCAGCGACCGGCGATCTAAATATGAGCGGCCATACTATTAGAGGTCTGCCTACAACGAATACAACGAATACAGCGAATACTCCGGAAGCGGGAATAGATGAGGCTATGAGTCGGGGGCAAGTAATAGATTTACTGCAGAATCACGACGACGTCCCGACCGACAATAATCATTTGACGAATAAGAAATACGTCGATGAACAACTTACTTCGAAAGTGGCGACGGTGGTGGCGACGGTGGTAGGGCCTGCGGTTAGCGCTTACAGTTCAACTCAGCAGGCTGTACTCGCTAGGACTCACACTACAGTTACTTTTGATGTAATAAGATGCGGTACCACAAGACACGGCATTGAACAGGGTATCAGATCGACTTTTTTCTTCCCCAGTAAAGCCGGGTACTATATCGTTTCGGTGTACATAGAATTTTGTAACAATAGTAATTCCGCGTATGGCACCGTCCACCTGTACAAAAATGCGGCGCCGTACATGCAAATTGCGGGCGGAGGGAGCACGAGAGGTTCGCACAACCATTCAATCGGCAGTAACATAGTTTTTCTAGACGAGTTCGATTCCCTCAGCATACACGCTTTTTCATCCATCGATACGAACATTTTGTGTAGGGACTTTTCGGCGGCATTCTTACGACCCTAATCAATAAAAATTATTATATTCAAAATGCCTGTTGATAAATTTGGTCATACAGATTCGGGATCTACGCAAAGAGTAATTGCTGGGGGCGTTACGCTGTCCCAAGTAAACAGTACTTTTCTAAGGATAGATGGAGCAAATCCGGCGGCTGGGAATCTAAATATGAATGGCAACTGCATCAAAGGCCTGCCAATAACGAATAATCCGGATGCGGGAATGGATGAAGCACTAAGTTGGGGACAAGCTATTGCCCTAGTCGCCGATAAAATCACTAATAGCGCCGGGCCTACCTGTATTAGAGATTACGTTTCGGGTATGAGGGTATCTCCAGGCAATCTAGTGAGAAATACGGCGAGCGGCATTACATATAGGTTTGAAGGAACGGCTGGAGCTATAACAGCGGCGCCAGCATTATCCGCGAATTGGAGACCTACAACCGGACCGGCTATTTGTGTGTTGAGAGAGGGTGACGGAGGAGCATCCGCAATCGTAAGTGGTGGTGGCGCATTCTCGGGCACATATGCAACGCATGGTGGAGCATTCTCAGGCGCATATGTAATGCACCATCAATTAACGGTCGTTGCTATCAATACGGATTCGGCGTATACGGCGTCCTTAGGCTTAATAACTATTCCTCGTACAGGCGTATATCGACTTAGTGGATACGCGAAATTCTTGATAGGAAATGACAGTCCGAGCGTAAAAACAATCAGGGTTGCGTATGTCAAAGACGAGATACATAATAACGAACTTTTTGAATACACGGTGGGCGGGCAAACAGCCGACATCATAGTATCGCTCGTATTACCAACCGTCGCCATATTTTTCAACGCCAACGATAAGCTCGGTATGAAGGTATATTCTGCCACATCTGGAAACACTCCAACAGCCGGTCGCCTTCTTCTCAGGGCCGGAGCCGGATTGCAGGTCGAGTTTTTGTACTAGGTAACCGTAGATACCTATCGTTCATATACGCGCGATAGGTATCTGTAAGTCTCATTATTCTTCAACGTTATCTTTCTTCAATATACCACACTCATTTTCTGGCCATCCGATTGAAACCTCAGTAACTTGTCTGAAATCACCATTGCGTACGCTTCCGTATTAGCAGGCGGCGCCGTATTAAACGTGCCTTTGATCTGGATATCGACCACCGATGACTTCAGACGCTCGGATTGCTTGCTCACGTCAAACACCATAATCGGAAACAAATCTTTGAAGTCCGAGGGTGTGATATTGCATTGCGTCGTTAGTTCGTCCATTCCATAGTATTTTTCACTAAACGCGGCTGCTGCTCGGTACGCCCGCGAGAATTGTTGATTCGGAAATGATAGATTATAGTCGACAACTGGGTATCGGTCCTGGTTCATCATCACGAACATGTTCTTCAGATCGCAATGATCGAAAACGGATGGATTGCGTAGTTGATCGCCGCTTCTGTCGGTTTGAAAACCCAAGATGATGTACCTAGGCTTCTCAGGTAGTGTCTTGACGCTAAGTCTCCAGCTAAAATTAGTCGACTGTGCGACGGAGGTGGTATCGCATTGACGGGCTCTGTACGCAACTGGCAGCGACGCTTTCGATTCGATCGTTTTGTACAATTGCATCTTCTCCATATCCGCGGGAATAACGTGAGGCATGAACCATGAGATTTTATCCAACCTAACTTTCCCTGCATCCGCGGCGGTTCTAAAAATTGCGTCATCATCGGCTTTACGAACCAGAGTTAGCGTATGTTTCACACCAAAAACAACCTTGTCGTAATCATCGCAAAATCCGAAAATATGCTTCAATGGAACTACAAAGCTGAAAGTACCTTTGGCAGTTGGTTTTTGAATTATATACGACTGTCTCACGGCGAAACCTTGATTATTCGCGATAGCAGCTGTCGCTCCGCTGTCCTTGTACCACAACTGATTCAGACCTTGAGCTAGTTGAAAATCATTCGGGTATTTGAGTAATCCGAGCATCGTCGTTGCTTGACCTGGGTGAAATAACGATTCAATTTCCTGATTCGACAGGGAATACGAAATTTGACTGAAAAGATGCATCAGCCCATTATTCGTAAGAGTTGCTTCATCGGCATTAACGTAGAAGGTGGCGGGGTTGTCCGTCTTCGTCAATCTACCCTCGAACAACAGGTAAGATTCTGCTGGATGACAAAATAGATCTTGAAGTTCGATGTTTATTCTAATCTCGCCGGAGGTGTTTAGATTCGCCCCCGATATCGGCTCATACTCATACCATTCGTAGCGTTCGACGCTTTCATCGCTCAATGGTTGTTCGGTAAATCTCAGAATATCAGATGATTGCATTTTTACTACTACGCGATAATATTTTTTACGCGACCTTCATTCCGGCGCCGTTTAGCGAGCGTACTAAATCTTGTATCGATATGGCGTCGTTCTTCTTCAGGCCATCCCCCATCATCAGATTATTAATATTCGAGGTCAGCCCGACGCTGCCTACACCACTCAGCCGCTCTATAATTTGTCTAGTTTCCGGCGTAATTTTCTTGGAGGTGGGGGTAGGAGTAGGAGCAGGAGTAAACAGTTTGGCCACTGCTTTGTCCACTAATCGTTTGCCAGCGTCGATTGCGGTTGTTTTCCCAACATCGATGGCCTTTTTCCCAATTTCTTTCGCCACGTCTTTACTCGCGTTGAGAGCGGTCGTTGCTAATTGTTTGGCGGTGTTCGATGTAACTAGTCGTTTGAAAAATCCCGAAATTGTATCGAATATTCCCGATCCTCCGATAACGTATTGTTTTCTATACCTCCTTCTATTAATGATCTGCATTTTTCCTGCATTTTACAATGTCATCATTATATTTTTGTAAGCATCATTACTCAGCACTTCCTGCCTCAATAACGCGTCGCACATCGCCACGATCTCGTTTCTCACGCCGGTATTGCCTGCTTTGAAGCTTTGAAATCGTAGTTCTAGCTGTTTCGCTAATACATTCGGATCTTCGGATATGACGATTACACCGACGCCTTTGCCCGCTGTCGGTGTATTGCGGGCCCTCTTTTCCCATATCGGTTTGATAATTTCCCGATATTTGACGCTCGCAGATGCTTTGGGTTTGTTAGGATTTTTTGGCTGTCTGATAGCATCCGACGCGAGTAGAATCTCGGCGTAATCGTCTCTATCATTATTATCGTATATCGACGTGTTCGGCTGTTTCATCGTCAACAACTCCCAAAGCCCCGGTGTTCCGCTATACGTCTTATTTCCAACCGTCACATCGTCACCTTGAATAAAAATCGGAGCGTCGCCGATGTAGAATTGGCCATTTTTTGATCGTATTCCGAACGTCGTGTCTACGATTTTTCTATCGGAGGCGTATTGATGAAGGTACTTGGTTGCCACATCTCCTAATTCTAAAGTTCTAATATCCTCGGTTGGGTCGTCACTATACGCTTCTATCGAGGGATACTGAGGAAATTGAATCTTCAACGAAGCGGGTAGCGTTTGTAGCGCGTTTGATGTGACTATCGAGTTTTCTTTGATGGCGGATAGTAAGACATTTTGCTCTTTGGAAATTGCGGATTGCGAATCGACGATAGGCTTGTACAGCTTGGTTAGTTCTTGTTGCAGCCCCGAATCCCCCAATCTCTCCGATAAAAAGTTCTGTTGAATATTCTTCTTGGATTTCAGAAACTCTTCGACTATGAAATTTCTTTTCGCCGGGTCATCTATCTTTAGAAACGACATTTTTAATAACAAATTTAATGTTTCTCGACATGTTTTTCAACGTGTTTCTAGACGTGTTTTTCTACATGTTTTTCGACATGTGTAAAAACACAAGTTAGACGTATTTTCAGACATAGCGACATAGGCCTACATAGGTCTACAAAACTCTACATGACTTCATACATGTTCACGTTAGTCGTCTTTCTACTAGATTCGGTATTTTTCTCAAACATGCTTTGAAAGGACTGCCTGACTTCCTCTCTTCCCCGATCGATGAGTGATTGTTTCGTTTCCTCATCCATCGCGGCTGCCGCAACTTTCGACTTACTTTTGATTTCTTCTTTCATGCCATTGAATTTTTCAATCTCGCTTAGAATCAGAGAATATTCCTCATCTGAAATGTGATCATCCACGAGAGCTTTTGAAATATGGTCGCTGATCGTGTTGAGCTTCGCATCAGCTAGCGTTTTGATCTTTTCATGCTTCTCCGCCTTCAGAGCGAGCTTTTTACAGATTCGGCTGCCAATTATACTCAATAGCCCCGCACCTAGCGCCGCCCCTTCCATGGCAATAGCGATGGGGGCTGCAATTATGGTGGACAATACACCGATTCCTGAAATTCCGAGCCCCATCGTGACCACCATGAGGACGTTGTCTACTACGCCGATTACGCTCACACTTCTATGGTACTTTTTACTCAACGTTGCTCTTTTGTCTCGTTCTTGCTCGATCTCCTTTTTGATTTCGCTAATCTTCTGAAGTCGATACGTTTGTGCGGACCCTGCGGCTATTTGTATTTCACCTTCTGGCGCAGAGGGTGATATATTTGTTAGGTTTGGATAGAGTTTGATGCCTTCGTATTCCATTCTTTTATTTATTAGCAATATATATTTTTTTACCGTTGATAATTTACACAGCATAGCGAATCTCCTTCGTTTATCGTTACTGCCGAATCGGAGTTGTTTTGAATGGAAACTATGATATCATCAATCACATCTTCTGAAATCACTCCGTCTAGTAGACTGCAGCGACGTTCTTTGATAGCCTGTCTGAGGGAAACGAGACAAAGTCCCGCCGACATTTCTACACCGAGTCCAAGCCTTAGCGTATTTGCCGCCTTTGGTTGTATCGTAATATCATTTTGCGCAAAAATCTCCCATCGCAGACCGCCTAGCTGCCTTACTGGGACGCGAGTAGCACCGCTCGTAATCTTCCAAAAGACTGAAACGGGCTGCGTTCTAACCTCTACCGGTCTAGTTGGTTTTGTTCCAAATTTGTGTATTGGTCTCGACATTTTTTAATAGAATAATTTATAATATCATGCCGAGAATCGGAATGTTTCGAAACGGAGAGTTGGGGCCGAGCAAAAGTCCTTCGCCCCTCGCATACCCCGACCCTGTTTTCATGTACAGCCCGGATGCCGTTATTGAGGCGCCTTTTTGCCACGGAGACAAGTACAAACCAGATCCGGCTGATCGTATCTTGCACGCCATGTCACCTTTCTTGACATACATTACACCCGAACCGCTGATTTTATCTACAATCTTAGTAGTTGCCGCGGAGCCTAGACCGCTCAATGCCCCCATCGCCAAACTTGGCAGTGCATTAGACAGAAGGAACCGTCCCGCTGTCGCTAGAAACGGAAGTATAGCGCCTATGAATCCGCCTTCGACTTTCTTGTTGTTCTCCAATTGCGTTTTACTCATTTTAATAATCATGCCAGTTCCTTTTTGGTAGGCCGCTGCCATTTTATTGATTTGCGCCTGGGTGAGAGCCAAAACGTGTTCGCCATTCAAATCATCGTGCGATAGTTTGATACTCACGCCGGTTCCCGCTTCAAGTGATCTTTTAATTTTGTCTTGTTGCGCTTCTGAAATATTAACTTTTACGCCCATGTAACGATTCATTTTATTAATAAATTACAAAAACTTTCAAACTTCTCTGATGTGAAATCGAATCGCCAATTCTTCGCCTCGAAGATTTAGTAGGTTCCCGTGTTGGTCTGTGAGCCTCGTTTCCATCGTTGAAATTGTAGATAGCAAAATCGGGAGATATATCAAATTATGCGGCACTTCGATAATCTTGTAACCCGGGCCTACGTTTGGGAAAAAAGAATATATCACGTTTTCCGATGTTCCGTTAGCGTACGAAGACCCGATAATGTCGCTGGTCACTCTCAGGCTGCTTACACTCATTATATTTACCAATTCCTCCGATTCGTTGTATCCTTCATCATAGGCCCATCTGTGAAAACCTAGAACCTTTCCGATCGAATTCTTTGGCGTAAAGTCAACCTGATAACGTGCTGCTATATTTACCACAGACCTCAGCGTATTGGTGTTTGGTGCTATTGAGATACAGTATTCTCCATTTACTCCGTCGTAATGTCCATTCCCCTTCATGACCCTCTGTATATATTCATTGATATCCGTTATTTCATAGCAACCCTCTGGAACTTGAATGTTTACCCAATCCTCGCCGGAATTCGTCGAATACCTGAAGCCGTTGTTTGTCGCATCGATATTTGGAAAAGAATAGTACGTCTCGAGGGCAACTAAGGCCATTTCGTATTTCTTATTCTTCTCCAGTTCAAGTAGTGGGTTGAACTTCGTTCTGATTCGCGTGCTCTTTTCGCTGAGAAAAATGGAAAATGATGTTTTTGGTTCCGTGTTGCAGGCCGTCTTTTCCGTGTTTTCTGATATCTGTTTGAGAAGCGATGATTCCATTTTTACTATACAATACAATTTTACAATGGCGGATCCTCGATTATATAAAATTCGTCGAGTCCGCATCGGTATTTGCCATTGTACTTGTCGCTAGTCAGGTCTAAAACCACGAATCCATGAGGCTGTTCCCATACTGTTTTGCATAGTTTTCTAAATTCATCTTTCGCCATGTCCGTACTCACGTGATCGTTGTAAATATGATTACAATTTTTCAGGTCTTGTTTGAACAGGCAAATAAAGTTTGCATTTTCTCTGATTGTTTGGCGCGGTAATTTGAAATAATTCTGGGCGAGGTAAAAACAATCTACATTACTATGCCTCCCCCGATTATAATACGTTTCACATTTGTTTTGTTTTTCCAATTGAAGATCATCGAATATCATCAGGTTCTTCTTTTCGGCGCTCAAATCTCTCGGGTCTGGTACATCTTCGGCGCTCTCAAAGAACTTTGCAATTATATCGGATTTAGCGTCTATGTTTTTTGCTATTTCCTCCATAACGAGGTCCGGCGACGCATTTCGGCCCACGATTTCATCTCGGTGGTCGAACAACCAAACGATCGCTTCTTTCGGCAATTTTTCTTCGTATGCTTTTTTAATAATGCGATATTCCGGTTGAAACAGAGAAGTACCGAATACCTGCAAGTTATTATAATCCAACCAGTCCGGCCTGAGTAAAAGATTGAGAAGAAGCGTCGTTTTTCCACACGCCGATTTCCCAACTATCAAACCACGTATGCTTTTTGGTAACAGCGGATTATTGAATCTTTTCGAGAGCGCTGTGCCCCAACTCATATCTCTAATCTCCATTTTAAAAATATATATTATTAAAAAACGAAATGTATTGCGTAAAATGTAAAAAACAGACCCAGACGACAGATGTGCAGAACGCCGTGGCTAATAATGGGAGATCGATGCTCAGAGGTGTTTGCGTCGTATGCGGGAAAACAAAAACTCAATTCGTGAAGGCGTCCGCTGCTGCGCAAGGTGGGGATCTAGTTAGTTCACTGAACGCTGCCACTAGCAACATTAAATTACCTTGGGCTAAATTTCCGGGCGAATTACATTTGCCAGGCCATCAGTTTACTGGCCCTGGTACTAGACTAGATTTGCGCCTGAATCCCAACGAAACCCCCAAAGATTGGAGCAAACCTATAAACAGGGTAGATAGCGCGGCATATATTCACGACCTGGCATACAATCAACACACTGATACGGCTTCTAGGAATGTCGCCGATAGAGTAATGATAAACCAGTTGAATAATATACCTAATCCAAGCTTGCGGGAACGCGTAGAGAGGGCGATAGTAAAACCTATTTTGTCCGCTAAAACGAGCCTCGGGCTAGGTTTAAAAAAAGCCTAGAATTACAGCAGGACCTGAAATGGACTAATCAATTAGCGAATGAATTACACAAACCAGTAGTGAGAAATTTTAGGACGAGGCGGGTCCGTGTTGGCGGGATTGACCAGATTTGGGCAGCTGATCTAATCGACATGCAGGCTTTCGCTAGAGATAATGATGGCGTGAAATTTCTATTGACCGTCATAGATGTGTTTTCCAAGTATGGGTGGATCGTTCCATTACATGACAAGAGTGGGAAGTCTACAGCTGATGGATTCGTGAAGATACTCGGGGGTGGTCGACAGCCAGTCAAAGTTTGGTGCGACAAAGGGAAAGAATTTTATAATAAAAATGTGAAGAATTTAGTCGAGCTGTATTCTACCGAGAACGAGAGCAAAAGTTGTATCGCAGAAAGATGGGTGCGTACGATGAAAGATAAAATGTTCAAGTACTTTACTGCTAATTCAACTAGAAGATATATCGATGTATTAGATGAGATGGTTAGTAATTATAATGACACGAGACATTCTTCGATTAAAATGACTCCCACGAAGGCTAGTATGAAAGTGAACGAAAAGACCGTATTTATGAATTTATACGGCGACGAGATTTCAGAGCCTATTATGCCAAAGTTTTCAGTCGGCGATCGAGTCAGAATAACTAGGAAGAAGAACATTTTTGAAAAGGGTTATACGACTAGATGGGTGGAGGAGGTTTTTGTAGTATCTCAGGTTCAATACACAGATCCGCCAACTTACAAGATTACTGATTCTGCGGGTGAGGAAATACAAGGCTCTTTTTACGAGCAGGAGCTACAGAAAACAACTCAAGAAATATTTAGAATCGAAAAAGTGATTAGGAAACGCGGGAAGAAATGTCTCGTGAAGTGGTTAGGCTACCCAGACTCGTTCAACTCGTGGATCGAAAATGAAGACTTGGTGACATTGTGAGGCGATTATGACAAAATACGCCAGACGCCAACATTCCCTACTACTTGCGATAATTATCGAAACTGGTAAATCCCACCATTATTGCGTTCTATCACTTGACTGTGAGTGGCTATGGCTATGGCAGGAGGGCGGTCCTATGACGTCAGACTATAACTAGATACAGTGTGACCGAGGGACCCGTCACACTTTTCGATAAAACGTGACAGGGACGTTTTTGAAATCTATTCGACTGAGGCGTGACACGAAACATTTTCTACTGAATATAGATGCCGATCTGCGAAATTTTGTACAGAGCTTGGCCGTCTCTCTCTCCTACCAACGACAACGACGATGATGATGTTGATGATGATGACGGCGATGATGAAGAAGAGATGACGACGACAAATCGGGTTGATGATGATGGTGATGATGATGATGTTTGTGAGACGATTATGAAAAATAGCCTATGTCGTGTTTGATATCGATAACGAAAGTGAATGAAAAGACTGTGGGCCTCATAGCGCATCGTCAATACTGCGGGAAATTTCCATCGCGAGAAGTCGATCCAAAGACGATTATAAACCAACGGTGTAAAATCGTTTGCGATATTGTAATCCCGTATCTACGTCGTAGTCCACTCACGCCCTTACATCACACAGGCATGAGTTGCCATTGCATTGACAATTAACGACGATGATCTCGTTGTCGATCAAACTAACATCACACGGGGGTGAGTTGCCATTGCGCCGACGACGAACGACGGTAATCGTGCCTGGCCCTTGTTGCCGATCCGGCCGTGGATACTTGCATGGGCATTCACCGTCGTAGCATTCGCGGTTGTGGACGTCAATTACAACAATCAACTCCGATCTCCGCAGTCTTGTTGTATTTCCAACCAAGCCGAGCTGCCTGGCGATTTTTTGTAATTCAGTTTTAGTTTTATTCGGGTAAACCATTTTTATTGGAATATCTTGTCCTTATACCGAGCTGGATATTCCATGAATTTGAAAAAGTAAGGCTAGTATTGGTCAAACTGCGCGGGCACTCAATTTTTAAGGCTGTACTGGTCAAATGGGCGAAGGTCAAGGCTGTACTGGTCGAATTGTCCGATGGTCAAGGCTGTACTGGTCGAATGAGTCAAATTGCTACATCCTGTTCTACTCAGACGCGATCGTGAATCAGTTCCAGTGTAGGCCTATTTAAAGTGTATTTTATATAATAATAATAATCGATGACTTCTCTACCAAAAGCAGCAGTTCAATGGCTTTTCTGCCATTCGGAAACAAGATGAGTGAGGTGGCTTGGCTTCCCTAATGCCTTCCTCAAAGACTATAGTTGTGGGTGAACAACTTGTCCAGGTTGCCACGCACTCCACGGAGTGGTTTGAGGTTGGTTCGAACCCGCGACCCATCGGTAATATAAGGCACATTCACAATCACGAATGATCGTCAGCAATCGAAATGTATTTATAGGCCTTTATCGTTCAGTTATTTTCATCAGACAATATGTTATAAATTCACCCATTCCGTTCAGTCAGTCGGGTGGTATACGCTACAAGTGACTATATAGTAAAGCAGCAATTTGAGACGGTGCGTGTGAGTGTATGCGTGTGCGTGTGTGCATGTGTGTGTGCACGTATGCATGTGTTATACCTTTGTATCTGATGATGAAGGCACCGATGGTTTTGAGTAGCTTTGGGTTTGGAATCTCGATTCGCACGATGTGTGACCTCGACCAGAAGGCGGCCGTCTCTCTCTGGTCTCCACCGCAGACCGTGATCGACTTCTTACCGTCTCGTCCGTCCGTCACGACCGCCACCTCGAAGCAGACATCTGGGCGCGAGGGTCCATAGAAGGCAGCACCCCCCTGAACGTCCGCTGTCGAGGGGCCTCCTCCTCCTCCTTTAGTCAGAGTTCCGAAGTTGTACAGGGTGAGGTTGATCCTTTGACCGGGCATCGCCTCGATCATCCAGGGACAGTGAGGGCTGCCGTAGCCCCTCTCCTCCGCCAACTCGGTCGATAGGAATCCCGTTGCGTTGAAGATTCGCAACGGCTTGCCTGGGTCACAGGTAACTTTCTCACCAACGGCAACTGTAAAAAGCATAACAATTGAGGTTGGAACAGCTCAGCATGTTTACCTTTTTCGATTAAATTTTTTTTATTATATTAAAATGCGTGTAGGCCTACAGTCTACAGTCTACACCAAACGTCTAACTTACACGTTTTGAATTCTGAAAAGAATGATTAAATGATTCATGGAATAGTCTTGCAGTCAAGTTGCAGAAATAGACCAGATGATTTGGAGTCAAGTTGACAATGTCATTTTATACGTAGGCAAGTATGATCGATTATTACTAGGCAAGCGCAGCATGCAACATTGGCATGCACACGAAGCACTGAAACTCTGTGGTGAGTATATAAAGTTGTCTTATTGCCGCTTAAGAAACAAATCTTGCATCTCTTAGACGTCGTGTATTAAATACTTCGTGCTGTAACCACCGTGCATGTGCCAAACCAGTCTGGATTCAATGGACTTGATTCTCAGAAATATACACAATTGCTGACATACATGTATTGTGTAGGCCTATACTTACTAATCATAATCATTCACCATATATCGCTAAATGTGAGCATTACTCGTCAGCATAATTATATCCTCTTCCAGGCTCGAGGCTGCACCATGTAAATGTCAGTCATCAGGTATTAGACGCGATGCATTTATCCTGTATATAGTTACAGGATTTCTTAATCAATAATTTGACATTGAATCATCTGAAGCACTGGGATCATTCTAACTCACGATTCACAGACGAAAGACCGACGTATAAGCTTACACCGTGATTCAATAAAACTGAGCCAAATTGTTTTTCATATATCTCTAATGCCTGATAACATATCATGCTAAACTTTTCCAAATATTTAGAGAATTGGACCAAGAATAGGATTCCAAAGTTTCATGAGAAAATGTTATCTTTTTATCCGTTCAACTTTATCTCGTGAAATTTTGGAATCATATTAATGGTCAAATTCTCTAAATATTTGAAAAAGTTTGGCTTGATATATTAACAGGCATTGCAGATATATGAAAAACAATCTGACTTAGTTTTTATTGAATCACGGTGTAGCCTATATATAATATGTATTTCTAAGATGTATATATATATATTTCTAAGATCTAGATATATATTTATAAGATGTATATATATATATATATATTTCTAAGATCTAGAATCTAGATATATATTTCTAAGAAGACTGTCTGTAATTTTTCTTGCAATTGCAATTTCGCATGCAATATTTTACCAAAAACTATTGCCAAATGATTCATTATTTATACCGTTGCTGCAACTCAATGTTCTTTCTACCTGGAACGCAGGAGAAGGTCGCTTCCAGGTAGGAAGTGAAGTCAACGGGACACGGTTTCATGTCGTAAAGAACCGGATCCGGAACCTGGAACCGACAGACCTGTCTTCCGGAACACTTGCTATCGAGGAACCGTTGAACATCCGCTGCACATCCCTGGAATCCGTAGTACTCACGCATGCATCGTCCGATGCTCATTCGACCGTAACGAGCGTTTTCGATGATGATCGCCTCATCCTGTCGACAGGTGGCGTTGAAGAGTTCCATGTTGCAGTAGTCTTTTGAGACTGTTGTTGTTGTTTTTGAAGACAATACAATCAAAGAATGATAGAGACAATTACCATAGAACCATGCACAAACCATTGTTATCACACACACACACACACACACACACACGCAAACACACACAAACACACAAGCACGCACAACAACCGCATCGACGCACACGCACACACAGACGGGCGCACAAACGCGCAAACATACACTCACACACACACACGCACACAAATAAACACACACATACACACGCTCGCACGCACACGCACACAAATACCTAAACACACATGCACACAGGCTCGCTCAGACACGCATACCTACACGCATGGGCGTCCGCAGGAATTTTTCTAGAGGGGCGCAAACTTTTAAATAATTGTCACATGGTCTAAATTTAATGAGTGACAGTTTTAATTTCCATATTAGGCCTACCGCTAGAGAATAGCCTATATACCTATACATTATGCGCCCAAGTAAAGATATATACAGGGTGGGCCAAAAAAAAGTAACCCCCTACGGTTTTTTGCCCATATCTTGGCCAGTAGTAAGAATTTCGAAATGAAATTTTACAGGCTTAAAGACAATTCATATTTACACATGATGGCCAGATTTTATCAAAATATTTCAAACAGACCAAAAGTTATATCACTTTTAGTGAGGCCTCCCACCGTTTTTTGACGATTCAAAAACGCGACGCAACAAAACGTTTTAAAAATCAATTCGATTATTCTGGCCAATATCTTGGCCAGAAGTAAGAATATCGAAATGAAATTTTATAGGCTTCAAGACAATTCATATCTACATATGATGGCCAGATTTCATAAAAATATTTCGAACAGAACAAAAGTTATACCACATTCAGTGAGGCCACCACCGTTTTTTGACGATTCAGTAGGGTAACGCAACAAAAAGTAGCAAAAAACCCGATTTTTATTAAGTCTCATCTCAAATAATTGTTATCAATTAGCCGTCATATTGCTAGATGATCATTATTAATACTATTTAAAAAAGAAACAGAGTGCCATCGTAGCTGCAAGTCACTGAGAAGTCACATAGCAAGATGACAAACAAATTGATAAATACGGCGTCTGTCAGACTAATCAACATGTCCATCAAGAACTTTGCAAAGAGACTCAAAAGAAGTTTTGGCACTGGTGGTGGGCACATTAAACACAAGTTGTGAAGCACTACCAAGTTCATTTGACAACAGTTTTTGAGATGAGACTTAATAAAATCGTGTTTTTGTTACTTTTTGTTGCGTTTCGTTTTTTAATCATCAAAAACGGTGGGTGGTCTCACTAAAAGTGGCATAACTTTTGTTCCCTTTGATATATTTTGATGAAATTTGGCCATCATGTGTAAATATGAATTGTTCGTAAGCCTGTAAAATTTATTCACAAATTCTTACTTCTGGTCAAGATATTGGCAAAAAACCTAGTTTTTGTTGCGTTTCGTTTTTGAATCGTCAAAAAACGGTGGGTGGCTTCCCTAAAAGTGGCATCACTTTTGTTGTATTTGAAATATTTTGATGAAATCTGGCCATTGTGTGTAAATATGAATTGTCTATAAGCCTGCAAAATTTCATTTCAAAATTCTTACTTCTGGTCAAGATATGGGCAAAAAACCTTAGGGGGTTACTTTTTATGGCCCACCCTGTAGGTCCATCTTGTAGAACCAATCGATAATCAGATTGAAAATCGCGTTGTATACTATTATAACAATCACAACCAAATAATCTAAATTTATGTGCAACTATGCGAAAAATCCAGAGGGGCGCACTTGCGCCCCCTTGCGCCCCGCTGCGGACGCCCGTGCCTACACCTACACCTACACACACAGCACACACATACAGACTGTATTTTTTACAGGATAATGTCATATCATCCATTATTCATTCTATTAGTCGTGAACTCCACCATTCAATGTAAAACTAATAACCTGTACATGTATCTCATAGAGTTGGATCAAATGCACAAGATCATGCCACGATACTAAAACGAAGCCGAAAATAATAGTTGTGTGTTCTGCAACATTGAAAAAAGGGGCAAACCATATGAACAATTGCATGTTTGTCTGCTTGTGCACGAACAGTCGAACACATACACACATGGTATACCACACTGACAAACGTATAGCATACATTAATACAGACAAACGCATGTGCAGAATGAACACGCACCAACACACACACACACTGTAGGCCTACACATGCGTCTATACTGATAAAAATTTATATTTATGATATATAATAATTATTATATGTGGCAGCGAACAATGATTAGCTGGCTGGTGTATTGGGCGTCGCAAGGTTATACCATATGCGTGTGTATGTTTATCTGGAGGATTAGTGCGCTGTTATGGGTAAATAAACCGACGAAGGTCAATAAACGCTGACGAGGTGATTTAAGTACAACAACGGTTGGTGAAGATATACATGATGGGTATGATATGTATATGTTCTGTATATATATATATATATATATATTCAATATATATAGATACAGAGAGAGAGACAGACAGACAGGGACTCAGAGAGAGAGACCGTGTGTGTGTGTGTGTGTGTGTGTGTGTGTGTGTGTGTGTGTGTGTGTGTGTGTGTGTGTGTGTGTGTGTGTGTGTGTGTGTGTGTGTGTGTGTGTGTGTGTGTGTGTGTGTGTGTGTGTGTGTGTGTGTGTGTGTGTGTGTGTGTGTGTGTGTGTGTGTGTGTGTGTGTGTGTGTGTGTGTGTGTGTGTGTGTGTGTGTGTGTGTGTGTGTGTGTGATAGAGATATATATATATGTATTATATGTATGATGGATTAAATAAACAAGACTTTCGATTGTGATGTCATTAGGATGTTAGCTCTTTCTCTGTCTCTGTCTGTCTGGTTATCTGTTTGTCTGTCTTGGTCTATCTCTCTGAGTCCCTGTCTGTCTGTCTGTCTGTCTGTCTGTCTGTCTGTCTGTCTGTCTCTCTCTCTCTCTGTCTCTCTGTATCTGTTCTTCCTCTTCCTCTTTGTCTCTCTCTCCGTCTCGTACAGGCTCTCTCCACGCCTGACAGTCTGTCTCTGTTTTTCTGTTTCTGTCTCTCTGTCCCTATCTGTCTGTCTCTCTGTGTTTGTCTGTATGTCCCTGTCTGTCTGTCTTTGTCTGCCTGACTATCTGTATATTTTTGTTTTTCTCTCCGCCTCTTTTTGTCTCTCTCTCCGTCTCTGTCTGTCTGTGTGTCTGTCTCTATTTCACATATGTCTCGGTTGTTTGCTCGCTCACGCTAAACCTCTCTCCATGTATCTCTTTCTGTATTTTCAGCACTTTTTTCCTGTCTGCCTCCCTGACCCTTTCAGTCTCAATTGCATAGGTAACTATTTATAAGGGCGAGTGATACTTGTATAGTGCTGCCTTTTACCTTGCATAGGCGTAATTTGTAGTGAACACAGTCTCTGTTTATGTCTATCTGTCTGTCTGTCAGTCTGTCTTCTGTCTGTCTGTCTGTCTTTCTGTCTTTCTGTCTGTCTGTCTGTCTGTCTGTCTGTCTGTCTGTCTGTCTGTCTGTCTGTCTGTCTGTCTGTCTGTCTGTCTGTCTTTCTTTCTTTCTGTCTGTATGTCTCATTCACACAAAGTCTTCATATTTCATGAATCTGAAACTGATTTTCGTCCGGCGGCTTGTCTTTATAAGGGTCTCTGATTTCAACAAGTACATAATATTCCTCTCCGTGTAACTGTAAGACCTCCGCCTGTATGTCTGTGTGTACCTGTAACTGTGTGCCTCAGTGTCTCTCCATTCCTCTCTTCAACCGATCGTTAGTTTGTTACTGAGGGCAAAACTGTTTTGTAGAAAACTGTACTTGATGTTAATTTGCTGAAGAGGCGTTCAATGCGTACGAACATCTTCAAGCTCTCTGTCTTCAAGTTCTCTGTCTCTCTGTCTCTCTCTCCCTCCCTCCCTCCCTCCCTCTGTTTGTCTGTCTCTCCCGCTCTCTGTCTGTCTGTCTCTCTCTCTGCCTCTATGTCTGTCTCCATCGCTCCCTCTCTCCCTCTCTGTCTGTCTGTCTGTCTCTCTGTCTCTCTGTTTCTGTTTCTGTCTCTGTCTCTTTATCTCTCTGTCTCTCTGTCGCTCTGTCTCTCTTTCTCTGTCTGTCGCTCTGTTTGTCTGTCTCTCTGTCTCTCTGTTTCTGTTTCTGTTTCTGTCTCTGTCTCTCCCTCCCTCCCTCCCTCTCTCTATCTCCCTCTCTGTCTGTTTGTCTGTCTCTCTGTCTCTCTGCTTCTGTCTCTGTCTCTGTCTCTTTATCTCTCTGTCTCTCTGTCTCTCTGTCTCTCTCTCTGTCTCTCTCTGCTTCTCTCTCCTATCTCCCTCTAGCCGTGTGTCTCCTATCATGGTCATGGAACTGTGCATGACTAATTAGTCTAATTGAAGTTCCTCCAGCATTGTTCCCCACCCGCACTCAACACAACTCAGCAGACAACCGTCTCCTCTTTGTAAGGTGGGACTTCTGGATGGAAACAAAGGATCGAAAGAAGGTCTATGCAAATAGAGAGCATACATTACATACACAGTCACACATGCATACATAGCTACATACATGTATATACAATTATACATGCATGCATATATACATAAATACATAAATACATACATACATACATACATACATACATACATACATACATACATACATACATACATGCATACATACACACAATCATACATACATACATACATACATACATACATACATACATACATACATACATACATACATACATACATACATGCATACATACACACAATCATACATACATACATACATTCATACATACATACATACATACATACATACATACATACATACACACATGCATGCATACATGCATGCATGCATACATACATGCATGCATACATACATACATACATGCATGCATACATACATACTACATACACAGTTATGCACACACATGAATTATAAACATACATACACAAATACACGTGATACGTACTTGACTACATAGATACCTGAATATACACAATGCACACTATACATTTCATATGCAGAAATAGATCCATATTACGAACATACATAAATACATAGGCTACTTGTATGAATGTAAAGCCATAAATTTATACACTTCAGCTAAAAATGAGTCTGAAGTTCGCACAACTGACACACTTGGCTGCAAGAACAAAACACGCTCACGACATATAGTATAGGGTGTCTCGATAGGTCGTGAACGATTTTGAATGCAGACAAATATATGTTATACACAATATAATGTGGAAAGTTTTATACTGGCGGATAGGTTATTCAAATGAAAATGTTAATATAAAAAATTAGATCACTAGCTCACTTAATAAAATTGTAGCGCCAATATCCGTGACGTCATCAAATTCGTGCCAAATAAACGTCAAGTTAAGCCGCAAACAATACTGTACGACCATCATTGTTAATCCACACATAATTAATTAATACAAATTAGCATTTAGTATTTAATAATGTTTCCTTTACTCTTTATTACAGCCTTAAGCCGATTAGTTATCGAGCAAATAGATTTTTCAGAGTTGTCAGAGGTAGGCCTATTGATGTCCATGCCTTACAAAGCCGACGTTTTAAGGTCGTTTGGGGTTCGGTATCGGCATAAACAGTTGCTGCCATAGTACTCAAACATTTTCCATTGGTGACAAATCCGGCGAATTAGGCGGCCAGTCCCTCGGTGAGATGTAGGCTATCCATTGATATTCTTGTTCAATCATTCGACTGAGGCCTTTGATGTGTGTGCACGTGCAGTCGTGCACCGTCCTGTTGAAATAATCCTTCGCCATTATTACGTGAACTGAGCGCATAGGCTACTTCACTTCGCTGGAATGTGGGTATGACCTCTTTCTCCTGTATCTCATTGCTGTAATAAGTCGAAGTGACTGAAGTTTTAGTTGGAATGATATGAGGTTTTGTCAATCAACTGTTTATGCCGAACCCGAACCCCAGACACTGAACACCTTAAAACGTCGGCTTAACTTGACGTTTATTTGGCACGAATTTGATGACGTCACGGATATGGGCGCTACAATTTTATTAAGTGAGCTAGTGATCTAATTTTTTCATATTAACATTTTCATTTGAATAACCTATCCGCCAGTATAAAACTTTCCACATTATATTGTGTATAACATATATTTGTCTGCGTTCAAAATCGTTCACGACCTATCGAGACACCCTATATATTCGATGGCACCAAAATAACAATGAAAAATAAACAAAGGCCTGCGTAAACAATGACTTTCACTTGTCTAATGCAATCGACTCTCTAACATAGGCCTATTATTATATCGTTGTGCGTGAATGGAGTCGAGGCAAGCTATAGCAGCAGACGAGGAGTCGTCTGAGCACATCCGGCGACGGTGGCCACAATAACTCAACGCCAGAGGGCGTTTGATTCTATTTTTGAACGGTGTGAGGGCGCCAATCATCGGCGCCCTCGCTTGCGCCCTCTATGCATGAAACATGACGGAACGCAGTCGAAAATGAGATTTGTCGGCGCTGGGCATGCGCACTCGTTGCATTACGTAGTAGTAGTGCCAGACCATCGTATCCCCCACAACCACTCCCCCCCCCGACACATCGAAGAAGACTCGGTCATTTGCATTGCTAAGCAACTGGACCCGCGGCGGAAAATTGGACAAGATTAGGGCAAATGGAGGCACGGAGGGTGGACAGAGGGAGGGAGAGAGGCGAAAATGATCAAAGAGCGAGTGTTCAGACGTGTCCGTCGTGATCCGCCATCTATGAGTCTGAAGCCGACCTCTGACCTCTGACCTTTTGACCTCTGTGTGGTGCGCGATGTCTGCATGGTCAGCGCAATTCATGCAGATTTACTAGACACGGAACATTATCGAAATGGCCACAATATACGTCATCAGTGCAGCTCTTGACGAGTCACTGTCGGTCTGCCTGTGTGTTGTTGGGTCTCTGTCTGTCTGTCTGTCTGTCCGTCTCTGTTGCTGTCTTTTACTCTCTATCTGCAGTGTCTCTCTGCCTGTGTCTGTATCTTTTGCCTCGTCTATCTCTGTCATTCCCTATCTGTCTGTCTATCTGGCCCTCTCTGACTCTCTGCCTGTCTCAGTCTCACACTTTCTATTTGTCTCCCTGTCTGTGTCTGTCTGTGTTTGTCTGTGTTTGTATCTGTCTGTGTCTATCTGTGTCTGTCAGTCTCTATATCTGTCTGTCTATCTGGTCCTCTCTGACTCTCTACAGCATGCCTGTCTCTGTCTCTCTGTCTCTGTATGTCGGACTGTCTGTCCCTGTTTTTGTGTCTGTCTGTCTGTCTGTTTGTCTGTTTGTCTGTCTCTCTATGTTGCAACGTGATCGTTAGTTTGATTTTATCAAGCCAACATGACCAATAAATGTACAATTGTACATGCATGAATATCTCGTTATGAGGCACACGTGCGCCGACGTAGACTAGAGAGGGTTGTATTATTGTTTACCATATACGTTCAAACTTCTTATTTCTGCCGAAAAATATTTTGCTCTCTGCTACGCCAGAATAAATCGTCATTCGTAATCAGATGTTATGTCCTTAATTAATCGGTGACACGTGTCAGATTTAGACGAGATTATTTAATTGCAGTCATCAGTTGAATTAATTCAATCCGATGGACTTAATGAAGGAACGTTATAGTCATGAAACTCTACATATATATTATACTGACTCTTTTTTGGGAAGTAGGCCTAATGAATGGGACGTATAAATTATTCATTTCGGTTTATCTGTTAAGTTCTCAAGTTTGAAAGATTAAATCGTCGTTCTCTTGGAGATGCATGTCATTCACATGTTGAAGGATTTGCATACTGTACAGCCTGTTATGTAGCTCCTATAGTTCCGTATACAGTGTATCGAGCCTTCGGGTGGTTACAAAGATACACAAACATGCATAGTTCTATATAATTATTAATTTCATCTATGGATTTACGGTTTACATATGTTATATCTTTTGTTTATCTTTATGTGGGTTGTATATCTATATGTGTGCGTGTTCGTATAGATCTAAGCCGCCCGTAAATTTCGACTGAGTTCGTGTCCTGCAGCACTGCAGCCATATCATCATCTTCTCAATTTTTCAGGAATTAATCGTCTGCTTGCATGCTACATGTTCAAACGCCAAAAATGATGAATTATCACGCATGTCTTCTATGCGTATACTCATTTAATTTGCATATTTCAAGCAAACAAATACACACGCAGAGGCACGCACAACGGAAATAAATAAATTCAAATGGTAGGCTACATGTCGCAATAAATATCTATAATAATACACAATTATTATTGTTACTATGCGTGATTACGTGTACAGCAGTTATTTGCAATATCGTCGTCTTCGTCGTCGTCACAAGACTTAATATGGTCTGTGGTTAGCCGTGCATTTTAATGAATAAGCGAAGTCGAATGAGCTTAGCAGAAGGTCACGCAAGCGAAAGTTAAATTACGAACTGAGTGTGCTGTGTGTTCATCTGTGACATGTCACAGGAGACAGAGGGAAGACCGAGGAAGAATTAGACTAAACCTAATAAGCGAAAGGAGGAGAAAGAGACAGGCATCTCCGTCTCATGTCAAAGACAGACTGTAGTAGGCAAGCTGTCAGGCAGACAGGCAGGCGGGTATACACACACGACCATTTGCGAAGCTGCAAGGCCTTCTGGGAAATTTCCCGTGCGTCCATGCGGCTTAGTTCGCTTCCGGTAATTTATGAGTTATTCTGCTGTGGCCAGCAGCCAGTGCATGCACGATTCTGGCTCGTGAACAACTTGTTCGTGAAATGGAAAAGAACAATCGAGAAATACGTCCACGATCCATTCATGCGCATATACATGTAGCTCGACTATTCTGATGTAATGGAAATTCATGTTGAAATAAATTATCCTTTTACTAATCTCATGTAAGTCACTTTTGGCATGTAGGAACATGCAAACTAGTATTATCTGGTTATGGCGCTATCTAATTAATAATATTGAATTAGTTAGTGCAATGGGTTCCTGAATCCTGATCCGTAGTCAATGAGAGAAGGAAGGCAGGGAAAAAAGAAGAAAGGCAGAGGAATTGAAAGAAGAAAATGGGAGTGGCAAGGAGAGGGGGAATCAACAAGAGATTTTTCTGTGAAGGACCATTTTACCAACCAATTGGCAGTTCCTTTGCGCGAGACCGACTGAGGCTACTACTATCACTACAACTAGGCTACGACTACGACAACAACAACTAGGGCCTACTACTACTACTGCTGCTACAACTGCTATACTGCTACTGCTGCTGCTGCTGATGGATGATAATGATGGTGATGGTGATAATGATGATGAATACAATAATAATAATAATTAGTAAGCCTATTTTTAGTATTATTATTTATGCATATCAAGTGAATGTTATACGCAAATGCGCTTTAAATGTGCATTCGACATCGATGTTTGCGTTTGCGATGCACAGATGTAAGCACATGAAGCTGTCGCATTCCCAGAAGACAAATGTTCAATCAATCAATCAACCAACCAATCAATCAAACAATCAACCAATCAATCATTCATCAGGTCAACTGAAGAAGTTGATCACAGGCGGCGGGACGCTGACCACCCCACCCCACTCCACCCTACTCTACCTACCCCACCCCACATCACCCTACCCCATCCTACCCCCCACCGTCGCCACACACCACGTCCACCACCCCTCCTCACCCGCCGACGCCGCTTTTATGGCATCAAGCGTTTCGTTGATGGTCTTCGAAAGATGAAGATTAGAGATCCATTACAAGATGGAGGAGGAGGAGGAGGAGGAGGAGGAGAAGGAGAAGGAATCGTCTATTTGCTTTATTTGTATAGCGCCAATCGTCTATATCGATTGTATACGGACAGAGTTATCTGTGAGAGGCTTCTCGGGTCTTTGCGATTGCAACGATAAGACTCGGTGTAAATGGAAGAGGACCATCGACTGTTTCCACACACAGGCGGAGAAGAACGGAGAATGGCGGAGAAGGGCGGAGAAGGGCTTTCGGAACGACGGACCCACAGCAAAGGACGATTAATTAGGAGAAAGAGAAAGATAACGCCGAGAGCCGAGAGCTATTTGTAATGGAGACCAATTTTCTTTATCAGATTTCATGAGACTGATGATGTGATCAGAGGTAGAAGTGACTAGGCTGAAACACTCGAATTATAGTCACCGAGATATTCATGATAAATACGACCAAAATAAATAGCCTTAATTCATCGGAAGACTTATAGGTGGACACGCGTGCCCTCTGAAGAGTTCAACATCAGTGGCAATATATAAATATCCAATTATATTACACATTTGCAAGATAAAATGGACTAAATCGATTTGAATGACACTGCATGAATGGATGAACGAACGAACTGTAGCAAGAGCATTTCAGAAGCGCTCCCAGTGCATGCGTACAACCCAGAGAGAAAAGCAGGATTTTAGACGAGAGAAAGACGAGGAAAGACTACTATAGAGGATGACAGAGCGAACTGATGGGGATGAAGTCTATTCCATAGGAATATATCGAGGGTTCAATGCAGGCAAATGATCTGGATTGAGCCATGGTGGTCCTGAAGCGAGGAACAAAGAAGTCAAGCCGATCAGAAAACCTAAGAGGACGCTGCGAAGTGGCAGAAATGGGACGAAGATACTTCGGGGCACAAAGATACTTCGGGGCACAAAGATACTTCGGGGCACAAAGATACTTCGTGGCACAAAGATACTTCCGGGCAAGACACAATCGAGACCTGAGAATCAAAATAAGAACTTTGAATGGTATACGAGCTGAGAGTGGAAGCCAGTGAAGTTGTTCAGCCATGAATGACATTCTTTTAGCGCCATATCATGCATGAGCGAATGGCATCTTCACCAACAATAACGCATGCACTTGAAATAGATGTCATAGGCTTAATTACTTGTGAGAAAACTGAAGCAATGCGAAAGTTAACTTTCACAGAGATGTTCATATTATATAGGATTACGGCGGTGGGCTAATACACATAAGATCTTTGGCTAATTTGGCATCTATGGAAGCCACAATCACTGCATGTCTTGAAGTTGAGAAAAGTGACTTGAAGCGTACTACAATACTGGCGCTATAGAAGTTAGCAGTTTGGATTGTAATAGTGGTACAGCACTTTACAGCAGTGACACACGCCATGCATGGGCGGTGGGCGCCCGGAAATAGTTACCTCTAGAATAGATCTTAACCAAAGAATTTAATTTGCTGATTTTGCTTTTAAAACATATAAGCTATAGTATACGACGAATGAAAGATGGTTTCACTTCGAAAGATCTGTGTGACGCTGACATATGCGAAGATTTGAAAGGCACTGGCAGTTCAGGTCATTCATCTTCTCTTATTAAATTAATCTGATCCTATTTCAAGTCACGAACGGCGCATTTTCCTGCAGTTGCTACTTGAGATGTTGTAGCATACTCGTCCATTGCATGCAGACGTCTGCAGTTCAAGACTAAAGTCCAAATGTTAAGAACCAGTCTCGCATTTATTAGTCTCTCGTATTTCTCGCACCAAACTGGATTTCTAGTTCTTTTGCACCGTTGACAGTGTTATAACCAATGATACAGCTGCATGCTAATTTAAATCGGATAAGGCAAATTAAACTATTAGGCGTTACAATTAGGAATATAATTATATGCTATATAGCTATGCTATAATTAACATCTCCTTCGATGTGCATCTTCGCCGCCAAATGATTCGCTATAATAATGCTATGAGGCGGCTTTCAGAGCTGAAAGTGCTTTGAAAAGTTGCCGGATCTGAGTTTTGCGGACGAACCGAGACTCCTTTAACCAGAACATTTTTCTATCATTCGCTCGCAATTTTCGAAAACTTGTGACAATTTCACTAATATCTCGTCATTCGTGTAGATTTTTGGGTTTCCTATGCGTTCATTTATAGCCTATATATGTTATAACACGCAATCCGGCTGAGACCTGGCAACAGCAGGTCACGAAAGTCAATGCCGGTTCGCAGACACGGATCTAGAATAGACCCGGCTCACTTTCAACCATGGTGCCTTATAAATTTTTCGCAAATTTGGTATCCTTGACATTCGGCTGACATACAGTTGTTGTTCTTTTGCTTCTGTGGACAGTCATGACAACTACGATGCTGTTAAAGATGATCATCACCATGATCATGATGATAATGATCACCATTGCGGCCTTTAAATATTAAATGGCTGAACAACCAACCACTATTATTATAATAGATGCGAAGAGTAAAGCGTAGGCTGTAGTCAACATGTACACATTGTACAGACAATGCCAGTATAAAGATAATAATAATATTGGTCGTCCTTTCTCAATCATAGCTTGCATATCATAATCTTTTAACCGAGGGCCTGAAAACGATGGTTAAGATTGAACAATGAGTTTTCTAGCCCAGCAATTTAACCATTGAAGAGTGATTAGTAATTACGTCACCTATTTCCCGTCACACAATTCCCGTCACCTATTTTCAGTCACCTATTTCCCGTCACCTATTTTCAGTCACCTATTTCCCGTCACCTATTTTCAGTCACCTATTCCCTTTACATTTCCCATATGCTTAGCCATTTATGCATATACACAGTACACAGCATGCACGACATCCCAATAGTGCATAGCCTACACTACATTGTCACTACAATACATGTCTAGCGTTTAATCTGCAGTCGTTGTTGGTCTCCACAGCCTACATGTATTGATGTATAACATTATAACACAACATTATTAGGACCCTTCAAGATCCAGTATTAGCCGACGAAGACGTCTTTCCGTCTGTCTGCACAATTACTACACATCGTGCTTGTTATTGTCGATGCTTCGCGTCGACGCGATGCAGTCCGACCCCCCCCCCCACACACACCGCCCCCCCCCACCGACCCACCCACCGCCCCCCAAATGTCTTTAGCACTTCAAAGGAATTCCGTTGGCATTGTTCAGCTCCACCGACCGTCATTACAAAACCGTCAGACCAGATAATGCCAATTACCTCATATATAAATATATGCGTATATAATCATATGCGGCCAGGCACGGTATAATATATATATACACATTGCTGTGTATTTATATACGGTATATATAAATATAATGACATATATTTATATACCGCATAATATATATACATTGCCAGATATTTATAATCGGCATAATATATTATATATATATATATATATATATATTGCATATATTTATACAGCATACATCGTCATTACATTATTCTTCCTCTTCCTCTTCCTCCTCCTCCTCCTTCTTCTTCTTATTCTTAGAATACATTGTAGTCTATATATGGTTGCATATAAATATATATACACACACACACACACACACACATATATATATATAACATACACATATATAATTATATTATAGTCTGCATGTCGTTGAGTTCAGTTTGGTCACTGCAGTGGTCATCTGTGAACATCCGGGTCTCCTCCTCCTACTCCTCCTCCTCCTCCTCCTCCTCCTTCTCTTCCTCCTTCTCCTCCTCCTCCTCCTCTTCCTCCTTCTCTTCCTCCTTCTCCTCCTCCTCCTCCTCTTCCTCCTTCTCTTCCTCCTTCTCCTTCTCCTCGTCCTCGTCCTCCTCCTCCTCTTCCTCCTCTTCCTCCTCCTCCTCCTTCTTATTCTTCTTCTTTCTTCTTTCACTATAGACCCGATGATGACTCGATGCACCGCTGCTGCTGCTGCTGCTGCTGATGCTGCTGGTGCTGCTGGTGGTGCTTGCGATGCGTATGTGTCGGATAAATGTTGTTATCCGGTCGGTGGCCGACGTCAATTTGATCGACAAATGACGGCCATTAGTCCCATGGTTCAATGCGAGAGCCCCTCTCTGACACCAGGCGTCGTTGCCCCGTTCTCCCCTCCTGGTTCAACGCGAGCGCAGCTCTTACACCAGGCGTCGTTGCCCCGTTCTCCCCTCCCGGTTCAACGCGAACGCCGTTCTTACACCAGACCCCGTTACCCCTCCTCCCCCTCCTGCCACTCTATTCTATCTATAGATGCGACACCAAAGCATCGATGAAATTCACTGCCATAGGCGTTGACGAAAAATCGTTACTTTTGGCCGCAGGCAGAAATTTTGCGTTTTATATCGATTCATCAAACGTCGTCAAGTAAAGTAACTTGATGCAGCGATTCATCAAACGTCGTCAAGTAAAGTAACTTGATGCAGCGACTGTGGTCCAAAATACACACTGTGTCTGCAGAATATAGACCTAAGTATGCATGATGCACCTCGCATTTTATATAGCGCTCTTTACATGTCCGAATCGCCTATAGTCTATTGTGTGGTCAATGGCCATTCTGATGATTTTTCTGTAAAACTTGTTGTTATTCGGGTACATGCATTTTGAGAATCAAATAAATACAGAATTTAGAATTTTAGATCGTATTGCCATGAGTTTTGCTCTTTTATGCCTGATCATAAAATGATGATGTTATATTCTGCAAATTCATATGGTTAAAATTTAAAGAGACGCATTTGAGGCGAATCTTTACCTAATATAAATTATTGATGGTCTTCAATAGTTTGTGGTAGAGAGGCTGCATAGAGAGGAGCGCATTTTGCATTCGCACTCGTTAATGCAATCTACATGTAATAAGTCATGCATATATCCGTTCGATATCATTTGTATAAAGACATCCGTGACGTACATAATGGACAACGTATGCATTGCATATGCAGTATGCATGGTAGTCTATTATACAGTAGCGTTAAGCAACTGCACGAATGAATATATACTCTAGTCTCAAGTGTAAGTACAAACATGACGATGAATGAATGCACTGCAGCATCGAATAAGACAGACATGTCCAGACACACTATTGCACTGAAAGGACCTGCACTCGAATTCACACGTGCATACATACACATACATATATACATATACATATACATATACATATACATATACATATGCATATACATATACATATACATATATACATATACATGTACATATACATATACATATACATATAATTATATATATTTATATATGTACGCTGGTATATATATCTATTCCTCAATGGAATCCATTAAGTGCCATAGCGTATAGAAATTTCTCATCGATGGTATACACATTTCATCGACAGTGGCTTCGACATGCAGCCTGCGGCGATTTTCGAGGATGCTGGTGTACGCATCCAACTTCCACCCCCTCCTCCTCCTCCTCCTCCTCCTACGTCCAGCTGCAGAGGCTGGTGAAACTGCTGTGGGGCAGTGATGGCGATGAGGAGAAGATGATTGTTTTCCGACGGCCGTTATTTAGTGCCTGGCTCTGCAGCATCATCAACCAGCATCAGCAGCAACAGCATCAGTAGCAGCATCAGCATCAGCATCAGCAGCAGCCCTGGTCTCGTTGGGACGCCAGCAGCGGTGGATCTGCGGCGCAGCACATAATGTCGTCACGAAACGCAGTTACGGGTAATTGCCATGTCTTGCCTTAACGAAGAAGCGGCGCCGATGACGAATGAGTCGTCGCTCCAGCCGTCCACCGACCGACAGAGACAGGAGTCAGTCTCCACCGCCCCCGCCCGGGCCCGCGGCCCCCGCCCCAGCCGCCGCCGACGGCGATTGATGGGCTCCTCTTCCACCGTCGTAGACGCTGGCTTCTCCTCTGGCCGTCCACCACAAGCAGCAGCGGCAGCAGAAGAGCCGCAAGACTTGACCCCGGCCGACCTTCGAGGACTATCGGGGCTTCGATCGAGTCGACGAGACAAATGAACACCGGGTGCATTGCATGGCACTGCAACAGCAGCAGCAGCAGCAGCCGAACATGCAGCGACGGTGCAATTACAGATAACGAAGTCTCTCCCGAGCATTTGCTCAAATGCTGATGCTGCTGCTGCTGCTGCTGCTGCTGATGCGGTGGTGGTGCTATGGTGGTGGTGGTGCAGTATAGCTGCCCAGTTACGTCCAATAAAATTTTGATTGAAAGTCCCGTCGACCGTAATTTCCAATTACTATTAGCTGACTACTGGCTGGAGATTTCCATAAGCCCGCAGCTTCCTCTGTGTGTGTCAAAGAACATCTCTCCGTGGAATCTCTGAATCTCATTTTCCACAGAGATTAATTGTTGCTAAAATTGCCGCCAACTCTGACATCGAACTCGTAATTCTATCTCCAATTATATATTCAGACTGCAGACTAAAAAGATTCCTCACATCATGTTGGATTTGATTCAGCCACATTAATTAATCTGTTGTCGCGAAACAAGTTTCAGTAGACATACTACACGTTATAAGATTCAACGATTCATAACTTTTTTGTATCATGAAAATGGTGATATAAAATTCTTAGAAGTTGATTGATTGATTCAGAAGATTTATATAGCGCTTCTTCAAGGAACCTACTCAGAAACGCTCTCTGCGCTGGCCTATAGGCCTACTTGATGTTAAGTGCCATTAAGAACAAATTATATTAGGCTATATTAGGCGTATACATCAGAAATTTAGCTAAATTAGAACCGTTTAAGAGCAATTATAGCCTGTTAATCGATTGCTATGTGTGCTTTGCACTTTAAAACTGAGTAATCTTTCAAATCCTATAGGATGACATCGTTTCTAAGGAGACGGAGACGCGTCAAAAATTACGTTTTCCTATCGCTACTGCATTAACAAAATGGATTCAAAATAATGCATACCGATACTATAGCTATATAGCAGACATTCCCACGCCGGAACAAGCAGGTGACCCAATCATCGCATGTTTTGAAACTATCCCCCACCCTATTTATGATAATCCAAATCCCATCCTTCCAGGGCAATACACCACATTCCCTGCAAAAAAGATTTAAGTAATTTAAATATTGATTTTGTTTACAAAGCTATTTGTTTTGCTGATTGAGTTAATGAAACGCGCACAAAACAGATTCGGCTATATAATTATCTTAACTCAAGCTTGCGATAACCAAATCCTGACTATTAGCCTATGTCTGACTGTTTAGGCTTGCAGCTTCAAAACTCAAAGTCTTCATCTCATGTAGGCCTATTCAGCATCACCATGGAAACGATTCTACAAAGGATTGAATTGTAACCCTGGCTTATACTCTGCGAATGACTGGTAGTAAATAAAAATTTAAAATGTTGTTATTCAAAGTTTTACGCTATCTATTTATTAGCAGGGCCGGATTAAGGCATGTTCAACATGTTCGGCGGAGGCCCCCACAAATGTGTAAAAAAAATTTTTTTTGCAAATTTCAGCTACACGACTATTTTCCCAACAAATTTCGGCAGATGAATAAAAAAAAAAAGGTCATCCACTTTTTGGGCGGATGAAATGGTACGATTTTCCAAAAAATTTCAACGGATGACTAAAAACAAAAAAAAAGAAAGAAAAAAAAGTCATCAACTTTTTTGGCGGATGAAATGATGAAATGGTATGATTTTCACAAAAAAATTTAAAATGTTAAAAAATTTTCGCAAAAATTCCCGAACAGGGCCCCCACAAAAATTTCCGAACAGGGCCCCGACATTGCTTAATCCGGCCCTGTTTATTAGTTATTTCTGCTTGTTTAGGTCATCCAATAACAGAGTTCAGTTACCGATTCTTTTCTATGTCAAGTGCCTTGAATCTGTTGATCGTCCATTAGGCCTATGAGCCTTACTATTTAAAACACCCTTCTCTGTCGATGTCTTTATATACCAGTTACTGCAATACTGCAGGAATGGCCGGAATTAAGTGTCCACACCTGCAAGTATTGGTCACGTATTGACCTTCTGCTTCCAAAATGAAGAAAGTCTCGAACCAGAAGCATCTGCATTGTATATTGAATACAACCTCGTTCGCATTGAATATTGGAGTTCAAAGAGCTATAACAGTCACCATTACCGCGGTTTTATCGCCAGTTCATTCTCCATTACCGCGGGCAGTATCTTACAACCGCAACACTGTATATAAGCCAATAACCGTGGCGTAGGCTACAGCCGCTACAAGACCGATATTGTTATTTTGTTCTCTTCGGCATCGCGGTATTATTTTGCTGCGGGAAAGAATTCCCGCGCCATTCTCTGATGTACATGACATTGAAGAGACTCTATTTCTGTATTTCTATCCATTCTTTGATGCCGCCTCTCAATCATTCTATCATAAACTGAATTTCTCGGTTCTTTGTTTTCTCTCTCTCCCTCTCTCGTGTCTCGATCCCTCTCGTGTAGGCCTAATTATCTTCCTATGATTCTCAGTACATCGCTCTTTTTATCTTTATAACATCATCCCCTCTTTCCCTCTTGTCATTTTTCTGACGCCCTGTCATTCTACCCGCGGCCTCTGACTGTGTATCATCGCTATCATTCGTTTTTCTTCCTTCTTGCACTCTGTTGCCTCTTCATAATATGTGTCTCTTTCTCCATCTCTGACTGTCCATATAGACTAAAACATAATCGCAGTCCTGTCATTCTCCCTCTCATCGCATCTCTCGCTTAATCCTCCAAACTATCAAATTTTAAATTACGTCAGTCGTCAGATCACTTAGAGGTCACAACTCCCTGTAGATATAGGCAAGACAGCTATACAAGAAACTGCAGACAGACAGAAAAACAGAGAAAATATTAGCAACACTGTAGATATAGATCCTATAGACGCACAAGATATTAAATGAACTAATATATCTAGCGTCTTGATGCCGCTTCATGCTATCCGTCGAATGTTTTTCGTTCCGTGTTGCTTTCTTCTTAGATATATAATATTTTATAGTCTATGCTCCTCTCGTCTGATCTTTGCACCGTTTGTTTTTAGAACATCACGCATCATTCGTCGCTGCAGCGTGAGTCTTTATCCTTCCGTGAGTCTTCAGTTTATTGATTCTTTTCTTTCCGGCACACTTCATTAAGACGCTACATGAGATACTATTGAGATAGGCTACATGAGAAACGCTGTTATTATTTCTACTTATTCGTTATTAATAATTCGATACTCCCACGATTACTTTACTTTTTTACACAACAGAATAAGGCTTATTATTTTAATTAGTGGCATTATTATAAATTTGTGACAGTATAGTAGTATCATCATCAGCAGCAGCAGCAACAACAACATCATCATCATCAGCAGCAGCAGCATCACCATCATCATCATCAGCATCATCATCATCATCATCATCATCATCCTCTTCCTCATCATCATCTTCATCTTCACCTTCATCATCTTCGTCTTTGTCGTCGTCGTCGTCATCATCATCATCATCATTGGCAGCATGATTGGCAGCATGAGTAGCAGCATGAGTAGCAGGACATCATTTTCATTTCAAATCCTCGCCCTCTCTTATTTCACATCAATTCTTCTCTTTTTTCTGCCGCTGCATCCAACCTCGAAAAAAATCGCCACGGCTGATGAAATCCAATTAATCAAATTCATAATTGCAATTCTGTTGCTCAAGAGAATCCATCCAAGCGTGAAGTGATGTCATCATCATCATCATCATCATCATCATCATCATCATCATCATCATCATCATCATCATCATCATCATCATCATCATCAATCATCATCATCATCATCATCATCATCATCATCATCATCATCATCATCATCATCATCATCATCATCGTCATCGTCATCATCATCATCATCATCATCATCATCATCATCATCATCATCATCATCATCATCATCATCATCATCATCATCATAATCATCATCATCATCATCATCATCATCATCATCAACAACAAGAAGAACACCATCATCAACAACATCCAAC
The DNA here is from genome assembly GCA_945859605.1 of Lumbricus rubellus. Lineage (NCBI taxonomy): Eukaryota > Metazoa > Annelida > Clitellata > Crassiclitellata > Lumbricidae > Lumbricus > Lumbricus rubellus. The sequence continues at coordinate 25,215,859 of OX243815.1, read as the reverse complement.
GGCATGTAGCATCATAATCATCATTATCATCAACATCGTCAGAATCGTCGTCGTCATCATCATCATCATCATCATCATCATCATCAACAACAATAACATCATAATCATCATTATCATCAGCATAGTTGTCGTCAACAACAACATCATCAGCAGCATCAAAACTAATTCGTATGACTCTGACGATATTCTGATTCTGTCTATACCTGGATTGCTCCCCACCCACTCGTGGATTTCGACCGAATTCACCTGGATTCTGCTTATGCATCGATAATAAAAATAATTAGAATTAGTGCACTGGAATGATGTAGATAATGGCATCAGAATATGCACAGCGGATTATATTGAACATACATGTACATGTAGAAGATGTGGCGTTTGTTTGGATTTGAATCATCCAGGAAGGAGACAGACAGACAGTTAGGGACAGAAAAGCAGAGGCAGATAGACAGAGACAGACAGGCAATCAAAGACAGACAGGCTGAGGCTGACAGGCGGACAATCAGAGACAGATAGGCAGTCGTAGGCAGACAGACAGTCATAGGTAGACAGGCAGACAGATAGACAGGCAGACAGTCAGAGACAGACAGGCAATCATAGGCAGACAGGCAGACAGTCAGAGACTGACAGGCAGTCAGAGACTGACAGGCAGTCATAGGCAGACAGTCATAGGCAGACAGGCAGTCATAGGCAGACAGTCATAGGCAGACAGGCAATCATAGGCAGACAGGCAGACAGTCAGAGACTGACAGGCAGTCAGAGACTGACAGGCAGTCATAGGCAGACAGGCAGACAGATAGACAGGCAGACAGTCAGAGACAGACAGGCATTCAGAGACAGACAGGCAGTCATAGGCAGACCGATAGACAGTCATAGGCAGACAGGCAGTTATAGGCATGCAGACAGGCAGACAGATAGACAGGCAGACAGTTAGAGACAGACACGTTGCAGACACACACAAACACACACACACAAACACACACATAAATACACACACACACAGGAGCCCATCATCGCCTACTCCACCATCTTCCAAACAATTCTTCAGAGACAGATTGCTATCATCAATCGCCATTGCTGTTGTTTCTCATCAGACACATCTGTATCGATCGAATAATAATTATTATGTGTCTCATTATTATTATCTTGTCATTTCCGTAATCGAATTCGTCGCTCCATCTCATGTTCTGTACTCCTCAGAGTATCTTCCATTGCATTTACACGTGTATTATATCGCTGCCTTTGCTGCAGTGCACATTATATAATTTATATGCCCGTTTATGTGTCCGTTTGAACGGGCATCATTCAATTTAAGATCCCCGTGTACGAATAGTCCTAGCCCGAGATTTTAATCTCTTAAATAAGCCGCATCATCGTAAAGGGATCGGCCATCCGCACGCGCCCTCACGCAGAGATGCATTGGGCGTTTACTTACTTTGTACTTACTTCTTTCCCGTCTCCCTACAGGTCTGCACATCGGTCAACGCATCTCCTTCACTCGTCCCTGTCCATCACCAGCTCCGTGGCCTTGTCCCAAGATATCTTCAAGCACCCCAAGTCGCCTAACCTCTAATGCCATTGTGACTTGATGCACAAACCCCTCTTCGCAGTCTCTTCTCGCCCTCTCCGGTCTGCTGATCGACTTGATCTCCTAGTTCCGTTGGCAAGAAGTCAAGGACTACCATGGTGCAACATGCTTGTTTTTCTTTAACAACACTGCCATACAAAAAGATGATTAGGGTTGCCCTTCTTCTTTATCCAGGCCTGGGACTGGCACTGGCAAATTACAACTAGTGGCGGAGTTTCCATGGCCCAACACCGAGCCATTGTAGGGCCTGTAGGCTCTTCTATATGTGGAATGACCTCCCCTCCCTCCTATATCCTTAGTAAGATCTTATTGGGGGTGGGTGACATTCAGCCCTTCGCTGCTTGAAGTCTTGGCCGCCACGCTGAGAGCGCCTCTGAATAGCTAGTAGGCATACTGAAAAGAATGCTTTATGGATTATCATGTAGAATACAGTGCAAAATAACTAATGTATACCTAATCGGTTCAGTCTGTCTCCTCTGCTAGTTGTAACAGTCAGACAGCTATACTACGAAGCCGTCTGTTATAGCCTAAAAATTAATGTCTGGCCTCCTGGCCATGGCATTAATTATTTCATTCCAATTTTTTTATTGTCCTTGTTTTGTTGCGTTGGATATACCTTCCAGTAGCCTATCTATACACCAAATCAGCCACTTTGCTTGGATTTTGGTCCATAGAACATCATTATGGTCAGAAGCATCGATCCGTTTTGCGTTTCTTCGTTTATTTTGTCATAGACCGCACGAGTCGAAGTCGGCAAATCATTAATGTTAGAGCATCGCAATTACTGGCACAAATTTCATATGTGCCAACTCAGAAAATAAGATCGCCAGTTCAAAATCAATTCGCATAGCGACTGTATGAACGTTACGAGGCCATATGATTGTAAGACGTTCGTGGAGATTGCACATTGGTAAAGAATCCAATCCGTGAGTCTATCTCTATAGAAGGTTTTGACCAAAACGATTAACCTACTGAGTCTCATCTTAAGATGAGTGAGATGTGTCGACAGATGCTAGATAAAAAACGTGCTGATGTATATAGAAGTGCAGGACAGGTTGAAACCATTATCTCAAGTTAAAAGAGTGATATGCGCACAATCGATACAATTCATACAAAGACTTATTGTTGTCAGCTCGGTAGGGCCCAGAAGATTAAAACAACTTTAAATTAACTGCACAATTATTGTATATCGGTGAATGTATGAATTGTATTCATTAAGTGAGTTTGTATAGCGCCTCTTCAATGAGACTGTTCAGATCAGAGAAGTCTGCAGGTGGCACCTCTTTTTCGAGAGATGACTACATACAGTCATACATGATACATGCATATGATTCCTACCTCGACTCGAGTGCAATCCAGATATGAAACCAGTCATGAATCCGATCCAGAGAAGGAGATGCGATGACTTCCACATAGTGACGATCCTCACGACCACTGCAAGCACTGCCACAGCTGACGACGACGACGTCTTCATACGTTTCCAGTCCTAACTAAGTCTCTCTATCTATGACTAGCTGCAGAGAAGGAGAAAGTGAAACGCACTTCGTTGATCGCCGTCCGAAATAGACTCTGCAGCAGCAGCAGCAATAGCAATCATCTGCATGCTCCCACCGATGGATGAGGAGGAGGAGGATGAGGAGGAGGCATCGCTTTCAGTCACAGCGACACCTGTTACGGCATCCCAAGGAGGATGAGGGGAGGAGAAAGAAAAGGAGGAGGAGGAGGAGGAACAAACGCTTCTGCTGCTGCTGATGATGATGCTGATGCTTTCAGCTGTAGCTCTCTGTCTCAGGCGTGGTCGCTGAATGCGGGGCGCATGCATTTACGGCGCCTGCACGAAGCGTTTGTGCTGCTGCTGCTGCTGCTGCTGTTTCTGCTGCTGCTGCTCGATACGTCTGCTGCGAACAGTGATGTGATCTAAGCGCTGCATCTGCCTCTCCACCACCACCACCACCACTCCTACCACCACCTTCTCTACCACCACCTTCCCTACCACCACCACCACCATCCTACCACCACCACCAGCTGGCCATCCTTCCATCTGTTCGTTCTGTCTGCACTTTGTTTCGTTAATCAATCGCCGCCACACATGCACACACGCCCACACGCACACATGCACACATGCACACATGCAGACACGCACACACACACACACACCGCCACCGCGTTGTTTGTCTATTCATGCGATGCATTTAAATCACAACGAAACCAGCATATAAATAATAACATCCGCAATCAGCACACGATGATGATGACGGCGACAGCAACAACACGCGCTTATAGACAGAACGACAACGGTAGACTATGATCATCTGCTGCATGCAATATTATTCTAAGAGCGCCATAATTTGTAGCAGCGCCATCAGAGTAAGAGCACTATGAATGCAACAGCACCATCATTTCCACAACGACGCCATTATCATTGCAACAACGCCATTATATCATTACGATTCCATTCGGGTTTTCGTCAAGTCCCAGAATGCAACGCGTTTCCGGCTTAGAAGAGTTTTTGTTTACATGGTTGCTATGCCGTACTTTGTAGAAAACTTAGGCTACTAACATGGACTTCAGTACTCTAAAACACGTTGGCGAATTAAGAAAGTTGCCGATTTCAGTTCTGACTGATGAATGTAAACGTATAGGTCTGTGCGAGCAGCGAAATGAGCGAATTAATAAAGCGACTGCCATAGTTCTGTTGTGTGAGAGGTACGGCCTAGCTACAACAGGCGTAGACGACCCGTTGGTAAGCAAACCTCGCTATGATGACGGATTGACTGATGACGAACTGGAATTCTATTCCACGTTGTCGATGGCGACGCTCGAGAAAATAAGCGGTTGGACTGAAGATATTCGTCGCATTCCAGAGATTGACATTGGCCATGTTAAACAGTACTTTTGACATGCTCGGCTAATTTAGTATGTGCACCGAATAGTCGTTTTCATTACTTTTGCGAAGGCTTTCAACGCAGTATTCAGTCTAGAACTTTGAATAAAGCCTGTGTTTGTTTAGGATGTAGATCCTTAGCCCCGCGTTGTGCTAAGTTGCAGCTCTCGAAGGGTTTCATTTAGTTACATTACATGAAGATTGTTAGGTTAATAGTTAGACCCTTAACAGGTTCAAGTCAAGCAGTATGAATGGTAATGTCGACCCCCTAAGTCAGTGGTTCTTAACCAGTGTTCGACCGAACCCCTGGGGTTCGGTGAGCCAGTGCCAGGGGTTCGGCAGAGGTCCTCTGAAATATGTACATATTCAGTTAAAAATCATCTACTATTTTTTCAACTTTTATTTGATAAATTTTGTTTGAAACCTTGTTAAATTTAAAGCTGTTCATCCTGTTAACCTTAGTTTTGTCTTACTGCACCAGTGCACCTCCCGATAATTAACACCGGCAGGCATCTTTCTGTGAAGTAATGATTATAAGTCAATATTAGTCCCAGGTATTACCGATAAGATAGGCCTATGTAATTTTTCGTTGTTTTTCTGCAGAAATAGCGTCGTATGACGTACGCTAAAAGTAACGATTGCCATTTTCTTATGTACTTATACCACAGAGTGTGTCGAGCAAAAAAGAAAGATCATTGTTCAAACTTGTGAGGGGTTCGGTGAATGGTCAAGGATTTCTCTTGGGGTTCGGCGCCCTTGAAAAGGTTAAGAACCACTGCCCTAAGTCATTCCCCTCTATTCTTCCCCCCTTCCAGTTCCTCCCCCTTAAAATGGTGGCACACACACAGAGAGCTCCCCCTCCTTTCTTGAATGGAGCATTTGCTCCAAGGTTTCTTTGGTGTAGACACCCATGAATGTAGATATTCTTGAGATAACATTATACGACTTATGTTGGTTCTACCATTTTCAGTCAATTTCTTATTTTTATTACATGTAAATGATAGTCTCTTTCATTAAATACTGTTAATTGCCTATTACTTTTATTCATTGTCGTAGTAAAAAAGGTGATGCACGAAACATTTAGTCTGTACGTGATATGGTTAAATATTAAATTCAGTAACGAAAAGTAATTGCAATATTTAAAGTCTCCCACAGTAGTGTTGCATCTGTACTGCACTTCATGCATGAAAATAATATTACAGACTGTTGGTTATCCAGATTACGTTTTATCCAGAAATGCTTTTCACACAACAATGCTGTTTGTCAGATTTGCATTGTGCTTGAGTTCTTATTATTTTCTGTACACATTCTTATTGTGTGTCACCACTGTCTTGGAATGAACGATTGAAAATGGTAAAACAAAAGTTATAACATACACAGGGTGCGCCAAAAAAAGTAATCCCCTACGGTTTTTAGCCCATATCCTGGCCAAACATATGAATTTTTAAATGAAACTTTACAGTCTTAAAGGCAATTCATATTTGCGTACAATGGTCAAATTAAAAAAAAAATTCAAGCAGAACAAAAGTTATACCACTTTTAGTGAGGCTACCCACCGTTTTTTGACAATTCAAAAACGAAACGCCAAAAATTTAGGTTTTTTGCTAATATCTTGGCCGGAAGTAAAAATTTTGAAAAGAAATTTTACAGGCTTAAAGACAATTCATATCTACACAAGATGCCCAGATTTCATCGAAATATTTCAAACACAACAAAAGTTATACTACTTTTAGTGAGGCCACCCACCGTTTTTGACGATTCAAAAACGAAACGCAGCAAAAAATAAGGAAAACGTGATTTTATTAAGTCTCATCTCAAATAACTGCTGTCAAGTGAACTTGGTAGTGCTTCACAACTTGTGTTCAATACGCTCACCAGCAGTGCCAACACTTCTTTTGAGTTTCTTTGCAAAGTTCTTGATGGACCTGTTGATTAATCTGACAGATTCCTTATTTACCAATTTGAATGTCATCTTGCTAAGTGGCTTCTCAGTGACGCGCAGCTACGCTGGTACCCTGTTTCTTTTTTAAATAGTGGTAATAATGATTATATGACAATGTCAAGGCTATTTGATAAGAATTATTATTTGAGATGAAAAAAAATCGTGTTTTGTAACTTTTTTTGTTGCGTTTCGTTTTTGAATCGTCAAAAAACGGTGGGTGACCTCCCTAAAAGTGGTATAACTTTTGTTCTGTGTGACATATTTTGATCAAATTTGACCACTATGTGCAGATATGAATTGTCTTTACGCCTGTAAAATTTCATTTCGTTATTCTTACTTTTGGCCAAGATATTGGCCAGAATAATTAGATTGGTTTTTTGCTACTTTTTGTTGCGTCGAGTTTTTGAATCGTCAAACACCGGTGGGTGGCCTCACTGAAAGTGATGTAACTTTTGTTCTGTTTGAAATATTTTGCTGAAATTTGAACCATTGTACGTAAATATGAATAGCCTTTAAGACTGTAAAGTTTCATTGAAAAATTCGTATGTTTGGCCAAAATATGGGGTGAAAACCGTAGGGGATTACTTTTTTTGGCGCACCCTGTACATAGCTTATAGAAACAATTGTGTGTATAATTTTATTTATATATAGTTGTAGCCTATACAACATATAAGTGTGTGTGCATAATCTATGCAGACATATATTTTTGTATTAAGGAAACCTTAGACAATGTTTTCTGTAATTAGCATTATGCAGGCAGGTGTGCTGTCCTGTGAATACTGCATTTCTTTTTCTATTTACTTTTTATGTTTTGTTACTGTGCTACCATCATTTGGAGAATAAAAGATTGATATATAATTGTACAACAGGTTTTTACTCAAGCAAACACACTTCAACATGTCATTTACATACATTGCAATATCTCTAACATCCACATGTATGCAACTAATAGAAACCAAAAGCTTTACAACTTATGAGCCGTAACAACGAAAACAGTAAACCAAGTTTACCTGTCATTAGCCAAGTGTAATTTGTTAACGCAGAATTGGCCTTTGGAAATTTGTTAGATACGCGCAAACAGTGAAAATCTGCTCAGCAATAAACTTCTGGTTTTGCATTAGCTCTCCATCAAAGATATGGTAAATTTTGATTCGCTGCATTATACGCTCCACATGAATGCGACACCGGGAAATATCTGCAGATTTGCGAATTTCTGATGTCGTAAACTGCAACCTATCACTGCCCTTAAATGCCGGCATAACAAGTTCAATGCCCAATGGCATCATTTTATAGTTACCGGCAAAACCTTTATCACACATGATTTTACCCCCAACTTCTTTAGCATAATCGAGAAAATCTTGACTTAGAAGTTATTAGCTTATCAGATGCACGACCTCCATACATACATGAAACATAGATAACACATGGCTGAGCATGTACTGACAGTACAACTAGGAACTTGAAAGTTTGATGATGCTTATAATTTGAAAATGTACATGTATGTTTACGTTCAGCTAAATGTGAAGGCTTCTCGGTGAAAAGCTATGTGCAGTCCATAACCATGTGTACATCACGAAAATCATCAAAGCTTTTAGCTCTATTGACAAGCATGGAATCTATATTAGGCAGGCAGCACAAATCTTTCAGTTCCACATACAACAAATTGATCCAAGTTGTAAATACTGAACTTGCGGAAGCAACAGATATACTAAAACGTGCAGCCAAATCAACCATTAGCAGTCCTGTGCGTAAGCGAACCAGAGTAAAAAATAGCTCATCTTCAAGAGACAATTTACGCTGACGACCAGGCTTACTTGCAAAGTGTAAGTTATAATGCTGATTAGAACTCTTCGAACTACCTTTCCAATATTGCATAGACTCTGCACGTGGTCTTAAATATGTGAGCAATGCAGAGAATACACCATAAGAAGGCATACCAGTCCAAAATTGGAAAATGTCATTGTCTTTAACGTTACTTATACAGAACTGTGCACAACGCAAAGTTTCAACTTCCTTAAGCAACTCGTGACTCTTTAAATAGGCTGTCGCGGAACCTGGCAAAATAGCCTCACACTTCTAATTTCCTATTCAATATTTCAGTTGAATTTCCCGATGTAACATATTCGTGAAAGTCAACTGGTGGAATAGTACTTGGTCTGGCAATCGTTTTCTTTCGCTTAAGTGTCAATTTCCGACGATATTTCCTTTGAACAGCAAGGCGTACAGCAGCCAGTCATTTGCTTGGCGACATTTTCCCTGCCTCTGTTGATGTGCGTGTAGCTCGTTTTCGGTTCCCGACGTTTGTCCATGGAAAGAGAGATGGACAATGTGACTTGCTTCCTGGGTCATCACTTTTTTCTCCTGCACAATAACAAATTCGGTAACAGATAATTAATAGTTCTCCACTGAACTATCTTCGTATATTTCTCTTGGCAAGCTCACAAATGAACTTCTTATTACCAATATAATTATGTGGTGAGCATACAATTATGAAGTAAATGCTATTACTTTATCTTAGTCATAATATGATGTAACTTTTGACATGAACATGGGGTGCACTGGGTCCGCTGTGAGGTTTATTGACACCGTATAAATTATATATAGCACCTTAGAACAAAAAATTGAACTGGTTTTGATCCAAAGATTGTTAACGCTTCCAAGAATATTTCATGACCACAATCTCGCCTTGCTACAATGCTTAGAATATATTCTGCAATTCCGTTCCGATACGTAGGCCTACTAGCCTCAGCTGCATCTAAGATTAGCGAATAGACAGCCACGTTATACTAGATTCAGTGACAGCATATTGTAATAACATTATTAGCTAATGAACTTATACGAACCAGATACGAAATGATCACTGCATTTTCGATCCCATTTGCGGGGCAGCCATTCAGCACGTCGTATTTGCCTAACCCACTCCTGTCGTCGTACAGCATTTGCCGGAATGCGACAGTATGAAACCTGTCTTCCTGCAGACTGAGTTTTCAAACGGCTATTACTACACTGCGGAACGCAACAAAATTCTCCTCCATGACGCGTTTTAGCAGGATCAATCAACACTTCTTCATCCATCTCAAATTCCATTTGCGATTTCAAACGGCGTTGTTTACAATTTCTTCTAAGCCGGAAACGCGGTGCATTGTGGGGCTTCGCGAAATCCAGAATTGCACGCTCGAAAATTGTTTCATGCTATTCACGCTGGTACAGATAATCGCTGCATGCATGCATTGCATACGTGCATCCAACGTGCATATGTACACAGTTTATGATTATTTGAGTGACAAAAAATTGCCTTAATAAATATAGGCCTATGCCAACATCACTCAGGAATATCATGCATTTTACGTTATTTTGTGTTCTCCTGCATGTTTAGTATTTGTCTGTATAAAAGTGTCTATGTGTCGGTTATCAGTACTTAGGCTACTTACAAATCCATAGAGTCTATTTTGTGGGGCGCGGTGGTGTAGTGGGTATGTTCTTTGCTCTGCAGCCGAAGGGTTGCAGGTTCGGATCCACCTCAAGCCGTCTCGCATCTATGGACCTTGGGCAAGTCCTTCACTCGCAATTGCTCAGCGCTTTGGCGTGAAACTCCGATTCAGTGTCCGCGCTGTAGTCGGGAGCGCTTCTGAATAGAATTCTTGAAGGGCGCTATAACAAGTGTACATACGTATGCATTATTGCATTTACTCAACACGATTTGTAGCATGTAGCACGCGCACATGTAGCTCTGTGTTTATCTGCATGTAGGCCTATAATTATTGTACATTTTATACAATAATATACCTGCAGTGCTTGTACATTGTACAGGCCTACTGAATAGCGTTTCGGTTTGAAATTGTTACATCGCTTTAGAAGCGCAAAAATATAGCAACGCTTTTGCTGGTGTATTAGACCTAGGCCCTAGGGTGTATAAAAACCCATCTAAGCAACATTTTAATGACAATTCACTACGGTACCTTAGTAAGCAAATCAGTAAGGCTGATATAATTTATCACACGTGCGATGTAGGGGAAAGAGGCAAGTCGAAAGTAAAGCGCAGGGCTCCAGTCTATTCACGAGCGCTGTGGTTATTGAACCTGCACTGGAAGAATTCCTATAGTTCTGGACACGCAGCGTATCGTAATGCTTCTTGCTTATTTTTCCCGTTGCACGAAATCGAACCCGCAACCACAGGATACGTCGTATCCAAACGCATTATCATGACAATAGACCAGCATGTCAGTATACGATTTCAGGTGCTTATATATATATATATCATGGTTGCATGATTTGTATCCGCATAGTATAACTGAAGACAAAGACACGATCGTCTTTGTATTCATGTTTCCTCGTTGACAATGCCATGCGCCTGCAGTGTATTATTTTCACCTGCACCTATTTCTATGAGTTCTATGCATAGCAAAGGCGCAAAACATATCTCCAGCCAAATGCACACATAGATCTAATTATTATGTTAGATCTATGTCATGTTATGTTATACATGCATACAATATCACACATACGTATACATACATACCTATAACTCTAAATTATAAATGCAGTTGACTGCCGTATTAGTGCAGTACGGTATTAAGATTAAACACTAACTCTGGCTGCTGTTTTAAACTCTAAATTTAGACGGCTTGGTAAGTTTTCTTCGTTGACTACATTAATTTTGTGGGGCGCAGCGGTGTACTGGTGGCGTCGCTGCCTTGGAGCCAGAAGGTTCGAGGTTCGTCGCATAAGGACCTTTGGCAAGTCCTTCACTCACAATTGCTCAGCGTTTCGGCGTGAAATTCCGATGCAGTGTCCGCTCTGAATTCGGGAGCGCCTCTGAGTAGCGAGAGCTTGAAGGGGCGCTATAACAAGTGCACATACAAACATGAGTTGAGGTTAATATTATATCGATTGACCGTGTCGTAAGTTCTGTTCAATTCGATCGCATGCATTGTACCATGTCGGCCTACGCGTGTAAACACGTGTATGCACGTGGGAGTCTAAACCATATGAGAGAATTGCATGCATGCACCAATGACAAATTGTATTCGCTGAAAGAAGAAGTCTCTATACTGCTGCGCCGTTGCGTGTTATGATTGTTATCACGAACAACAACAACGATGATGAAGACGACGACGAACGAAAGACAATGACAGACGACGACAGACACTCGGACGCACCGACACACGTACGCACCGATGACTTCACAGCAATTGACAAATTGACTTCACGTGTGCGCATGACTCGACACGCACACGCGTCAAAATTTATATAGGGCCTATACACGCATTCATGCATAGCTCTATATAACTATATATATAAATAAACTGTGAACGTTGAACTATCTAGCATAGCTGTTTGGTTCCATGCAAATAAACTCACCCTTAATTTAGATAAAACCAACTTTATTTTATTTAAATCCCACCGGAAAATAAAGCCAAATGACAATCTCTGTTTGCTTATTGATGATATTTCCATCAATCAAGTTGAATCTACAAAATTCTTAGGTGTGCATATAGATCAACATTTGACCTGGAAAGTTCATATTAATCAAATTGCAACTAAAATTGCTAAAAATATTGGTATTATTTCCCGCGTTGCTTATATTTTGCCAAAGACAATTAGAATGAATTTGTATTATACCCTTGTCTACCCCTACCTCACATATTGCAACCTTGTTTGGGCATCGACATACGAATCCAGGCTTCATAAACTTGTAATCTTACAGAAGAGGGCTGTTCGTATAATTGCGGGTATTCGTAAACGGGAACACACTGGCCCTTCCTTTAATGAACTTCATCTCCTGAAAATTGACCAGATAAAGGATCTCCAAATTAGCGAGTTCTTTTTTCGACTCGAACACGGTCTCCTTCCTTCGGTATTCCAAGGTTACCTCCCTCACGCCTCTGACATCCATTCGCATTTCACTAGGAATTCATCTGCTTTTCGCCCTGTCAAAGCTCAATCTAATACTAGGCGGTTTACTATTAAATCTTATGGCACTAAAGTATGGAACACAATACCAATTGACATTCGTCAATCGAGTAGTCTGCAGGTATTTAAAAAGAAACTTCGTGTTCTTCTACTCTCCTCCACTAATGCTACTTGAAGTGCACATGACCATGTGTAGTTAAGATTTTAGTTAAGTACTTAGTTAAGTTTGTTTCTCTATATGCTCTTGACAATATAAGCTTTTATGCAATCTGTCATCACCTAATTTGTTTTAGTCTCTTTCTTTTAAGCTATCTTGATTAATTTTTCTTGGGACTTTTTTACTTGGGTGACCCTTCCCAGCGGGATGTCCATCCCTTTTGGGCCCCCCTTTGTAGCCAATGCATGCATGTTTTGTACTTTTATTGTTTTCTTGTTTTCTGGTTGCAATAAAGTGAATTGTATTGTATTATTATTGTATTGTATTATTCATACAAACGTATACAGACAAACAGGCATACAGATTACAGAGAGATAAATATACATCATGTTTATATGCAAACAGACATGCATACATTGCATAGCCTATATGCAAATGAACATATACCTCATGATACCTGCCTACGCACATGCAAGCACACTTAGGCTACATGTAGGCTACACGGCCTCACATAATAGGCCCTCACACATGCATACTGAGTTGCGCTGTAGATGTACATTACATGATCAGTTCTGTGGGTGATATAGGCCTACACAAGGCTGTAGCCCGGATTTTGTTTTGGTTCAGGGTTACCTGAGCTAGAATAATATTTATTCAGAAATTCAGCAGTTTCCAAATCATCATCATCATGATTAGTATAGAACTATAGATCATCGAAGTGATCTAAGCTTAATCTATTAATCTATAATAAAATTTCACATACAAAAAAGGAGCTTCAAAATTAAATTTTCCTTACTTCTTTCTTTCGCCGTGTGTGAGTAAACGCATTATTTTCATCTTTACAGTATTTCATTCGGGGTGGGGGTATTGACCCGGTCATGGGCGGAGTTTGGTTTCCGTTCTTGGAGGGCTAACCCCGAGTCTGGGCCTTCTTAGGGGGGGGGCTAACCCTGAAAAAGGATAAAAAGTTGAATCTGGGCCTTCTTGGGGGGCTTAGTCCCCCCCCAGCCCCTGATAAACTCCGCCCATGGACCCGGTATTCAAACACCCAAAACACATCGAAATATGGCCTTAATTGGACATCCACGTAGCCTACTTGAAGGTTTGTTTTGATTGGTTAGCGTAGATCTGCAAAGTCGAAGCTATCATTGGAGCACAGTCGACCCACACATCATCTTGGCAGAGTGCAAATGCTGCAGGCCTTCACTGAGAATATAAATGAAAACAGTAGAAGGATATGAAGTTTCATAGTCTCTGAATTAGTCTCTGCTCTATATAGTATACACAGCTCCTGCAACCTGACACCAGCTTCTTAAACCGCATCAGCATCTGGGTCAACCCTCGGCATGTGCGGGGGAGAGAAACTATAAATTTTTTGGCCCACCTACATGATACGATAGGGAGAACTGTTCAGACTTTGTAACTAAACACGAAAACTGGAAGCATAAATTTTCAATTTTTTTATTAGTTAGAGCCCTACATGTGCACGGCTGTTGCAACTTGACTTTGGTTTCTTTTAGTATTGGCCGTATAACCTACAAGAAAGGCGACGGGGATGAGGCAGCAGTCTTAACCCCAGGGTGCCAAACTGCAGGGCTAACTTGATCCTCCAATGCCTTCGACTGCTGTTAACGGTCGTATATACGTGTAGGCCTATAGAGGCTGACAAGTGCAGAGAAGTATCTCTCTAGTTCGGTGGTCCGTGGTCGTCTGGAGTCGTCTGGACTGTCAGCCGGGTATATTTAATAGATTTTAAAAGGCTTCCAGCTGCAGCAGCAGCAGCAGCAGCAGCATCCTCGTAAACTGCGGATAGACACCGCTCTGCAGCAATCGGATGCCGCGCTGAATGATAGATGGCATGGACTTTCGTCGTACCGTTTCCTGTTTCATCAACATCGCTGCAGCTATACTGTGGCAGCAGTAGTAGCAGTGGCATCGCTGGCATCAATATCGGAGAGAGATGCTTTGGCTATTTTAGTCACTGACGACATTTGCTTTTAATTCACGAGTGGACACCATACTCGATTATCGCCCAATTATAAGCCTTTATGCTATGCTGACTATTATAATATTCAGCTTTATGTGCGTTGTCTATTTTGCACGCAGGCCTGCTGTACTATGCTGGCCTTCATCCGAGTCTGAAGATTCGCGTTTTGACGCTAAAGAAGCTGGTGCTCTGCCGCTTTTGTACAGCTTTAAAAGAAACATTTTAGAAAATGCCTTAACATCATGCATAACCAAGGCAAAAGAAGGCTACCACCACCACCACCCCACCACCACCAACCACCACCACCAACCACCACCACCCCCACCGCATCATCATTTACGTTGTTATTATGCATCATGGTCATTAGTTTCAATATAATTCATGGAATATAGTTAATTGGTGTCATTATATATTTATTAATTATTTGACAGTTGCCAAGAGAAAATAATATGACAATTTTCCGTACTAATTATATATAATACTGTAAGCCTGTATATATATATATATATATATATATAATTATAAATATTATGCAATTTGTCCCCGAAATTAGCAGATGCTGCAGCTAAGTCATCAGCAACTAAGCATGCATATTATAGATTTTCTCTTTCACATTCAATCAACTGTCCAGCGTCTAATTAAAAAAGCCTTTCATCTTCCCTCCATAAATACTGTCCAAGATGACAAAAACCGTTCCTTAATATTTTTCGTTGCAAGTCCAATAAGTATGGTCTTCTCAACACTGTCTTCCGTCCGTCCATCCCGCTTACAGTCTCATAGGCCTACAGAGAAGCCGGGCTGTTACAAAGCCAGATACAGCTGCAGGCAATAGGGACTTAGCGATACTTAGGCTATATCAATTATTGTCGATACGAAATATTATCTGCTTTAGAACCACTCTCATTTCCAATCATTTCCTACTCAGGGTATTCTGCATGAACATACAAACAGAGGACTTCGCCTTATATTGACTGTAGGCCTAATTGTGAATGGTTTCTTCAATATTACACGATCTCGCGTTACCGATAATAGGTCCCATGAGGGCCATGACGTAATTATAAATTTGTGTTTCTTTTCAGTGTCGCCAGGGATGGCACTCAGCTTTTTCCGCCTAGATCTAGATTTTTCGGTCTTGTCTAGGTTTCCAGGCTTTTTCAGAATCTAGCTTTTCCCACGTCTTTTATAAAAAAATTTTTAGAGTGAAAATATGCAAAAGACGTGGGAAAAAGTGTCAAATGTTATATTGTGGAGCGAAAAATAATAGTAAAGGGTCATCAAAATATTTTATGAGAAAAAGGTGAAAATTTTTGCAGAATGACAAACAGGTCCTCGAGAATTTTAAATGGAAAAGGAGAAAAGAGATTCTCAATCTAGCTTTTTCTAGCCTTTTTTGGGTGGATCTGACTTTTTAAATTCAGAGTGGCATCCCTGAGTGTGGCCATTTTTAAAATTGTTTGTGTGGTTGACAATGTAGGACTGATGTAGGATATAAACTTTCATATCTTTACTGTTCGTTTTATATGTTTGCATGAACACCGACCTGCTGAAAAGACTGGTAAACTTCTCGTTTATCTTACATTAGATTTTAAAAGATTCTACTTTCAATATTATTTTTAGGACACTTATTGAAGTTGTGCTTTCTTAGTCATAGCCTACTGCTGTCATCAAACGAAGATTTAGCCAGTTGAACCGAAGCTCCTGTTAGCTCCTATTTTATGCGCTAGGTATAGGCTAGTAGCTCTATTGCCCAAGTAAATTTGCTAGATACTGTTTAACGCCACCGTGTCGTAATGCAGATGATTTTCGCGTCCTCGTCTTTCTACAAGCCTGGGACGTGACACTTGAAGTCACACTTCAGAGTGCAGGCAGTGGCTGTAGGCTATTAGACATTATTGATCCATATAAATTATTGGAGTGGATTAGTGAAGGATTTGTATAGAAAGATGACACAATAGAAGTTGTCATTCTGTTACAGGCCTGAATATGCTAGGAAGAATCAATTGAAATGAAATTCAATTGAAATGTAAAGTCTTTTACAAAGAATTTTCACAGATTTTCAGTCTTAGAATTCACACAATAGAGATAAATCCTACATGTGCAATTTATGTCACAAAGTCTTTTCGTTGAAGAATATAAACCGACATGCAAGAATGAACTCTGGAGAAAAACCATACAAATGCAATCTATGTCTAAAGGCATTTGCACAGAGAAACCATCTTAAAATGCACCAAAGAATCCACTCTGCAGAAAAACCATACAAGTGCAATCTATGTCTAAAGGGTTCCACGACAACTCGTCTACCGACAACTCGTCTAACGACAACTCGTCTCCGGACAATTGGTCTAACGACAACTGGTCTACTGACGAATAGTATTGATGAAATAGAAGCTGGATTTACGAAAATGCTTTTTTTGCTTAAATGGAAGCTGGATTGATGATTTTCATTCATGTATTCCAACATGCACCCGTTTCTACTTCAAATCTAAAAATACCTTCATCCAGCTTCTATTTCTCGCCTGTTATTTTAGTCAATCCAGCTTTTATTTCATATATAAAAATACCCTGATCCAGCTTCCGTTTCTTAAGCGCTTTTCTTATCAATCCAGCTTCCATTTCAGATCTAGAAATACCTTCATCCAGCTTTTATTTACCATGCGTTATTTTCGTCAATCCAGCTTCTATTTCACCTGTAAGAGAACCATCATCCAGATTTCATTTCTCTTGCGTTTTTTCATCAATCCAACCTCCATTTCACCTCTAAAAACTATAATACAGGTTCCATTTCTCAAGCGCTGGATAAGTTGTCAGTAGACCAGTTGTCGTTAGACGAATTGTCCGGAGACCAATTGTCGTTAGACGAGTTGTCGTTAGACGAGTTGTCGTGACACCGTCTAAAGGCATTTACACAGAGAAACTATCTTGAAATGCACCACAGAATCCACACTGGAGAAAAACCATACAAGTGCAATTTGTGCCAAAAATCATTTTCACAGAAGATTGCTCTAAACCATCATAAAAACGTGCACACTGGAAAAAAATCATACAACTGCAATTTGTGTCAAAAGACATTTTCAAGGAAGAGTGGTCTAAGACAGCATAAAAATTTACACACTGGAGAAAAACCATACATTTGCAATTTGTGCCAAAAAACATTTTCACGGAACAATGGTCTAAGCCAGCATAAAAAAGTGCACACGGAGGAAAAACCATACATTTGCAATTTGTGCCAAAAAACATTTTCACGGGGCAATGCTCTAAGCCGACATAAAAAAGTGCACACAGGAGAAAAACCATACATGTGCGATTTGTGCCCAAAAACATTTTCACGGGACTATGATCTAAGCCAGCATAAAAAAGTGCACACTGGAGAACAGCCATACATGTGCAATTTTTGCAACAAAGTATTTGCACAGACAGTTAGACTTCAAATACATACAAGGATCCACTCTGGAGAAAGACCATACAAATGCACTTTATGTCACAAGGCATTTACGCAGAAAGTATATCTTCAAAAGCATTATAAAACCCATACTGGGGTGAAACCATTCAGTTGCAGTTTATGCAACAAAGCATTTGCACAGAGAGTTCATCTTCAAAGGCATTCTAGAATTCACACTGGAGAAAAACCATTCAAATGCAAGTTATGCGACACAGTGTTTGCAGAGAGAAGCGACCTCAACAGACACAAAAGAATTCACACTGGAGAAAAACCATTCAAATGCAAGTTATGCGACACAGTGTTTGCAGAGAGAAGCGACCTCAACAGACACAAAAGAATTCACACTGGAGAAAAACCATTCAGATGCGATTTGTGCAACAAATCATTTGCACAGAGAGTTCATCTTCAAAGGCATTCTATAACCAACACTGGAGAAAAACCATTCAAATGCAATTTATGCGACAAACGGTTTTCAAAGAATTTTGCTCTTTCATATCATATAAGAAACCACAATGGAAGAAAAACTCATAAGTGCGGCATGTGTCTAAAGAACTTTACATGTCGAAGTTATTTGGAATGCTGTAAACAAATGCATACTACAGAAAAACTATACAAGTGCAATGTATGTAGCAAAGCTGTTGCACGTAGTGAAGATCTCAAAGTGAAGTTAAGAAAACATACTGGGGAAAAGTTATCTAAGGGGAAATTATGTGATTCTCCAGTTTCACAGGGTGATATTCTGATCAACCATGCAGCAACCAAAGCTGTGGAAAGAAAATTAAGTGAAACCTCTGTATTGGCAAAGGCACAAAAATCCCATGCAATTACTTTCCACAAGAAGTTCACTGCTGACTGCGAAGACTGTGTTGATGGAAAACAGTTGGCACCTGATTCAGAAACCATGCAGGATCTCGCTTTGAAGAGAAAGAACCCTAGTGATATTGAAAAGCATTGTTATGGGGAGCACTCTAAAATCAGTGATGATGGTGGACATTCTACGCTTAGGTCATATGGATGTGGTATGTGTGACGGGTTATTTGAAGTTGAAAAAGAATTTATGGAACATTGTTATCATCACCACTGCGATGCTCCAGAGAAAGATACATTTCTGGAAATATTAGAAATTCAGCTATGTGGTTACTTTCCTAGAACACAGAAGATAGGGTCTAAAGTTGAGTTTGTTCATGATTAACCAACGTTTGTTTTATCAACATTTTTTGGATGCCCCGTCTATTCCTATGTGATATTATTGCATTGTTAAAGACATAGGCTTACATCACCACTGTTATTTCTGGTGCCGTTCTCATAATTGAACAACACGAAAATGTTAAGTTTACTTCTTTTTAGTTATCATTCGTATTAGGCTTACCGTTTATTTTAGTATAGCCTATGGTCTGCAGTCTCCTTTCATGCTTTTCTATCACAGTCTGCTAATAGGCTATATCTTATGATTCTCTCTCGCGTTTTCTTTTCACCAAGATTTCTAGATGCATATAGAAAGCATATTTAAACTCGTCGAGCTTCCAGTTGGCGGCGTTGTAGAAATGCCAAACGAATCTTTCGTCCAGGATATTTCTTTATTGCTCCTGCTTTTGGATCGACCGAAAGCAGAGGAGGCGATAGAAACTCTATTTAAAAGCAAACAAGTTTTAGCGTAAATTAGAATCATTTGAAAATTGAAATGCGTTTTTCTTTTCTGTCATGTCTGAATGAATTTGAGCAAATGATCTTTTTCCTATCTAGCCTATGAGAATCTGAGTTTCCAAATATTGAGGTTAGTAGCCTACATGAAATTTGTTTCTAATTAGGGTCAAGACATGTAGCCTAATTTTGGTTAATAGGCTAGCAGAAGCAAGTCTGTTCAGTTCCTTGCAAATGATAATATTTTGAAAATGGAACAAGCTGCTTTGCTGTTGCAATAAGCTTATGTTGACACAGTTCAAGTGAATTTCAAGCAATCATAATCATAAGAATATCTTGTGCAAGGCTTATACATGTAAGCTTAAACCTCGTAGGATTAGAACGGTCGGCGATCTCTGGTAAAATAGAAAACCTGAAAGAAAAAACGCATTGATGATAGGCCTATGTGCCTTTAAATGCGTCGCAGTCATCCGCTTGCATTTTCGGCATATGAAGTTTAATTATTCATATATTTTTTATCCGTTCAACTTTATCTCATGAAATTTTGAAATCATATTCTTGGTCCAATTCTCTAAATATTTGGAAAATTTTAGCGTGATATGTTATCAGGCATTAGAGATAGGCCTATATGAAAAACAGTTTGGCTTAGTTTTGTTAATCACGGTGCATATGCTACTATCGTATATAATATTATGCATTATGTCATTTATGTGCAGTACTTAGTCTAAATAAGTGTAGTCACTCTAAATGGAGCCTACAGAATATAATAATGTTATGTGCATTACTCTATATGGAGCACAAGCTAACAAATATGTGTGTGTGTGTGTGTGTGTGTGTGTGTGTGTTGTACTTGTATTATGTATCTCAACAAGTTATTCCGGTTTTTCATCGTATAAGCATCGATACATTATCGACGGATTGTGTTACGAAAGACTAGGATAAGCAAACCGACTCAGCATCTTCGTGGTGGGGGGGGGGGGGGTAGGTGGGGGTGGGGGTGGGTGGGTTGAACGACTGCAGGGAATCGATATCACATCTGAGGAAGGCCGCCTCTAAACCGCGAGATACAGCAGCAGAAGCGGCAAAGCTAAATGCATCCGATGCTACGTGATGCTACAGTATACAGGGTGCGCCAAAAAAAGACCCCCCTAAGATTTTTGCCAATATCTTGACCAAAAGTAAGAATTTCTAAATGAAATTTTACAACCTTAAAGACAATTCATATTTACACCAGATGGCCAGATTTCATAAAAATATTTCAAACAGAACAAAAGTTATGCCACTTTTAGTGAAGCCACCCACCGTTTTTTGACGATTCAAAAACCGGACGCAACGAAAAGTGAAAAAATATCAATTCAATTAGGAACTGAAATTTCACAGGCTTAAACACAATTCATATCTGCATATGATGACCGGATTTAATCAAAATATTGCAAGCGCAACTAAAGTTATACCACTTTTAGTGAGGCCACCCCCCCATTTTTTGACGTTTCAAAGACGTAACGCAGCAAAAAGTAGCAAACACACGATTTTATTAAGTCTCATCTCAAATAAATATTATCAAATAGTCTTCATATTGCTATATGATCATTATTAATACTATTTAAGATAGAAACGGGGTACCAGCGTAGCTGCACGTCACTGAGAAAGCACTTAGGAAGATGACAATAAAATTGGTAAATAAGGAATCTGTCAGATTAATCAACAGGTCCATCAAGAACTTTGCAAAGAGACTCAAAAGAAGTGTTGGCACTGGTGGTGGGCACATTGAACACAAGTTGTGAAGCACTACCAAGTTCATTTGACAACAGTTATTTGAGATGAGATCATGAGACTTAATAAAATCGTGTTTTTGTTACTTTTTGTCGCGTTTCGTTTCTGAATCGTCAAAAACGGTGGGTGGTCTTACTAAAAGTGGTATAACTTTTGTTTTGCATGACCTATTTTCATAAAATTTGGCCATCATGTGTAAATTTGAATTGTCTTTAGGCCTGTAAATTTTCATTTCGAAATTCTTACTTTTGGCCAAGATATTGGCCAAAAACCTAATTTTTTTATTGCGTTTCGTTTTTGAATCGTCAAAAAACGGTGGGTGACCTCCCTAAAAGTGGCACAACTTTTGTTCTGTTTGAAATATTTTGATGAAATCAGGCCATCATGTGTAAATATGAATTGTCTATACGACTGTAAAATTTCATTTCGAAATTCTTACTTTTGGTCAAGATATTGGCAAAACTCTTAGGGTTTTTTTTTTGCGCACCCTGTACACTGTGTAGCATCCTCAATTGACTCAACTTTACATATAAAGAATGTCTACATATAATATCGCAGAAGTTGATATTTCAGGACGACTATACACGTGAATTTGTATATATCGTCATTGAACATGTGGTTGGCCCTACGAGACTGAACAAATAGTTTTAGATGTTAGGCCTAATAGTTTAGCAAATTTTGGATGTTACAAAATATCAAAATTAATGGCTCCCTCTTACAATTTATCTCCCACTCAATCTATCAATCACTCGTTGTCTATTTATTTATTACCTACAAATTTTTATGCGCTTCTGTTTTGTCTATTCGTATATTACATCGGTGCATCCATATCCTACATGCGGCAACCCATCCATCCAATTATCCACCTATCGATCCATCTATTTACCAATCTATCCATCCGTCCGTCCGTCCGTGCGTCCATCCGTCCATTCATCCATCCATCATCCATCCATCTATTCATCTATCAATCCATCCATCTACCAATCCATCCGTCGGTCCGTCCGTCCATCCATTCATCCATCCATTCATCCGTCCACTCATCCACTCATCCATTCGATCATCAACAATGGGTGCAACAACAAAGCTATAGGCCTATGCAACGTAGGCCTAAGTGTTATTAAGGAATCAACTGATTGTCAATGCTCACGCGATTGTCAATAATGAAGCACAAGGTTAACAGTTAAACATTTGGCGCTATATCAATCACAGATAACTTGCATTAAGTGCATAAGTTTGATGTGTTAGTACAATTTCATAATTAGGCCTAATTAGGCCCATAATCGCGAATTTTTATTGTAGGCCTATATATCCTACCGCCTTAACATTCTCCGCAGAAACTCTAAAACACAATTATAATATCGCATACTGGGCAAGCGACTAAAACAGCTCGGCAGATAGGCCTACCAATAAATGTGTAAAAACGGAATGATCTTGGAAAAATTTGGCGAAATGACTAAAAAAAGGCGTCAGAAATTTTTTCCCGGCTCGTCCGCCGAAGTCAGACCCGTCAACTTTTCCAAACCACTTTCAGCCCTGCCTATGCAGTATAAAGGCTACATTTTCGTAGTCTGCAGACAATAATATGTATCACATAAAAGTAGCCTACCTATGCTAATACGCTATAGCTTAGTGCCTCTTTAAGCTTGATATGGTCAAGCAAACAAAACTCGGAGAGTTGTGTGTGGCGCGCGTGTAGGCGCATCAAATTCTTTCGTTCCATATTATTCTGAAGCCGAAAGTGGCATCGAGGCCGGAACCTGCGGAATTCGCTGTGACAAAAACGAATGTACGCACACACGCGGACACGCGGACACCCACACACCCACCCACCCACACACACACACACATACACACAACACCCATGTTGTAGTGGGGCGCGGTGGTGTAGTGGGTATGTTTGTCGCTTTGCAGCCGAAAGGATAGGCCTACAGGTTCGAATCCACCTCAATTCGCCGCGTAAAGACTTTTGGCAAGTCCTTCACTCGCAATTGCTCAGGGCTTCGGCGTGAAACTCCGATGCAGTGTCCGCTCTGCAGTCGGGAGCGCCTCTGAGTAGTGAGCCTAAAGGAGCGCTATAACAAGTGCAGGCGCTATAACAAGTGCAGATACAAGCAAACAACCCCCCCCCCACACACACACTCATCCACACAAACTCACACGAACGCATACACACGCACACACACGCCCGCACACGCGTATAATTATGGACCTTGGGACCTCGCAATTGCTTAGCGCTTCGGCGTGAAACTCCGATTCAGTGTCCGCGCTGTAGCGCTGTAGCCCGGAGCGCTTCTGAGTAGTAACCTTGAAGGGGCGCTACAACAATTGCACATACAAACAAAACCATGCACATCGCACACACACACAAACAAACACACATACACACACGTGTTCACAGTTTCCTGTCAGATTCGTTTGAAGGTAATAGTAGCGTTTTTGCTTCGCGCGGAATAACATTGAAACGCTGCATTAAGAGAATGACTGATGGATGGATGCATCGTCGTCGTCCAGTGTACAGCTGGTAAACGATGATCTGTTGCCGTCTTATGAAAAATTAATTACGCAATAACAACAATTGGATTATTCGTGGATACCGAGTCTCCCCCTCACCACTCCCCAGGGTTTCTTAGTCGCTCACCAACCGACGTTGTCAGCTCATCATCATTGCTGTACGCATTATTCACCAGTCCTTAAATAAAATCAGGGCTTAAAGTGTGCCAGGACGGTCATGGACGGCGTCCAGGCACTTATTTTCGAGGCTGGACGCCGTCCTGCCACTTATTTGGCCAGCACTGCCTGGACGGTCGTCCATGACTGCATGGACGGCGTCCATACAATTACGGACGACCGGCCATGACTGCCAAAAATGGCTCCATTTGAGGTCGACACAACCAATAATTGCGCTGGTCGCTGGGGCTCCGCCCAAGACCCCGCTGCGGGAGCTTACGGTCAAGACAAAACCATTTTCTTTTAC
The DNA here is from genome assembly GCA_945859605.1 of Lumbricus rubellus. Classification (NCBI taxonomy): domain Eukaryota; kingdom Metazoa; phylum Annelida; class Clitellata; order Crassiclitellata; family Lumbricidae; genus Lumbricus; species Lumbricus rubellus. Next base: position 25,191,564 of record OX243815.1, on the reverse strand, counting down.
AATAAATTTTTTATTTTTATTGTTATCCTGGTAGCTTGCGACACTAAAAAACCACTTATTTTTGAAGTTTTCGCGACTTTGTCGTTCACAAATAGCTGGCAAAAAGAGCCTAAAAATGGCTCCATTTGAGGTCGACACAGGCAAAAATGCGCTGACAATGTTCAAAACGGGCTTCAAACACATAAATTTCTAAAGGAAGAGGTCCACTCAACATAACAAGAGTGTACTAAACCTTGCTGTTAAGTAATTAAACAGCTGATTGTGCAAAAGGATAAGTTTACAAATAATTTATGTAAAAAGTGTAAAAGTATTAATGTAAAATATAAGTGTAAAAGTATTAATGTAAAAAATAAGTGTAAAAGTGTTAATGTAAAAAACAAGTGTAAAAGTATTAATGTAAAAAATAAGTGTAAAAGGATCAATGTAAAAGTATTAATGTAAAAAACAAGTGTAAATGAATAAATGTAAAAGAATGTGCAAAAATATTTATGTAAAAAACAAGTGTAAATGAATAAGTGTAAAAGTATAAATGTAAAAAATAAGTGGAAAAGTATTAATGTAAAAAACAAGTGTAAAGTATAAATGTAAATAATAAGTGTAAAAGTATTAATGTAAAAAAACAAGTGTAAATGACTAAGTGTAAAAGTATAAATGTAAAAAAAGTGTAAAGGTATAAATGTGAAAAATAAGTGTAAAAGTATTAAAGTAAAAAACAAGTGTAAATGAATAAGTGTGAAAGTATTAATGTAAAAAAATGTAAAAGTATTAATGTAAAAAAAGTGTAAAAGTATAAATGTAAAAAAATAAGTGTAAGAGTATTAATGTAAAAAGTGTAAATGAATAAGGGTGAGAGTATTAATGTAAAAAACAAGTGTAAATGAATAAGTGTAAAAAATAAGTGTAAAAGTATTCATGTAGAAAAGTGTAAAGGTATAAATGTAAAAAATAAGTGTAAAAGTATAAATTAAAAAAATAAGTGTAAAAGTATTAAAGTAAAAAACAAGTGTAAATGAATAAGTGTAAAAGGATTAATGTAAAAAAATGTAAAAGTATTAATGTAAAAAAAAGTGTAAAAGTATAAATGTAAAAAAATAAGTGTAAGAGTATTATTGTAAAAAAAAGTGTAAATGAATAAGTGTAAAAGTATTAATGTAAAAAACAAGTGTAAATGAATAAGTGTAAAAAATAAGTGTAAAAATATTAATGTAAAAAGTGTAAAAGTATTAATGTAAAAAACAAGTGTAAAGGAATAAATGTAAAAAATAAGTATAAAAGATTTAAGGTTAAAAAAATAAGTGTAAAGGGATCAATGTAAAAGTATTAATGTAAAAGAATGTGTGAAAATATTGATGTAAAAAATAAGTGTTAAGTATAAATGTAAATAATAAGTGTAAAAGTATTAATGTAAAAAAAACAAGTGTAAATGAATAAAAAAAGTGTAAAAGTATTAATGTAGAAAAGTGTAAAGGTATAAATGTAAAAAATAAGTGTAAAAGTATAAATGTAAAAATAAGTGTAAAAGTATTAAAGTAAAAAACAAGTGTAAATGAATAAGTGTAAAAGTATTAATGTAAAAAAATGTAAAAGTATTATGTAAAAAAGTGTAAAAGTATAAATGTAAAAAAATAAGTGTAAGAGTATTAATGTAAAAAGTGTAAATGAATAAGTGTAAAAGTATTAATGTAAAAAACAAGTGTAAATGAATAAGTGTAAAAAATAAGTGTAAAAATATTAATGTAAAAAAGTGTAAAAGTATTAATTTAAAAAACAAGTGTAAAAGAATAAATGTAAAAAATAAGTATAAAAGATTTAAGGTAAAAAAATAAGTGTAAAGGGATCAATGTAAAAGTATTAATGTAAAAGAATGTGTGAAAATATTGATGTAAAAAATAAGTGTTAAGTATAAATGTAAATAATAAGTGTAAAAGTATTAATGTAAAAAAACAAGTGTAAATGAATAAAAAAGTGTAAAAGTATTAATGTAAAAAATGTGTCAATGAATAAATGTAAAAGAATCAATATAAAAGAATCAAAGTAGCCTACTATTTAGTCGGCAGTACTTTGAGTAGAAGCCGAGGGTAATGGTTCTTTTAGCCTATAGGCCTAATATAAATATAAATATGATATTATCAGATAAGACTTCGAAGGGCTTTTTGCGCTGTCAATTGTTCCTTTTTTAGCAGTGTGCAGGTTTTCTGTGTTCGTTCTTTTTCCTGCAGGTTCTTTGCATTCTCGATTGTTCTTTTTCATCAGACACCATGGTTCTTTGTGCAGTCTTTCGTTCTTCTGTTGTCGAATGGCTGGTTCTTTTGAGCAGACGATCGTTCATTTTGACAAACGCAAATCGCTCTGATGTGGTCTGCAACAAAATAATTCGAACAAACTGAATTTCTCTCGCGCTTTGCTGACGTAATCTGAAATTTAGTTGAACTGATATAGGGTATCAAAATAGGGTATGACAAATATCGTTATCCAGACTCAAGTATTAGATTAGAAGCAGGTTAAGGGCTTAAGGCTGAAGATATTAAGAGCTTAGCAACAGCAGCAGCTAGCGGACCCTCAAAACTTGAACGATTTCATCAATTTCATTGGGACGATAGGCCTACACGTGGGTGGAGTTTGGTTCACGGAAGAGGCAGATGAACAGTTGGCTGGGGCACATGTTGAGGGGAGACTCGCTCTTGAGGACGGTACTCGAGGGAAGAATGGATAGAAAGAATTTAAGAAACCACCTGGAAGACCGAGAAAGATGATGATGGACTGGTTGAAGGACAGAGAAAATCGACAAGGATATAAATAAATCAAGGAAAAAGCACAGAGAAGACAAGAATGGTGTCGTTGGAATATTAATGGGCCTGCCTATAGTGCAGAACACTAACAAAGAAGGTTTGTTACAGAACCTCGAATTTCACAAGGACCGACCCTTAAGTTAAGTGAAAGAAACTTAAGGAATGGTTAACATAAAATGTTTTCTCACCAATCGTCTGTAGACCCACGCTCTTAAAACGGTTCAATTTCAATGTCACTTTCGGATCCATCCACCAGCTGCTCTTTCTCGGCGCTTCCGATTCCCTCCGCAGACGATACTTCGACTTGACGCAGGCCTGGTGTCTCGGTGGCTACGAAGGAGATGGACATCGGCCACGGACCTCCTGATGAAGCATGCAACTGAAACCGCCTCGTCGATCATGACCCCCATCCGAGTCATCGTAGTCGTCAACCGTTCGGAGAGTCATCGCACGAACCGAACGGTACGCTCTCAAGGATGAAGGAAGGATGCCGAAAGCACCGGCCGGCGTATGACATGTAGCTATAGCCTCGTCATCGTCGCCTGCCCCAGTGTCGAAGCACGTCGCGGGGAGGAATTAAAAGGCTGCAGAAGCGGGAATTGCGTTGGTGAGGAAGAAGGTGTCGTCATCGTTGACAGGAATCTCTTCCGACTGTCGCTCATGACCCTCCTCCTCCTCGATCGTCAATTCCGGCATCCACCCCCATCGGCAACTCGGCTTCTCCAACATCTACCACGACGGTAGATTCAGCTCCAGCAGCAGATCACTCGGCGACGATCGAAGGTCTCGCGTCATTACCATGCAGCTTCTTCTCCGTCACTGCAGGTCGCTTGTTCTTCTGCAGCTTTCCCTCCGTACGCTCCACGGTCGACCCGGTCTTCCTTTGCCTGGTGCTACGCAACGCAATTAATCGATGCAACTAATATAATTATACTCTTCTCACATCGCAATTTACTCGCACAAAAGAATTTCTTTAAAATTTGCTTTCGAAAATATTGCAAGCAAGTCCATCTCTCTCTCTCTCTCTTTCACAAAATGACGTAATTAACAGCGCAGACAAGACAGTTAAGGACGATGACGTCACTCGGGATATAGAAAATTAATATTTATTTGATTATGACGTTGCCGTGTTAATTTATGCATTCATTCATTCTCTGAATTTATATAGCGCCGCTTTAAGAAATTTACTCAGAGGCGCTCCCAGCCCAGCCACGGCAAAAGAAAAAAGACTTGAGAGGTTTTTGAAGAAAAGTTTTAGACCTATTGGTAGGATTAATAAATGCAGCTTTGAATTCCGATTTGAAATCATATTTGAATTCAGATTTATTTAAGATGGACGGCCCTAAAACCGAGAAAGCTCGGCGTTGTCTGGCAGCCAGTGTAAGAGTTGTGGAAAAATAACTGGGGGGGGGGGGGTTGGACCATTATATCATGGAATCGGGGTGTGAAAAACAGACTTTAACATGGGGCTCTAAGAAAGACTGGGGGGGTTGAAACCCCCCGCGCCAATTTTCACCCTGCTGGCAGCTAACTTAGCTAAGCGAGCCCGCGTGGAACTATAGGAGTTTCCCATTTATAGCCAGGGCTTAAAGTGTGCCAGGACGGTCATGGACGGCGTCCAGGCACTTATTTTCGAGGCTGGACGCCGTCCTGCCACTTATTTGGCCAGCACTGCCTGGACGGTCGTCCATGACTGCATGGACGGCGTCCATGCAGTTACGGACGACCGGCCATGACTGCCAAAAATGGCTCCATTTGAGGTCGACACAGCCAAAAATGCGCTGGTCGCTGGGGCTCCGTCCCAGGCCCCGCTGGGGGAGCTTACGACGCTCCCCCAGACCCCCTAGTCCGGACGGGCTTCGTGCCTTCGGCAATCGCAACTTCGCGCCTTCGGCGCCGACGCTGACGACCAATTACAATACAGCGTCCAGGCACTTCTTTTTTTACACTTTAAGCACTGAATAAAATGATTCTGAGTGGAGATGTTTATTTTAAAAATGTTTTCCCTTTAATGCCGGAGGGTATAGGATTTCCCATACATTTTACTACACTCTCGGCATCAAAGGGTCAGCAGACGTTAATTATTAGGCCTACAGGAAATAGGCTACGGAGAGAGTGAATGTGAGTAAATGATAGGCTATAGGCTACTATTTCAGGCCTATA
>OX243815.1:25081612-25181612 GCA_945859605.1 Lumbricus rubellus | reverse complement strand
TACTTGGTATCCTGCCAATAATTATGGGATGGGAATTGACACTCAGAGATTTAGATATCTCGGGCTAGGACGCATGGGGCGCGGTATCGCAAGCTCCTGCGGAGCGACCTTGGGCAAGTTGCTTACCCATCATTGTCTGTGGGGAAGGCAACGGGAAACCACCTCACTCATCTCATCCCCAGAGGGATAAAGCCAATGAACCTGCCTTCGGGCAGAGAACCATCATCATCATCAACGGCAAGTTGAATTTTTCATAATTATAGGCTTACGCAAAGCGGCAAAGGGTCATAGAAATAAATAAAAATAAGTAATGGTCGCCAGAGAAATAAATAAAATAATAAGTAATTCTTTAATAAGTGTTAAATTCATGGTGTGATTGGGTAAAGTCATTAAAAAGTAGAATTATAATAATCTGGCAAAGGTATGAGAATTTACTTTCCACGAAGGACATTTTAGGTTTAAGTAATAAGTGCCAATACGGTCCGAGGGGGCGCCATTTTTTTGCCCAAGGGGGCACGGGGGGGCGAACAGACCCCCCGGGCCCGTACTAAATCCGCCACTGGTGGAGACGCCATGTAAAGGCCTCATCGTCGGCGCGGCCGGACGGAGGAGAGCAATGATGATGATGATGACATGTTTCGTAGACCTAATTATTACTCTGCTCGTAGGCTATGTCTATAGTTTTATAGGCATAGGTGTGAGCGTTTAGGCCTATTACCTCCGCCACTGGTTGTTCTCTGCCAGTGGCAGTCTCAAGGCCTGGGTAAAGGAGGAGCAGTGGCGGCGCCAGGATTTCAGTTTCAGTTGTTCTAGAAATTTTCGGTTTTTCATTCGCCAAAATTTCTGACAACCTTTTTTAGTCATTTGGTCTGAATCTGAAGAAAATATTCCATTTCTCTCGTCAAACAACTGATGACCTTTTTGTGGGGGGGGGGGCTAAGATGAAAATATTTCATTTTCCCTGTGCAAAAAACCCTGATGACCTTTGGGGAGGGGGTTAGCCCCCTAGCCTCCTGGCGCCGCTACTGAGGAGGAGGGCGACACTAATCATCTCTGATATGGCAGTGTCGTTAAACATGTAGACTAACAAGGAAGTAACATCACACTTCACATCATATTTATAAAGTAGGCCTACGAGGCGTGGGTCCAATGCCCCCTCAACTTTTGGGCAAGTCTGGTTTTTTGGATAGACACAGCCTCGGACAACTAAAAAAAAGATCGTCAACTTTTTTGCCGGATATATTTTTCGGGCAAACACAGCCCCGGACGACTTTAAAAAACGTCGTGAACTTTTTGCCGGATATATTTTTCGGGCAGAAGTTCAATCTTTGCCCCCCCCCCCCCACCCCCACTGCTTAAATGTCCAGTACGCCTATGATTTAAGCAATTTGATGGTTAACACGTACGGGCTTTAAAGTGAAGAATCAAGAGTGCACTCTACCATGTCGGTTGGAGTATGTAATGTCAACACAGAAATTGTGATCCGATGGACATTCCTCGGGAGTTGGTGGATGAGTGGAACAGCTCAAGTCAGCGCTGTTGCATACAGAACACCGAATGGCATTAACTGCAAGAAAAACACATGTAAAAATAAGTGAATTAATTGGTTAGTTTAATAATAATATTTTTGCTAATTGTTTCTTCTAGCTCCGGTCTCTCCTACATGTAGGCCTACAAGTTATGCAGCAATCTTAATTAACGTCAACATTGACTACTAACAGAACAGACAGACTGCAATAGACCAACGGCGCTGATTTTCATGCCAATGTGTTATACAATGCGCTACCACCCTACCCTCTTCCTCCCCGCAATTGAGACTTTGATAGGAAGAAATAATTCTGCCAAAGGTTATAAGACCTTTATAGCAATACCTTGCAAAACAATACATATACAGGAATTCTATTTACAAACCTATTAACATTAAACTTTCTAGATGCCGAGCATTCTAACATGGGATAATCAGACTTTCAGCTATAAAGACAGTGATTTACAGATCAATAAATTATAGCTACTCTGAAAACCAGCATTTTCTCATTCAAAGTAGGCCTATAAGTTGCACGTTTACGCGCGCAGGCCTATACTACGGAGCATAGCCCTTGAAGCATTGCTAAAAAGACACGTGACCCTTGAATTCCATTTGATGTTGTTGTTGTTGTTGTTGTTGATGTTGTTGATGATGATGATGATGATGACGACGACGACGACGACGACGACGATGATGATGATGATGATGATGATGACGACGATGATGATCTTCGTTTATTGATATCATCTGAATGTCATAAAATCATCGCATCCTTTAGTTGGATAGGCCTACATACTGGTAGGCTACATAGGATACCTACACTACAGCTATGTTACACTCATCCATAGGTTTCACACACAATCATGTCTGCAGATGAAGACGCAGTTCGCATTGAGCTATGGAGAAAAGCTCGAGAGGAAACAAAAATAATGCATCTTGGACTATTTGGTGCAATGGGGTGGGAATGGAAGGGGTGGGGGGGGGGGGGGTAGTTCGAGTTTTATTGTCCTAAGGCAAATCTGTTTCTTCTTCACTTTGTCACAAACCTCGACGGAGCCGTTGCTGGCTGCAAACGATTGTCTTTTATAATGGCAGCAATATATTTTATTCCGCATACGATGTAGCTTATGTATACCGTATAGGCCTAGATCGTTATTGCAAGATCTTTCATATTTGCATGTACAGGCATAGGCTACGGTATGCTTTGTACATTTTGTAGGACCATATCCCCATTTGGAAGATACTTCGCAGTCTTAATGAGTTTGTAAAATACGTCTAAATCACATATAGGACAATTCTATATATCTATGGTTATTTTGAAAATATGTCGCAAATTATGCTCATATTCACGCAAAACACATATTAGTAGGATCCTACCCAAGAATTGTGAAATTTCCAGGGCCTTTTTGGGGGTGGGGTGGGGGGCTAATACCGTGAAAATATAACCTACTATTTCCACGAAAAAAACTGACTCTGGGCCTTATTGGGGCTCAGCCCTCTATATTGAAGCGCATTTAACAAAATCAGTTGACATGCAGACGCGCGTTCATGTATATTTTGCAACTAGGCTAGACCTCCAGTAGGCGCCGCAAGACTAACAGGAACACAGTCCAGATAAGAAGACGTCTTTCCATCATGTAGAACTGTTTAGTAAATAAAGATGTTTGTATGTTATAGACTATGCGTATAATTATATTGTATGATTTTTTTGTAGGTCTATATACTTGCTTGAATATAGACCTAAACCTGTAATACCCTGTATAGGCCTACATGTGTGTATAAGCATTCATGCATGCGTGCGTGTGTTCAACAATGTCGATGTCATCTTTGGAAAATCCCACAAACAAAAGACATCTATAAGCTTTTTAGAAGTGAAGCAGTACGATTAAGATACACTGACCCAGGGGCTTCTATCCCCCCTAAGCAGCCGGGCGCAATACATATTCTTTCCCCCCCCCCCATATTGGGCCGACCTACTCTCCCTGCAATATGTAATCTTGTCCCTAAGGCCCTAACTATAGAGAACGAAGGTTTCTGGGGGGGGGGGGGGAGACAAACAAGCATTCAGCAGACGATCACCGAAACACGAAGCGCCAAGACGGGGAGGGGTTTTGGGTGTGATATGCGTCCCTCCCCCATAAGAAATTTTTGCAATTTCCGCATTGCAATTTCTGCAATGCAATAAAATACAATGTGTGCCTACATAATAATGATGTGGTTTTTCCAAGTGTTCAAGGAACAAAATATTTTGAAATTTGACAGTCTGAAATTTGAAAGATAACACTGGAGATAAGCCATTTAGTTCAGTGTTTAATCAGTGTGTTACCTAGTCACACCGCTTTGGGAAATTTAGGTTTTGGGGAGGGGTTAATGGCTGTTTTTCGCGAACGGAAACCGCTCAGCCAGAAATTTTCTGACAACAGTTTTTAGTCTTTCGCCTAATTTTCCTCTTTGAAACATGCATTTACTTCCCCAAAATGCTGGTGCATGACCTTATTTTTAGTGGGCCTACTTCGATGCTTTGCAGTCAAATTCTTCTACTGACGGGATAACTGCACTTGTATAAACCTGTCAAATTTATATAGAGGGGGGGAGTTGCATTATATACTTTTATGGGGGGGAATAATTCTATATACATGTTCACACACTATCTATCAATTTTCTGGAGAATTTTCATTCCTGGGGAACTCCCTCCCAGAGATGTCTAGATTAAACACTGCATTTAGTTGTAACTTGTACAAATATAGTATTTGTACAAGTATTAGCATTAAATCAAATCATTACAATATGATTGTATCATTTATTAAAATAGTAGGCCCTAAATAATATTATTATAATTAGGTGATAGTAAATTTTATCGTGGCGTATTAAAACAGTTCATGTGATGAAATAATGTAGATAGGCCTAGTAATACTATTATAACTAATAACTATAATACAATGTTGAAAAATGTTTATGGGGGAAGTAATTTCTGGGGGAAACTTCTTCCTAGAGATGACTAGATTAAACACTGCCTCCATGGCTGGCCTTTCCCCCCTTTCGACGTGAGTTTTGGCTTTCTTCTGTTTCCCCCCTGTTTTTCACTGGGCGCAAGTCGTGCCCGCCTATACATGGGATAGAAGCCCCTGCACTGACCTTTTTCGAACCAGAATCCGGCAGCGATTACTGAAGCGACGATCAGAGCAACTGCTAACTGTGCCATGGTGCCACTATATACAGTCGCACGTACGTAGGCTCAAATAACGAGACAGATGAGGTAGAAGCGTATCAACTCAACAGCTCGAAATCACACCATGCAGCCTCGATCTTTGGCATGGGTGAATTTCCTCCAAACTCTCTCCCTTTGCAGCCCGATCTGCATAATGATATTAAGCATATTATATATACATAGGCTCTATATGCATGTATATCGGGTGTATTTATAGGTAACAAATAAAAGCCATACTAATCATCTGTAATTGATATGCATAAACACCCACGTATGCTGACGCACAAGTGGTTATTTCAAAGCCAAAAACAGAGGAATCTTGTAACCTGATCCAACTGCATGCCTGACTTGCATGTAGCCTACATGTACTTGGTTCCATGCAATGAAGGAGACAAGGAGGCGCATTGATGGGTCAGCCAATCCATGTCAAATTAATAATTGTGGACCTATACACCACATTATGCAGAATTTAATTGCCATCTTCATTATTCAGTTCTAGGTTTATAATAATTACTTTCCGGGATATCCACAATTTTTAGGGCCTACAGCAGCTGTTTTCGCCAATTAGAAATATGAGCGGATGGCATGCAAGAAATTAGGCCTAAATGAACAAAGCGGACTTACCACATTGCGGAAATTTTTTAAAGAATTCTACAGTTTTTTGCGTGAAGGTCTAGATCTATAGCTTCTAAAAGCTAATTATTAATTAATTCTATATCTGTAACGGGGAAACGACTACGATGCAAGCATGCAAGAGCCAACAGAGGCATGATACCGTGCTGTGACAGCACATAGGCCTACATGTAGGCTACATGTAGACCCTATTGTATAGACTATAGAGCGTTAAGCGAGAAACTTACTGTGCATGAACTTTCAGCAAGTCCTCGCAATTGCTCATCTATTGCAGTCTATTGCTACGTATTACGGCAAGCCAAGTAAGATCATCTAACTTGCCTTAATGTAACTCTGTAGCTCGTTTATATAACTCTGCATGTGGTTCACGACAGCATTTTGTTAAGTAGATTTTCCACAGGATGACCATTAGGCTATTATAGTAGTAGGCTATAGCAAAATCATGCAGCTGTAGTCGTGTTTGTGGGGGTTGGGTTGGATCCTAGAGAGACATCAGGTAGGGATGGACTGAGGCTATAATAGGCCTAATAATTACAGGGTGGGCCAAAAAAAGTGAGAACATCTTGTAGAATACGAGTTATTTACATATATAATTGAATTAATTATATTGTTTTCATATATTTTTGTTTGCCAAGTATTTAGCTAATCAGAAATAATGTTCAATGTGTCCTCCTTGCTTCTCAACAAATTTTTCTAAGCGTCGACGCCACTCGTTTATGCTACTGCGTGCCAATAAAACGCTGTTCCAGATTTCTCCATTCTTCGATTATTGCCAACTTGAGCTGCTCAACTGTGGCAAATTTTCGCCGAAGGTAGACTTTTCTTGCAAAGCATCCCATACGGCATAATCTACTGTGTTTAAATCACAACTGTTCGGTGGCCACATGTCTGGCTCGATGAAGTTAACATTCTCCTAACGAAGAAAGTTGATTGTATTTCTCGCTGTGTGAGATGGAGCTCCATCTTGCTGCTGTAATGCTCAGTTATGGCGATCACATCGCTTGAATTACAGGCAGCAAGCCTTGTCTCAGAACACGTCCACAATAGTATTCACTGATTACTTTAGCGCCTGGTTCAACGAACACATGTTTAGTTTTCCCCATTCGAGGCACACAAACTGATACCATGATACCGCGCGGCTGAAATGATAACGTTCTCGTATGAGTCGAATTTCCTGAACTTACATTTTTCTTTGTTTCAACGGAATAAACAGTTAACTGGAGTGGCATCGGTGAATGTCTTTTCACCTGTAAACCAGATGCTTCGATCGTACACTTCTCTCATTAGGAAACCGCTCAAGTAGCTGCCGACTGCGTTGCAAGCGTTTCAAAGTGACATTTTCATTGAGCCTCTGCCTGATCTCACGCTTGTACGTTTTGAGTTGTAAATTTTGCTTTAAAATGCGTCGAAATAAAGAAATCATATAGCTAAATAGGTAAGTAAGTGAAAGAGCAAACAATTTAAGCTATAATGGATACAGTGAAACAAGTGTTGATGCAATTATACTACTTTTTACGTGATGTTCTCACTTTTTTTGGCCCACCCTGTATGTCCTATAGTATAATAATGATGCAGCGCAGATAGACGAGTGGGAGTATGTGGGTTGAAGCTACACATGACGTGTCTTGGAATTAGGCCTACGTACCGTTCTTTCTTCGAAAGCGGAAGTTAGCCTACAGCCGATATGAAACCGATGGCACCCCACACAGTATCTGGCTTTATAGGTTAGGAAAATAAATAAGTCGTGTTAACCTAACCTGATGACTAAAGGCCTAGACTTAGGCTATAATGGTGCAAGACTGCAGACCTTAGGCGAATCGCCGAATCTAGGCTTGTCTATAGGCTACCCTGCGACATAGGCCTACCCAGTAATAAATCTAAATTTGGTCGACGTTTTATGATGGCGCTGTAGATCTAGGCTAGGCTAGGTGCGGACATAGACGGACTTTTTAAGAACCCTAGCTTGCCCTGTAGGCCTACTTAGGCCTATCATCTGATCCTCCATTTTCCAAATCCCGACCGAGACGACACCCGTTTTAGTAGCTGCTTGGAGCCTGCTCCGCCCCCTCTAACCCTATGGCAACCGAACCCGGACCTTCTTTGGACTAGGCCTACTTTTACGGACAAACCCTTTGACTCAACGCAGCGCTCGTGAATAAGCTGGGCCCCGCGCATGACTTGCGAGTGGCGCTTTAGAAATCTGGAGATTACGATTATCAAATAATTGCATGTCTAGACCAGTGTTTAGGCTACTATTTAGTCTAATCTAGAAGTCTCTGTAGTGTAGGGAAATTCCTCCTCTGAAATGCGATTCATTCATTCATTCATTCATTCATTTAGGCCTATTCATTATTAGAATTTATATAGCGCCCCTTATAGAAACTACTCAGAGGCGCTCAACAGAGGCCCCCGCGGTGATGCATGCATGTAAATACAAAATACGCACCATTTCCCCAGAAAATTACAGGCGCAGCAATCCCTGTAGAAAATACATTTTCTCATATCATAAATTCTTGATCTAGCCTTTTTCTGGCCGATCTGACATTTTAAAAATTCAGAGTGGCATCCCTGCGTAGCACGATAGCAGACGACAAGTTGCGATATTACAATAAATTAAATAATGTTCGTCGATGGTTGCGACACATTTCCTAATTATTTACAAATTGCTTAATTCTAATATTTTTAAAGTTTAATTCGGAGTTACTTAACTTATGAGTAGTAATATATTATGGCATGGGTAACTAATTTTGACGACTTTGAGCAATCAGTTGGCCAGATTGGCGATGGAATGAATCGGAATAAAGGACGAGGAGGAGGAAGCCTTCCTCCGTTGGGTCAAGAATGTCAAACAGGCGAGATCAGAAGCATTGCTGATTTGACGCTGGGAATGCCTAGTTCGGTGAGTTATGAACTATTTATTTTCCGAACCACGTGATCAGTGTTTAATCTAGACGTCTCTGGGGGGGAAAGTTCCCCCCCCCCAGGATTGACATTTCCCCCCCCCCCAGAAAAATTTGACAAAATGATATTGGTTTTTAGTTACTATTTTCATCTTTGTTTTATATGAAGTGTTATAATATACCGTGATGTTATTTACTATTATATGATTATTATTTATTATTTACTATTATTATAATATAATTAGTTATACTAATTGCAACATGATAGTATCATATATTATATGATACTATCATGTTGCAATTAGTATAACTTACTGTATATATTTGTATAAACACTATTTTTGCACAACTAAAAACAGTTATGACGTCCCCATCAGAAAATTTGACAAAATGCTTATAGTTTTAGTTGCTGTTTACATCATCGTATTATGTGAATTGTTATAATATACTGTAATATTATTTATTATTATATGGTCAATAGTTATAATGTTATTATTTACTATTATAATATATGACACAATCCTGCTAAAATGAGAATAACTTACTGCTAATATTTGTACAAATACTACTTTTGTATAACTTCAAATTTTAAACTGTAGGCCTAAAATTTCAAAATTTTTGGTCCTATTATTTGAACACATAGTAAAACCTAAAAACAACATCATTACTACACATGGTTTCTTGAATTTGGCACCGGTAGTTTATTAGTTCTTGGTTGGTTTGTGTACCATTAAATACGATTTCAGAAAGTATGTCCTGATCAGCAATTCAGGACCATCTTGGGAAACAGGGTTAAACTGATATGGTGCTGAAAAGTCAGCTTATATAGGCTACTATTATATTCATGTCTGCATTTATTCATTAGAATAACTCAGCAACAGGAGAACTGAGCTGCTGAACTCGATACATAAAGATATTTTATTGTAATTATAATCATATATTATATTAGATCCTAAAACACTTTTTTATCAGTACTGAATAGTCTAATGGAGTTATTTTGCTAAAATAGCACCTTAAAAGAGGAGGCCTACCATTACAGTGTGGAAATAACCCCCCCACCCCCCAAAAAAATGTGTTAAGTGTTGCTTATATTTATTGAAGTCCACTCTTATAAGCACTGAAAAGTGTACAGGCAGTTTGTTAAGATGACACCTTAAAATGCTGCCATTGCAATGTGGAAATTCAAAAAGTTTCTGATGGGGCTCTGAAAAAGTGCAGGTATTTTATTAAGATGGTACCTTAAAATGCTACCATTGCAATGTGGAAATTCAAAAAGTTTCTGATGGGGCTCTGAAAAAGTGCAGGTATTTTGTTAAGATGGTACCTTAAAATGCTACCATTGCAATGTGGAAATTCAAAAAGTTTCTGATGGGGCTCTGAAAAAGTACAGGTATTTTGTTAAGATGGTTCCTTAAAATGCTACCATTGCAATGTGGAAATTCAAAAAGTTTCCGATGGGGAGGGGGCACATCCCCCTCCCCATATCCCTCCCACTGCGGGTCTCGGCGCTACGCGCCTCACGAGCGTCCTTCGGACGCTCGATTGTCTCCCCCCCCAGAAACCTGAATCCCCCCCCCCCCCAGCGGGTGGGGACTAGATTAAACACTGCCACGTGATTGATCGATACCTCTTAGATCCAGGAGGGGGCTGGATTCATAGCTGTGTGAGCATGTGGACTATGCCTGCGCCTCTGAGTAGCAGGGTGAGAATTGCCGGGGGGTTGGGGGGTTCAACCCCCCAGTCATTTTTAGAGCCCCATGTTAAAGTATGTTTTTCATACCCCAATTTCAAGTTTATCATAGGCCAACCCCCCCAGTTATTTTTCCACAATTCTCATACTGCTGAGTAGTTTCCTGAAAGAGGCGCTATATAAATACTTGAATGAATGAATGAATGAATGAATGAATGAATGAATGAATGAATGAATCGTTGAATGAATACCTGTTCCCAGGCCAGCCGTGAGAGATGAGGGAAAACGCCAGGCGAAGCTGCACAATCAGGGACCGCTATTAATAGATTTTTAATTTTTAACAAAAACATGATTTTTAATTTTTAACAAAAACATGATTTTTAAACATCAAATATTATATTTTAAAAACACCAATCATAAATTTTGTAGGCGAAATTAAATTAGAGTTTCATATAGAAATATGATATTTTAGATCATATGACTCATACTGTACTTTGATTTTTATTAATCTGTTTATTAAAAAAATTCGGTACTAATGGGTTATCTACCCCGATTTATTTATTTTTTTTTCAGCGTTGTCATTCCACGTCTTTTCCGTGAGGGTCGGTTAGGGCTCAGGTTAGGCATCGTGAGGGTCGGTTAGGGTTAGTGTTAGGGTTAGTTTAGCCATTAGAAACTGGTCGATTCATGGAAAAGACACTGTGTCAAAATAAATCGGGGTAGATAACCCATAAGCACCAAAAATTCTCATAAAGCCTTAGAATAGATTAGAGCAGAGGTCTCAAACTCAAATTGCCCTGAGGGCCAAAGGAAGGCCATATGTGAGTTCGTGGGCCACATACATGTAAGTTAACTGGCTGAATTTATTTAGTAACAAAAAGTCAAGCATAAATTGCTATAGGCCTACGAGTATTTTGCTTAAAGATAATTGTTTTATTTCCAAAAAGACCAACCTATAGAGTTAACCCTAAGGAGAGCTATGGATATGAAGCCTTCAATCAAATGCATTACAGTCTGCACGTTGGATGGTCAAAACCATTCTGCAGATCACAATAGATTTTCGCTGCCTCGCTGAAACCAAAGTATTCTGCAGGCTTTGTGCCAGTTAAAGGTCAATAGTGACAAAGTATGCAACAACCTTGTTTAGACATGCAATAAATTATGAGGTACGGTACTCTATTGTATCTGTGCATTGACAAAGCACCTCTAATCATTTCCTGAATAAAATTTGTTGATCGAAATTTGCAAATAAGCCTAGAATGTGCTTTTCATGATTAATTCGCTTATTACTGTGTCATTATAGCATTTTATTTAAGCCTTACCAGAAGAAACTGTGGTTGTGTAAAGAGAGAAAACTAGATTATGGTAGTTTCGTGAAAATGGATGGATCAAAATGCTTATACTGTTACCACAGTCCTACATTATAGCATAGTTTTCAGTTTCTTGCTTTCACAATAAAATTTGGTTGGTCCATGAAGGAGTGTCTTAATAGGTTAGTCCACATATACATATCCTTGGAGTTAACTAAAGATAAACTGAAAAAATGTGAAATAGGGAGAAAAGGTGAAACACTGAATCTTGAAATGTATAAAATAGCTAAGTACTACTGAATTGTTTCCTTTCCAGAAAATTGTTGGTGTGATCATAGCAAAAGGAGAACCACGACATTTCCTTAGCAAGAAAGGTATTTGATTTTTCAGTTAATGGTGTTTCATTCTGTTTTGATTGTTTTGTATCTTTTTGTCTTTTATCTCGGAATTATAAAATGCCTGAGCTACCCAGTATGCAAAAACATTTTTATTATTAATAACTAAAAATAAGTGTCCATATTTGCAAAGTATGTTTAATTAGTTTGTTTGTATATGTATAGCTTGACATGACATTGTAGTTAATTGAATTAATCATTGTGACTTTTAACGCTTTAAGCTTTTTATGCTTTATAGGTGTTTGCATTTAGTTTTTTGGTTCTAAGAGCTGTATATATCAGATATGTTGATACTTACTTTTTATTTAAATTTCAGATTTCAGCTCTGAGAGATACGTCCTTAGTTTTACACTTCGTGATTCTCCCAATGACTACATTAATGTGACATGCTGGGGCGGAGACCAGTATATAATGAACCTTGCTTCACAATTTCATATTGGCCATGTTGGTTAGTTTTGGCTTTCACTGTAATCTTCATAGTTTGTATAGCTTAATAGGCGCATGATAATAGTAATTAGCTTTCATGAATGAAATTTCAAATTCTCAGCCAAGTACACTTGGGGAAGTTTGAGCCATATGAAAATTTTTCTGCTTTAGCTGCAGATTGTATTTGATTTTAATCCACCTTGAGAGCTAGTTTGGCTTGTTCCAAGGTTTAAAGACTTATTTTTGGAAGAGGTGTTTTGAGACAACTGCTCAGTCGAAATTTTTGCTTGTAATTTGCTGTTGTGCTTGCAGTTCAGCTGGATCATGCTGACATACAGAGCAAGCCACCTGATGGATCAGATGAAAGGTTTAAGCCGTGGACTCCCAGGTAATTAATTTCTGTAACAGTTGTATATTTGCTAAAATGGTTCTACTTTGTTTGGCACCATTGGTTATTTCAATTATATGTTCTGTGGCAACGTTTCTCTTTAGTTTACTTTAATCACACAGTTAATGAATGAGCCTTATCCAAATGAAAATTATGCATGTTGGACTGTTGGTATTGTCACTATACACTGAAATCTCACTATAACACAGGAATTTGGATCTGTATCTTGTACTGCATTATAGCAAGGGCTGTCTTTTTTCCGAAATTGTACATTGCGACCAAAATTTCACATTTCTCTCTAAATATTTGCCCTTTTCACTTAAGTTTTCTTTGATTTAATTCAATTTTGAGCAGTGAATTGAATACACGGTCAAATTGTTCTAACACTGTACCATCATTACCATCATTGCCATAACAGCGCTAACCTCACTTGTCATCAGCACAAGTTAATAGCCAGAACAGAACCTGAACGCAACCAATGTTTCAGCATCTTAGATGCCCACTCATTTACATCTGTCCAACTGCAACCTATGAAACTTTTCCCATGACTCAGTCGAACAAATTATCAGCATCAGCCAAATGAGTCAAGCATTCACTTTTGTTGTCTCTTTTTACTAGGGCATCTTCAGCTGGGTTCTAGTAAACTTGTGCATTCTCAAGTCAAAAGTCAAATACAATAGCATGAGTGAAAGTGCAGTATTCACATGATATCCTCCAATCACATTAATTTTTATTAACTTCATTTACTCATAAAAAAGTTCTTGAAATCCAGTTTCTATTTAGACAGATAGAAGGATGTCAAAAATTGAAAACTGAGTTCTTAGTCGAAAGTGAATGGCAGGCCATTATAATGTCTGACCCATTATCTGAAACTGGATTTTACATACCTGAAAACAAACATATACTGCAGAAATATAACATTACGCAACCTTAGAACTATATAGTACTATGTCCACTTTTTTGAAAAATCAACCTAACGCTATATCCGTTATGGCGGTTACATGGGCTATGTCCTCAGCCGTCTAGCTTAACTGGAAACGCTTTGTATAGCTCTTATGCCAGTACAAAATAGTTCTATGTCCATAAATTTGGAAGGTTTTTCAAAGCTATAGAGGCACATGTCCACAGCCAATAGAAAGTGTACTTTGTGTCACGTGGTTGTTAGGTGACAACGTTCTATGTCCTCAAAAATACACAGCGATTTATGGATGTGTGAGATATTTCTATACAGTTCTATGTCCATAGCCAAGGTGACAACGTTCTATGTCCTCAAAAATACACAGCGATTTATGGATGTGTGAGATATTTCTATACAGTTCTATGTCCATAGCCAATAGCAGTAAGAGATTAGAACACGTGACCCAGACTTGTTGTCTGACTTAATGGTGACGCTTACAAACCCAACTTGCAAAAAACCCGAAATGTAGACGATTATTTTAACCGGCAGTGCGAATACAAGATTAAAAGGATAGCTTTTACGAAATATAATAGTATTCTGTGAAAAAGTTCAAGCCAAACGGAAATATAACAGCAGGACGTCGCTTCAAAATTGTTGCGTAACAAAGTTGCTAGTGGACATAGTACGGTATCTTATGATTTCCTGTGTCTATTATCGCGACATTATTAATGTTATACTGCTCTATGTGCAAAAATTGTACAAAAATGGTCACCCGTGCCATATTTATATCTAAATTACTCGTATGAAATTTAAATTATGATCAAAACAAATATTAAGATCATACTAGGGAAAAACAGTGCTGTCTGAAAATGTAAATTTATTCGCCATCAATGAAACAGGGAAAAACATTTTCCTCACCAAATCTTAAAATTCGTTTTTCTCAGTTTCGCAAAAAGTGGACATGGAACTATATAGTTCTAAGGTCGCGATTAGTAACTTACTAACTTTCATGCAAGAATGTTCGTGCAAAGCACTGTTGAGTTACTATGGTTGGCACAAGGCATTTGTGCACTTGTCTACAAAATGTCCCTTGCTAGCAACCTTTCTTGTTCTCGTTTTATTCATGAGATGGCACCAGCATTATGTCATGTTCTTAAAATGGTCTACAGACCAAACGTCTAAGACACTTAGCTTGTTATTATCCAGATGACATGAAATTATGTCAGACAAGAATGGTGTCATTGGAATTTTGGACCTGCCTAAGGGCAGAACACTAAAGAAAAGAATGATACAAATGTATTTCTAGAAGAATTCTATGTACCTTGTTTGAAAATAATGTGTAACTTGTGAATTGCACAGTCCATACCAGTTGAGCCTGAATGAGACAAGAGGTAGCTTGACACCATACAATAACTGGAATATGAATGAATACGTTCAACTCTTGCAAGTGCCTGTAAAGCCTAGCAATGACTTCTACACAATCTCTGATATCCTTACTAATGGACCTACTCTCAATGGAGAAGTTATCAACATTCTGGCCGTTGTGAGACAGGTATCAGATTTTCTTATCTCCATTATATTTAACACTGGATTGTCTCTGTGTAAGTTACAATGCACTGTAAGATGCAGCATTAGTTTAACCTTTCTTGTAAATATTCATTCAAAGCACTGTCTTTTGAGTTAATAAAATTATTGAATTTTTTATTGTTTAAGTAATTTTATTCATTGTAGTGATGCAAGACTGGCATGTGTTTGTAATGTAATGTAATAGAGCACTTGTATTAGGACTCTTTCAGACGAACTGTGTATGTGTGTGTGTAGGAATGTGTGTGTGTGTGTGTGTGTGTGTAGGAGTGTGTGTGTGTAGGAGTGTGTGTGTGTAGGAGTGTGTGTGTGTAGGAGTGTGTGTGTGTGTGTGTGTGTGTGTGTGTCTAAGTGTGTGTATGGGTGTGTAGGTGTGTATGTATTGTCAAACATATGAAAAGAACATGAGTCCTAACTTGAGTGTTGTCCTGGTTTCAGTGTTATTTACTCATGAATGTGAATGATAATGAATTGATAATAGGGATACCAATAATTCACTGTGTTGTATATTCCAGGTGGGGCAAGTGAAGCACATGCGAGGCAAGAACGGACGAGAGCTGCAGAGATTAGATGTTAAATTATTTGATGATTCTGCTTCGTCTTTCACTCTGGTTTTGTATGTATCAAAATTAGCTAAGACTGTGAAAAATGTTAAATTTCTTAAATTTTCATGTAGTTATTTTTTGTATTTCAGTATTGTTATATTTCAGCTGTAGATTTACACGTTGCAACTTTATATGTTAATAAATTTTCTTATGTGAATTGGTAGACTATTGAACAGCTGTGTGCCCTGAAAAAGACACAATAATTAGCTAGGATTCCACTTGCTTTCAATCATTTAAAATAACTATATATTTTTAGAATAGCTCATCGCTTGAAACTGTACAATAACTGAAAGAATTATTATTGTTATCTTTTTTATATTTCAAATATTAATAACTGATGAGCATGTCCATTGTCATAAATTTATGTGAATTTAGAAGATGCATGATTAGCAGCAATGAATGTGCTAGATCAGTGTTTCAATAGTGATTATTATTATTATTATTATTTTCATTTAATTGGTAAAAAAGTGATAGGCACTCCGCTATCAGGTAATGATGATAAAAGTGGTGTTAGACTGAGTGGTTATTACATTGCTGAAGATTACAGCCAAAGTTGTTAACTGCATTTGTTTCAGATGGGATGAAGAACTGATTAGTATGGCTCAGTCTTGGATTCCAAAAGAAAACAGTAAAGTTATATTTAACATATATCTTAAATTATCAAATTCAACTTTTTCTTTGTGAAGCTGGAATGCAATCAACATAATTCTGGCTTCATCAATATTACCATACTGAATGATGAAGACTGTGTTGTAAATGCTTTTAGCCATAGCTCTTAGCTTTTTGAATCTGCTTTGTTGATGCAAGCCTAGAAATACAAATTGCAACCAGAAGATGAGCACTGTTGAGCATGGTGTACCACTGTTGTCTCAGCAAACTAGATTGTGGAGTCCTCTAACATTGATATTTTCAGCAGTGATAGCATAATGTGGTCAGCAGAATGTTCAAGATAATAATAATAATAATAATAAATATTAAATTATTCGATGATTCTGCTTCTTCTTTCACTCTCGTTGTGTATGTATCAAAATTTTTATACTGTAGTTAGCAATAAGTCCCTGAGGGATCCTAAATACCTCGGGGCAAAAAAAAAAAAAAAAAAAAAAAAAAAAAAAAAATATAAAATTCTGTTGTAATATCATCACTAACACATTCTATATTGACTTGAAACCTCTTATTTTTGAACATGCTGGAGTTGGGAGCATCTCTGAGTAGTTTTCTTGAACAGGTGCCACATAGATGCTTGAATGACTTAATTATTAATATTAGTAGTATTATTTTATTTATAAAATAACAAAACTTAGTTACTAAGTATTGATCAGTGGTGTTATGAATCTTTAGCTAGCCATACATTCATAATGGTATGCTGGACTTGCTCTGTAAGTTCCTATACTGTGAACATTTTAAGGCATGCAATTTACCAACCAATCAACCATTTTGCCACAGCGGCTCAAAATACACAACTGAATTTATTTGGTATGCAGTGATTCAGTTTTTCTTTGTTTGAAAACAGTTGTCTTTGCTGCGGATGTTCGAGTGAGTTTTGATGAATGGAAAAAGACGATGGTGGCAACATGTATTGCGAAAACTATACTCATAGTAAATCCAGGTGCGTTACCAATGTATTTTCTGACCTGTAGACAATATACTGTTGTGCAACTTGACTTTTATTGTTTATCTCTTTCATACTTGATTTGTTCAACTTTACTCTGACTTCAATAATAGTTACACGATCATAACCTTTGGCTTAAGTAGGAGCCAGCGCTTAATGTGTGTCTAGACAGTCATGGACGGCGTTCATGCACTTATTTTCAAATCGGAACGCTGTCCTGCCACTTATTTCGCTAGCACATACTGGTAAAGTCACATCAGACTTTAACTGGTAACTTTTTTCATATTTATTCATATTTAGATACCAAAGAAGCACGTCACCTCTATCAGTATGCACTGTCTGTCGACTTAGACAGTGACGACGTTGATTCATTTGTTGGAGAAAGTGACCAGACAATGCCTTGTAAGTTTATTTATAATTTTATATATATAAATTAAAATATTGCCAAAATTTAAAGTTTAATGGACAAATAGATATATGAGACAAAATAATTTACAGCAGAATTTATGGAAATTTAACAAGCAAAAATTGTAACTCATTGACAGCACATGGTCGAGTGGTTTGAAAGAATTTTGACTGGGACACAACACATGGGTAAAGATATCATGCAAAATTTTGTGTTTTGTCTTTTTGCTCCAGTGACTCAGATAAATGATGTGTACAAAATCGTTCAACTAAAGGACCTACAATTGCTGGAAAGGTTAAACAGCAAAGTCGGTTATGGGATAGTGTACGCATTCATTTCAATGCTTGACATAGATGACTCTGACTCAGCTGTCATATCCTTGAGGTGGTAAGTTCTTATACAATCTCTATTGTCATTGTGAATAGGCTATATTAGGACATTGTAGAATGCTGTAGGAGTGTATATTCTAGAAAACTGTAACGTGCTTACTGTTTGTATCAATATTTCAAACTTGAACATGCTGAAATGCCAGAACTAAAATTATGGCTAGAGCCATTTCTATATTATGAAATATCATCATGTCACTCTTTGTATGGACATCCTGTTCAACAAAGGATGCTTGTAGTTTATAAAACACTGAACTCTCGTCAAATACAATAATTAAAATAAGTCCTTATTTGTCAGTCACATCACAAATTCCCAATATCTCATTGCACTTCTCTGTTTATACAGCGAAACGATAACTGCCATTTTGCACAAACTTTTTCGATTGCTGGACAATGGACATAAACTTGATTCTCTTCCTATCTCTGTTTGGTTCCCAATTTCTGTCTCAGCTAAGATTTACTTTTTTTCAAATCACTTATCCACTTAAGGTGCTTTTTTGGTCTGGATGCTTGCAAAATGGACTGAATTGCTTATTATATTGGGAATGTTCAAAGTTTTAGTGCCCACAAACCTGTGTTAAGTAGACCATCCTACTCAGTGTCACACCAAGTCCAAGGTACTGATATCAGTTTCGGACACTGAAGGTACTCACGGTTTAAGACAATGCAAATAATTTTACTAAGCTTTTGTTAGGTGTGTGGTACACCGTGAATGTGGTTGTCTTTCAGCTCTCGTTGTCATTTCCGCATGACTAAAGATTCACTGGTGTGTGGCAATGTGAATTGTCCTCCGTCCGCAAATCCTGCACAGGGAGAGTTCATGAAGGTTTTCGACATAAGAGTTTCGCTGAGTGATGAGACTGGAACTGTAACCAACTGTTTTCTGACGAGTGATGTTGCCGAGAAACTGCTTGAATGCACTGTTAAGTTTCCATTCAGTTTAACCTTCATTCGTTAAATTGATTGCTTCATTCATTCAATCATCCATTAAAAACATTTATTTAGCACCAAAGTAGTTGCATAAAATCAGCTCAACACCATGTGGGGAACTCTTTGTTTTGTTCTGACAATACTGACTTTTTCTTTAAGATTAGACATGCTGAGTCATCTGTGGAATATAATGTCACCTAGGCAACACTATGCTCTCCGTCCTTTAGTACTTAGTCATAAGTGTGTACAAACACAAATTGGGGGCGATTAACACTTTAATGCCAAGTGTGTTCTAATATGCATGCACAATAATTTATTAATCCGTCGTTGGATAAAGCCAATCCAACGACAGGGATTAGTTGTGCATGCATATTAGTACACGCTTGGCGTTAAAGTGTTAACCCCCCTCAACTTGTGGTCGTACACACTTGTGCTTCAGCCAAGATGATCAACCTTAAGACCATGCTTCTGAGGATCTCTTACAGAAGCATGTAAACAAGTGCATTACTTTTAATTACAAACTCTGAGTTGTGCTGCAGTTGTACGAAGGTGAAGTTACGTATACGTTACAATTTGCAAGTGTAGAAAATGTAGACTATGTAGTTGGTCGTCTGATGAATTTAGAAGGCGTAATCTGTTTCACGACAGTGACTCTCAAATATGTGGTTTTTAAAAAAAAATGCAAATCTATTCGAATTTCTAATTATTTAGATCATTTTTTAGGTCGAAGAATTTCTCAACTCGAACGATGCAAAAAGAACCGAACTAAAATGGAAGTTTCTCCTGGAAAAGTGCAAAGTATATCTAAAGGTAGTCTTTTATCAGTAACATCAAATTTAGACCAATTCAGTGAGAAGTTATTGAATAGACAATTTTATAATGTCAAATGAAACGTCTTAGGCTTCTAAGAGAACTTTTATCGAATAATATGAATTTATGAAATTAGCATCAATACTTTAAACAGGACAAAATGGATTTTATGATTTACCTAATTTTATAGGAGTAAGAGTTTTTGGTTTTATTATTGCAAGGTCACACTCCTTCCATAAATTCTGTAGTGCTGTTAAAACATCTGCTTCAGTTAACGCTGTAAATTAAAAGTCTATTACGATGAAAATAATATGAATATTGAATACCATTTGTCAAAGCTTTGACTAGCACAACAGATACTTTTTCACACAAGGTACTGGCAAACAATTAATTGGTTAATGTTTGCCATATTTTAATAGGTATCTCAGGTTCCTTCAGAAAGAAAGCTGTTCGCTACAAGAATACTATCGTGTGAAATTGCAGACATCCAAGAAGCTGTCGTTGCCATTGAAAGTTCATGTTAGATTTTATGCTTCTAATGCGGAACAAGTTGCATTAATTCTTTGTCGGTATAGAACTTATTATAAGACTAATTCTGTGGTACTGTAAAAGTTTGGAATTTTAAAACCAAAGAAAACTTCTGATAGTCAAGAAAGAAAAAGCTTTACTGAAATTACGTTATATAATTCTAACAAGACCAACGCTGTTTCTGATCTTATGCATTAGTATACTTCTGTTATATAACTTATATACACTGTAACAGTTCACTTAAATATGATAATGTACATTCCATTTACAGTACAGCCATCTAAAATGCTATCACAATGACCAATGATATCCTAAAGCATCTGAAAGGCCAACAGATTTACATGGCACAATCTTTCTAGCAGTAATGATCTTCACATTTCGTCAATAATAACCAACAACATACAATACAACAACACAATACAAACCTTAGTGATATCTTATGCATTTGGTCATATATGTAGCAAAATCGCTGTAGATTACCGGTAAATAT
This sequence comes from Lumbricus rubellus, assembly GCA_945859605.1. Lineage (NCBI taxonomy): Eukaryota > Metazoa > Annelida > Clitellata > Crassiclitellata > Lumbricidae > Lumbricus > Lumbricus rubellus. Next base: position 25,160,888 of record OX243815.1, on the reverse strand, counting down.
CAAGTGATTTTTAATTACACAACCTTATGTACCGCTCTAATGCAAACTTTACTGCCACAAACATTTTTGCCTTTATAAATGGCATTTGAAAAGTAATACAAATCCTTAAGCCAATCATAAAAGACAGGCTGAGTGATGAAGCACTTGGTGAAAACGTGAATAAATAAAATCATTTTATGGTTGTAAACAGAAAACCGTTTAAAAGTTTAAAGCTGTCCCAGTGGTTTATAGTTTGTTTGCAACAAGCACAGTACAGCCTGTAAGAAGAAATTGACAACTTGTCCATCTAAACCACAGATCAAAGAATACAAACAGATATCAGCTGACACTTTACTTTAAGCTGGACTCTAATACTAAGAGTACATGTATGAGAAAAGTATGAGAAAAAGCACAGACTGTGTGCTCTGATTAAATGACCTAACTGGATAGAAAACAGTCAAATGCACCATATTATAAGTTATAGGATAACAACTAGATTTTCAAAAATGTACGTGTCTATCACTGCCTCACATTTCAAAGTTATCACCTCTAATGTAATACAAAACTTGTTCTGAAAATATGAGTACATTACTTGATTAAGTAAATAAGTGAATGCCCATTGAACAGAATGAGTGGTCAAGAGTTTATAAAGTTCCTTAGCAATAAATTTCTTCAAGTTGCACCAACAGATTATGCGTTAAACTGTCAAGACAACTGGAAATGAAAAACAAGACTTTGGGCATTTGTTCTCAAGTCCTCAGCAAGCTTTCACTACTGAAGCAACAGCGTTAAAATGCTAAAATGCTACCCTTTAATAATACTCTAATACCATATTCAAGGAAAAATAGACCAGCAAATAATTGTTGCATTGTCATACATAACAATTCATGATGAAATGGAATAATAAATTTTATGAAAAATAAAAATGTACACATCCCACTGTAAATTTTGGCATTCACGTTAAATGCAAAGGTTTAAAGTAGAGATTCTTCTTGGTTTCGTCAATGATCCGGACTGCCATTGCATTCATCGTCAGAAAAGAATCTGAAGCCCAGCATTTCACCAGGTTTTGAGAAGGCAGTTCATGGCATCAGGCAATGTTGAACTGGATTTTTGGAGGTGGCTTTTCTATTGTACATAAGAACTGAAATGAAGATTTTCCTCTTTTACTTCAGCATGTTTCAAATGTCAAGTTCTTACATCTTTATCATTCCCATTGGTGTCTTCATGCTGTCGTATTGATGTAGAGTTTGGTACAACTGTAACATCCGATGAAGTAATGATCTTCAATGGTTCCTTTAATAAAAAATGCATATGAATCAAATTATTATAATATTAATATAGAGACAATCATTGCAATATCAGTGCCCTGAGTCTTGGTGAGTCTTCTAAGTATGACTGATCTTATATCTGCAGCAATAATGCTCCACTATGCCTGCCAACAATCTTACTAAGGAAGATGCACCAGACCAGCAGTTTGAGAGCATTTATAAAATAAGTTTGTGGTGGAGCTATTGGAAGGTAATAACAGCACACACGGTCCTGCACTCGCACTAGCTTTAATACGCCCCTGATCTTGGCAATCGCATTACCGGCAATTTTTGGTGGCTGCTCTGATGGAACTGATTGCTCGGATTTTGTGGTCAAGATAAGCAGGACAAAATAAATCTTTCTCACCGTAAGTTTCACCGTTAGATTTTCATGCTTCAGAACTTTGTCTGGGTTTTTCATTGGAATTTACAAGGTCAATCTATGCAAGACATCAATTTAAGTCAAAATTTATTAATTAAAATTCGAAATTGCTGTACATTTTAACGCCAACAGTTTGGAACACTTTTAAACCAAAAATTGAGAGCAATATCAATTTTGTATATGAATCATTTACGAAAACACTTAAAATGCAAAACCATAGCCATGATAGGTGCAAAAACACCCAGCTGACACCATCTACAGGGCAGTCAAAAATAATTTTAAGAAAAGATGACAAAACGAACATTGCAGATTGGCAGTTATAGCAGTAATAAAGCATCATTCATGAAGTTTTGGCATTGGTAATGAATATGCACAAAAAAGTACAAGATATTTAGACTATGTGCTCAGCAGCGGCAAGTGTTTTGTCAGTATTAACTGGAAACCAGAAAGAGGTTCAAGTAAAATGAAATTATCTACTTTAGTTTTTCACATATACAAGATAATTGGGTATTGTGTTCTGTACTGGTAAGGGCTTTGTCAGTATGAACTGGAATGGAAAGAGGCTCAGGTAATATGAAATTAACCACTTTGGATTTTCACTAATGCATAAAAGGTTCAAATTCCTGTATATAATGTAGGAGCGAACATACACCGTGATTCAATAAAAACTAAGCCAAATTGTTTTTCATATATCTCTAATACCTGATAACATATCATGCTAAAATTTTCCAAATATTTAGAGAATTGGACCAAGAATATGATTCCAAAATTTCATTGCATAAAGTTGAACGGATAAAAAGATATGAATATTTAAACTTCATATGCCGAAATTGCAGTTTACAAGCAATTTTCTGTCAGATTCAATAAAAAGTAAGCTAAACTGTTTTTTTATATCTCCAATACCTGATAATTAATCATACTAAAACTTTGCAGATATTTAGAGAATTGAACCAAAAATAGGATCCCAAAATATCATGTCATAAATTTGAACGGATAGAAAGCTATGAATATTTAAACATCATCTCCAGAAATTTCAGTTTTCAGCAAGTCTGTTATGGTGTTCATTGCGGTTTGGATGCTTGATAGTTCCCAATGTTGGTCTTCAAGGATCCTGGTGTAAAATTAACGGAGTATATTATCGCAATGTTCTGCTGTCACAACATCTTCCACCTGTTATCAGAAATCTATAGCCCCAGAAGGCTGTTTTCTTTTTCAACAGAACAGCGCCAGCCCGAGGATAATCGACGATGCCGTTTCCCAATGCATGGAGCCAGCGCCTACAGGTTTGCGTGCAAGCAGGAGAAGGACATTTTGAGCATGTTTTTTAATTAAATAATGAAACCATGCTGTTGGGGTCATATTGTTAGTTCAATTATCTACATATCTGGAAATTTTTAGAATGATTAATCTTCAGGCATTAGAGATAATAAGGAAACATTTTATTGAATCTGACAGAAAATTGCTTGTAAACTGCAATTTCGGCATATGAAGTTAAAATATTCATATCTTTTTATCCGTTCAGCTTTATCTCATGAAATTTTGGGATCATATTCTGGGTCCAATTCTCGAAATATTTGGAAACTTTTAGCTTGATATGTTATCAGGCATTAGAGATATATGAAAAACAATTTGGCTTAGTTTTTATTGAATCACGGTGTATATATTTTCAGGCCCATTAGCTGACATAAAGGTCATCCATTTCTTGGTCTGCTGTTAGGTTCTGTTTGTTAGGTCGTAGAAGTGTCTAATAAAATGACCTCTTACATCATTCATATTCCGAGCATATTATGGTATACTGAAACAACTACTAATAGCATTTTATGCAGAAAAGCAAGCTATTTTACCCGCTCATGTTGGCTTTGCTGTGACCTTTGCTGTAACCTCCTCTTCCTAAAACATAATAGGTTTATGCCTTTAGTTCTTGTCTTTAGATAACTAGATAAATCTGGATCCTTTCCTAAGAATGAGGCAGATGGAAGTAAGAGTTCATAGTTTACATGTACATTGTCATTCAAATTGAACAAAACAGCATGGGCAGATGTTTGAGAACAAATTTGAAAATAAAATTGAGAAAGAAATCTAAGGAAAAGTACCTGTAAAATACACACCACACCTGCCCTTTTTTCTCTGCCGTCACCTGGATTATGCTAGCATGACTTTTGCAGATATATCTCATACCTTGAAGACTTCAAATTTCAAAATTTTCAGGCTCAAATAGTGCTGCATATTACGTTGTCATACAAATTAGTCTGTTCAATCACCTGTATTTTACAATTTTACATTGTATAGAATTTAACACTTTAACAACGAGAGTGTACCAAAAGCAACTGGGAAACCAATGCAGTTCATCATTAAAGTGTTAAATATTATTGTGACTGGTCTGTCGTAACAGCAGTCTTAGTGTAATATATTTTTCTCATTATGAAAACACCTCTGAATCATTAATCTGCGAGCGGTGACAACATAAATCATAAATGCCCATTTATCTTCATGAGCTTTTTTACTTTAACTTCAGCTTGCTCGGTCACCGCTCTCTGTGTTTGGTCTCCAGAGATGACTTTATGGTTCCACATGGAAATGCACAGCCATCAAACAGAATAGGGCTTTCTCTGTTATGAATGGTCACTCCAAAGAACTGCGTTACCTCCCATGGGACCTGCATAGATAGCTCTTTTTAACCATTATAAACTAATAACTTTTGCTGTGCCTGTATTGGGAGCACCTCTGAATAGTTACCTTGAATGGATGGGCACTATATAAATTCCATAGATAGATAGATAGATAGATAGATAGATAGATAGATAGATAGATAGATAAGATAGATAGATAGATAGATAGATAGATAGATAGATAGATAGATAGATAGATAGATAGATAGATAGATAGATAGATAGATAGATAGATAGATAGATAGATAGACAAATATACTGATAAACTTTTTATATTTATCGTGATAATTAGTACTTCAAATCATTACCTCCACCTGTACACAAAGAATGCGATTATCGATAGACTGATGAATAGAAGTACAAGCACCACTCCAAGGATGACCATTGAATTGGAGCTATCCTGAATTGTACCTAAAAACAAGCATGCAGAAAATTGTATTAGTTTGACCTACAAATAAAAATAGGTTTCAGATTTATTCACACAGCCACAGACTAATAAAGTCTGATTGAAATTTCGATGGACATTAAATGAATGATTTTCAAAAACAATTTTTTCCAACCATAGTGCTATAGTCGAATGTTTTAAAAAAAAATGCACATTGGTAATCTAATCGAACTGAATCAGCAAGCCTCATTCAAAATCAATTTTTGAAACATCACAACTTCGAAAGTATCTAAGCCGAGGAGTGAATCTTTTCTGCTATCTATTACTTAGTACTTAGTCCTTTCCGTGCACGTCTGCTGCACATCGGGCAACACATCTCCTCCACTCATCCCTGTCCATAGCCAGTTCTTCAGCTTCCTCGAATGACATCTCCAGACATCTAAAATCCCCTTTGATGGTGTCCTTCCAGTTCTTTCGTGGTCTCCTCTCTTCCTTTTACTTCCAGCATTCCAGGACATGACCTGTTTGACTCTTCAATTCTCATCCAGGTGAACAACATACATGTCCCAATTGTCCCATCCACCTCAATTTTCTTTTTCTTTTAATGCTGTTTTCCAAATCTTATTGTCCCATCATCTCTCTTATGCTTTTGTTTGTTGTCTACAACTTGCAAATTTATTATTATTAGTATTATGCATTTATTAAGTGCATCTCTAATGACCAAGAATCGATTGATATATGGTCATTAGAGCAATTGTGTGTGAAGCAGTTTGAGTAAAGGACTTGGCCAAGGCTGCTATACAGTAACTGTCTCTTCTCAGTACAAGGCAGACACTTATAGACAGTCAACTGCCAAGCCCCATAAACAAGCCTTGCATTGAATTACAAAGAAATGTTCACAAAGACCAGTAGGCCTACTGAATGTTCATGCAGCAACTTCCAATTTTGCCTCAGCCTGTTGTAAACGATTTGTAATTATAACCAGTTTACCAAACATCACACCTATCCTCATGCACACAGGTCATAACTCATATCCAAGATGCCCTGGCATGCTTTCGATAGCGATGATGACACAGTGTTAACAACTCAAACTGTTAATGTCGGGAAGTTTAGCGTCAAAATTGACCACACTGCAAGTGGTAGAGCATGCTTGATTCCCATAGCCACAATTAATGCAGGGTCACATGCTGAAACCTAAGCATGCACTATCCTGGTCGCACCTTCTGCTTTGTCCATGTGCAGGAATATGGGTGAAATTGGTATGCCAGTGGACAGGACATCAGGAGGTCGATGTACTGAATCACTATCTAAAATTTGATGAAGATAGCCAATGTAAAAGTTAGTGAGCTACACAAGAACCACCGCATAAGGTTAGATTTAGATTTGGTGAAACTGTATAAATCATGCCTTTTAAAAATTTCTGATACATATTAATCTTATTTAGTCAGAAATTTCATTCTAAACATCGTTCTACAATTGCTTCTCAGATCAGCAGCCCAAGGCATGAATAAAAGTTGCTTGCACTACCTACCTAGATCTGAAACAGTAACAAACAAACTTGTTGAGCTTAAGAGTGATCCTATGATCAAGTAGGCCTAACTGCTAATCTGTGACCACTGAATAAACATGTAAGAACCATGATGCAAGTTAACCACACATAATTTTCTATTATAAACAAAAAGCAGAATATATATATGGTACATGAGGGAGCTTGTGCCTTGTGGTATTATTATGTGACGAAAACTGACAATTTCTAAAGTATAAGTTAAGTGAATATAACCAAATGCACCACATATGCACTAGTTGCAGTTCTGCTTTGTCAGATGATATGAACAGGTAAGTCTTTACTTTAATATCTTCCTACAGCTCAATAGAAAGTTCCTGAACAGTGAACAAGGAGTTCAAACGGCAGTACATTCCAAACTGTATATCCATATGCACCAAATGTTCTATATGTCATAGTGGTCCTTCAGGTACCGGATAGTACATCATGCTCACTCATATGGCTGTAACTTAAGCTGTGAAGAAACTTATTAAAGCCCTCTGCTGACAGAGTGGCATGCTGTGTCCTGTGGCTCGTGCCTCTACTGCAAGCCATGTTTCGCTCAAGCAGATTTAACATAAGAGTTTCGTAACTATGGATGGATTGCCATGCTCGAGTGCAATCTGCTTACTCCACTACTGACTCCCCTTCAACCTACATGTATAGTCAGCATGATTCTTATGTACCAGTCCTTTCCAGTTACACCTGTCCTCCGTCATCTCTCACTTCTAATATTGTCTCTCCAGCAACCGGCAATTCCAATGAATTGCCCTTCATTCAGCATCAAACCATAGAGATGAGGGTTGGATGCAAACACCCAACTGTATCTGCTGAACACAAAATGGTCTGCAAGGTGCATAAATTAATGTTAAGACATACAATTCACACCGGCCCTATGTCTCGCGCCGCCTTTGAGTTGACCCTTACTGGAAATTATCAGGATGAAGCAAGCAGGTCCTGTACATATCATTTAAACATGGATATGGAAGCCATTCAAACATGGAGTATGGAGACTTTATTAGTATTTTCTTGCTTTTTATTAAAAGCTTAGAATCATGTCACTGATTGGTCAAATTTTGAGAAGTAGGCTAAATAATGGAGTTAGTACTGGTTAATTCTTCACAACACCAATGATAACACAGAAACAGAAACTTCCACAAGTTAGCTAAGTGCTGAATTGCGCAAAAACACTTTATAATACATATGCATTATGCACAGTTAGTATTTATACTGACATGAACAATGTAAAAACTAACACAATCAGTTCAAAAATATTCAGTAAATTCTAGCAAAATATTAATTTTTAATGACCAATAGTTTGTTTGTATGCGCACTTGTTATAGCGCCTCTTTCCAGCTCTCAACCGCTACTCAGAGGCGCTCTGGACTACAGCGCGGACACTGCATCGGAGTTTCACGCCGAAGCGCTGAGCAATTGTGAGTGAAGGACTTGCCCAAGGTCCCTACGCAGCGACTTGAGGTGGATTCAAACCTCGAACCTTCCGGCTTCAAGGCAACGACGCCACCACTACACCACTGCGCCCTCACGAAATAGTGTCATTATTGTAATTGACAATCTATAGTGAATCAATGTTGAACTGTGAAGGCATGGTCAAAAATCATAATCCATATCAGAGGTTTTTTTTAGATCAAGGATGTCTTGAAAAACGGTCAGGTCCATTTGAAATTGAGTGCCAGATATTGTGCACTTACAAAACATTGTATTTTCGAACTGGTCTGACCATACAATAGGAGCTGAGACAGCCTAGAATATGAAGAGTTAAGAAATATGTTAGGTCTGTGTTTGGGAATCTATGGAAATGAAATGCTTACTTGCAAGGATGAGTTCATGTTCATCACAATCAAGCCCATCGTAACCAGGGAAACAGCTAAAAACAACAGAATATGCATTGCATTGTATTTAACCATTCCTAAAGTGCTTCACTCAAAAAGAGCCCCTCATAAGTGGTCCAGTGCAAGCAACCCCGAGAGAAAAGACAAGATTTGAGGTGAAAGGAAGCTGAGGAAAGACAACCAACTTAGAGAATGGTGGATCAAACTAATGGGGAAGTCCATTCCATACAGAGGAACCTGTGCAGGCATATGATCTGGATTAAGCAACATGGGTGGTCCGCTGGTCCTGTTTAGGAATGTTAAACAATAAAAAATCCAATTATCGGTTTCTAAAACAACCGGTTTCTACTGTTTGCAAAACAGTAATCAAATGTATATTTAAACCCACTTTTGAATGTTTTAAGAAATGATTCATACATTTGTACGGACTATAAAGAATAAAGGTTGCATGAAAACAAGCTAATTGCAACGCAGCATTACCCGTATCCATGGCCTCTTATATCTAAGAGATCATTGACCCATGGTACGATATATAGGCGTACGGTAGTCTGATGCCACACTTCAAATGCAACTTATCGAGCGTTTTGTCAAATTTTGACATTTTGTGATGAGGAAATTGAAAACAAACATAAAATTAGCTGTCAGTGAATGAGACGAGTTAATTAAAGAACCTCATAAACATCTTTTAGCAGAAAAAATGTCAAATGCAATGAATCCCAGCTGCCACCAATTTGGTTTACGCTGAGAATTTAGCAGATTTTATCTAAGGCCTATAGGCCCTATACAAAAACCGATAATTGGTTAAAATCGGATTTCTACAACCGATGATCGGTTTGCCAAAGGCGACATTAACAACCCTAGTCGTGACGTGGGAAACAATGAGGTCAAGCTGATCAGATAATCTAAAAGGACGTAGCATTGCAAAGACACTTCGGAGCAAGGCCCAACTGAGGATTAGGGACCAAAAATGATAACTTTGAATTTTACATGGACAGAGGGAGAGAACCAGCAGCAATGTTAAGTACAGACTGTAGAGAGGAGTTAGGAAAACCTGAGGAAGGTCAACGAGAAGAGAATTACAGTACAGTCTATTCGAGAACAGAAGAATGTGATTGTGTGGGCAATTGAAACTTGCAGGTCTGAGAGCAGACTAACAGACCTGTATAGAGCAATGAATATTAATAACTCAAAGTCCGCAGTTTGGGTCAAACAGTACATTTTTGCATCAACTCATTTTTTGCAATCTTGTTCCCGTATACATTATACAGCCTATGAGCAGCTGTTTTGCAGACAACAGGCAAACTATTATCTATGTTAGTTTTTACAAGGATGCAATTTCAACAATGTTCCCTTGTTCCTATGTATAGCTTGGCTTCTACTAAAGTACTGAAAAATTGGTGTCATTGCTGAAGCCTTCCTATATTACGAATGTATAAAACAGGTATCTAAATTTGAAGAACATCACATAGCACATTTTAAGTATCTCTTAAAAGCACCATGATCATTAACGTTAGTAGTGTTCATCCATAAGCAAATGGTATGTTTTTATTACTATTATTACTTATTATTATTATTATTATTAATGTGATTATTATTACCATTATTATTATTATTATTATTTTGTAGTTGTTCAATTATTGAAAGGCTACCAAATGATGAAATAATAATTATTATTATTATTATAATTTCTTATTTATTAATATTGTCATTTTTTTTTGCCCCGAGGTATTTAGGATCCCTCAGGGACTTGTCATTATTATTTTATCGTCCAAGGTAAAGAGTCACCCAGGCTCTAAGAAACTGTTCTACAAAAACTATCAAATATATTACCAACTGTTTATGTTACCTGCAGAGTTGTTGACCATTAATATGTTCACAGCAGATGCCATCATTGCAATTTTTCATCATCTCAGGATCTGCGAGGGTTGGACATGGAGTAGCCTCGTCAGGACATTTAATGCCACCTGGAAATTATGAAATGCGCATCGATCAATTAAACAGAGTAAAGTGCGAGTAATATTCTTCACTCTATTTAAATAGTGAGTCCTTCACGATAAGAAAGTGCAAACAACAGTTCTACCAGTTGATTGCCAGTCCATATCAAATTCTGTTGAACAAGGATGACATAAGTTGAATCAGTGCTGATCTTACAGAAAGTATTGACAGTACAATTATAAATAATAACTGCTAATGGTAGTGGATAATGCACTGGTTTGTAAATTAAAACCCATTTGGGCTTATTATAAATAATAACTGCTAATGGTAGTGGATAATGCACTGGTTTGTAAATTAAAACCCATTTGGGCTTGCATGTGTCAATTAAAATCAGCTTAGTGGTGCTATCAGAGGTGACCATGGTGACTCAAATTTATATCTGCAAAAACTTCAGAGTGAAGACTTCGTAAAAAGATTTCCGGGGGAAGGCTTTGGAATTAACTTAAGTCACCGATCTGCTGTGCAATAAACTACACTGGATGCGCATTCTTCAGTCAATTACCTACAAACTGTGCTTGATAAACTAGGGAGAACTGAATGATCTCATGCCAGACTACATATCTGACTTCTGCATTGGGGCGCCATACAACTAGAATAGACGATTCATTGCAAACAGATATGCTGCTGTTGCTTTCAAAGAATCTAAGTAAACCACCCAAAATGGTCAAGGAAGGTGAACTCAGGGACCCTTGAAGCATCAGGAGCTCTGTGTTTTTATCTGGAGCAAGAAAAGAAAAACACTGACAAACACTTGGCTCAGCAAGTCGTGGGTGCAATAACCTACGCTGGATGCACGGAACTGTATACGCCAAATATAAAGCAGATGACTCAAGCACACCATGCATTTTTTATCTATTGAAAAATGGACCAACATATACAATATACAAATTCCACTTAAAATCAAAACTTCTGTTCAAGGAACATTTGCATCTAAAGTATGTGCTAGATGCCACGTTTTAGTGTCTTTTAAGGGTGTCCAAAAGTTGCAGCGTAAATACTCAGATACAAACACATCACATTATGTCGCACAGGAAGGCTGTTGCTAATTCAGACATCAAAGTGTAAAATAAACTAATTTATAGTGCCTGCTAGCAAGCAAGCAGTAATTGTAAAATTTAACATATTATGAAAACAAAAACACATGGAAAGTTACTAAAACAAGATTGATGTAAATAAAAAAGTGGCAGACAAATATATATCTTCAAACAGATATTATGACATGAATAACTGCCTTTGTACTTTGGCAATGTGTTAAGAGTAAGTGATAAATCTTCCTCAGAGGAAACATTTTATACCAGCTCCAGGTGCTTAAGTCAAGTAATTGAAGTAAACCATGTGGAAGAATACCATGTACCATCTACAACACTTGTAAGCCATTTAGAATGATAAAAAGTATAAATTCGATTTATTCTAAATCCAATCAAATGGATCCAAGTTCTTCACCATGTATCTTTTACTGACAATGACAACAAGAACAAGTAATGTCACACAATTGTACCAAATGGGAATCTATCAGCACAATAAAAAAATCTACATCACGGACTACCATCTTAACACATTGACCGCCTACACGCCATGTTAAATGACTGGCTGTACTATGAGTTAACTCGTAGTAGGCGGCAAGAGCAGATTGTTTGCTTGAATTTTGGGCCAAGTCAGAGTATGGGGATTCAATCAATCAATCAGAATTTTTTTATAGAACCCTTCAGGATCATTACTCAGAGGATTGAGCAGAAGAGATAGCTTAACCTTTACCACTCAGATTAATAATTAATTGGCCCAAATGTGGCCGGTGGGAGCAGACAGTGGTAAAGCTTAATGATGGTGAAGGCAGTCACAGGATGTTATAAGTGAGGAACCAGACAAGACCTTTGAGATAAACGAAGACTGGAGGCCAAGATATAGAACTGCATTGAAAGGTATGATAGAGATTGAGCAAAGGTGATTAAGAAGAAGACTAACTTTGGGTTTAAATTAAGCTTCTACTTTGGGGGAAAATAGCTGACAAATGTATGAGGGCTGAAAGGTCTGAAGGCCATGGAGTGATTTTTGGTGTAAACAGATTGGTTTGGGTTTACATCCTGTTAGAGATAAGTTATCTGTTGACATGAAAGAGAACAACCCAATTGGAGAATTTTACATAGGCATAAGAGATTTGAAATTGGAAGGTAGTCGCAGAAGAATGCTTTCTCTAGGGATAGTGTTTGAAATGTGGTTAATGACCAAGTTTTGAAAAGCAAAGGAAAGGTAACAATTCATAGAAGCAGATTGCAGACTTTAAAGGAACAATAAGACAAGCTTCAAATATAAAGTATACATCGGATGAAGTTCACATTCTTTGCTTTAAGAGGACTGAAAAGCAGTGATTTTTCCATCAGACGTAGGTTCTCCGAGGTTAAAAGATGCTTTCTAAAGGTGACAAATTCATTTTTGATCATCTGATGGTAACAAGTCAGTATGTATTGAAGCTGACATGGGCACATTTAGGGGGTTTTATGGGTTCAAACCCCAAAAATAGATAATTTAAGAATGTAAAAAAAATTAATTCCATGTATTTTGTGCCCTCGTCCATTGAAAAACTTCCCCAGTGGAGGCCCCCCTTGGAAAGTTTCCTGGTTATGCCTCCAGAAGTTGAGTTCAGTATGAGACATGGAAGAAGGCATGGAAGAAGGTCACTTTGTCAGTGAAGAAGGACACAAAGAGATGTCAGTAATGGTTAGATGTACAACAGAGTTTGCAAGACGATGTGAAGATTGACAACGAATAATGTTTTTATGGTACTTCAAAGGTTTTCAGGAATGGATTAATTGCATTTAAAGAGGACAGATATTGTTTTCCGACAGAAGATTATATCTGTTAACACGTTGACCGCCTACTACGAGTTAACTCGTAGTACAGCCAGTAATTTAACATGGCGTGTAGGCGGTCAGTGTGTTAATAAGTGGGTCAACACCTGCTGTTTGCCATTCACTTAGACTTGTCATGTACAACAACATAATAATCATTAATGATATTTGTAAAGCTCAAGGTTCTCATAAAACTACAGCCTGTGCATAACTTGATTTATGATATGTACAGTTAACACTTAGACACATACCAGCATACACAGGGTGGGCCAAAAAGAACTCCCCTAGGTTTTTTGCCCCAATATCTTGGCCAGATGTAAGAATTTCGAAATGAAATTTTACAGCCTTAAAGACAATTCATATTTACACATGATGGCCAGATGTCATAAAAATATTGCAGACAGAACAAAAGTTATACCACTTTTAGTGAGACCACCCACCATTTTTTCTACTATTCAAAAACGTAACGCAACAAAAACAAAAAAACCATTTTAATAAGTCACATCTCAAACAATTGTTGTGAAATGAACTTGATAATGCTTCACAACTTGTTTTCAATATGCCCACCACCAGTTCCAAAACTTCTTTTGAGATTTCTTCAAGCGCATACATGTAAATAAACATAGTTTACTTGATGTCTGAAAGATAAACAACCATAAATCCTCTGATATTTAAGTGAAGTACAGCGATTGCTTAACTGTCGCTCACCATCTGTTGCATTTGCTGCACCATATCCTGTTGTGGATTCGCCTATGGATGCCATTGGTGTTGGACGTGGTGGTGGATCTGGCTCATATCTTTTCCAGCACATACCGTTAAAAACAAAAAAACATTCATCATATAGTAACACCAACCAAAAAAACAAAACAAAAATCATAACAATGAATGAAACAAATTAATTACTATCAAACTTTTAATTAGGATTGAATTATATAATTTATGTACTAGTAAACTCAAAACATAATTTTCTTTAGTTTCATCTAATCTAATCTAATTTATCTAGTGCCATAATTAAAATGCAAAGCCATCGACTGACAATTGTTTCAAGGGAATCAGATTCAAAATCCCAATACACTGTGTGAGTCGCCAGCGGTTAAAATCGAACTAGCTACTTGGAACACTCGAGAACACACATCCTAGCGTGAGAGAGAAGAGTTGAATCGCCTAGTAATTAATTAATTTATTGCAGCATTTGTATATACCCTACTTATGAAACAAGAAACCTATATTGAGGCGAATGGTAACTTGTGAAAATAATAGTAGGGCCTATATCCGTTTCACATTTAAACATAGATGTCTCCCACATCAAATAATGTTTCTCATATTAAATATGGTGCTGGTGTTTTAAAACTTCACAGCTAATGTTTACTTGACAAACATAATAGCTGTTGATTTATCTTCATAAATACGATGAACTGAATGTGTTTATTACATGCAAACAAGATGCGACAGTGTCCTGGCCCTTAATGTAAAATATATCACCAAAAACTACTCAAGTGGCATTGCTTAAAGAGTCCCCTGTCTTTCGGATAATATAATAGGTAATATTGGTATGGGATTTAAGTGAGAAACAGCTGAATAGCAACTGATTTAACAATGAGATGGTTTTTAAATCAGATTCTTTGCTCAGTGGCAATCTGTTTAATGAATGCAATATAAGTGTAACATTATGACTTCAAAGAGGGCTTTTGTAACTATTTGTAATTTCAGCTAATCTCTTTGTTACCAACACCAATTGTATAAAGTGATTAGTAGCAGACTCATGAATGTGTACAAATAAAGCCTAAAGGCTGCCGTGAGAAGAAATTGCCAATAATAAATGATAGCTGCGATGTGTTACCCACACCTGTTAGGCACAGGAGGTTGATGACATACTGTAACAGTAGGCCTATGATAGATATTGATTTACATTAGGTCTACTATAACGCGACACTATGAATGTAATATTTTAGCATTTTGTGAAGTCGAAAATGATAACCAAAATTTATAAAAGTTGCTGTCAGCAAATAAGACGAGTTGATTACAGAACCTCTTAAACACTTTTTTAATGTTGAAAATGTTGACTGATGCAATGAAATGAATTAACCCCAATAGCCCCACCCCATCTCTGCTTAGCGGCAAAGTTGGAAACAGTAAATTTTTCTATAAGGCCAAATATAAAACCAAAGATCGGTTCAAAATCGCATTTCTGCAACCGATAACCTATGTGCTGACAATTAACAATCCTATTTAGGACATCATAGAAACATTCTTACGAGCAGTGACATGAAATGTTCAGCTGTACAAGAGCCTTTGACACTGCTAAATAGAGGTTCAACCAAGACACCAATATTTCCAAAAATCGTGTGTGCAGGCTGTCTCACAAGGAAATGGTATAGTGGTTGAAGGTAAGTATGAGTGCTCACTGTAAGGATTTTAGGTTTAAATTTTATACTGAATGCTAAAGAAGCCTATACCGTACAGCTGCAAGCAGAGTTATGGAGTTTGAACAAGAAGATCCACACAGCACTGATGCACTACATAACTCAAAAAAATTTGTATACACTGAATTCTCTTAACTTCAAGATCTCATTGCACACTTTGTCTAGTTACGACGTAATCCCAGCAAAAATCAATTCTGAATCTAAGATAGCACTTGTACATTTCAAGAAGTTACCAACAAGTCCAGCAGATATAGTACTCAATCCAGTAGTACAATCAGAGATTTAAGGACAAAAAGAAAGAGCACAGAACTGCATGGAAACAACAATAAAGTGGAAAGCATTGACTCGAAAGCACTTAAGACAATTGTGAGAGATATATTTCCAGACACAGCCAGACAAAGAAATGCATGGAAAGACAGGGACACAGTTAGAGAGACAGAGAAAAGGAGAGACTAAGAGACAGACAAAGCATCCACCTGTAAACTATTAGCTGTTAACCAATTGCCTGACTTCCAAGGTTAAACAACACACAATGATCTGCGTCATCTATAATTTATGTTCAACCCACTCCGGAAAAAACCAATATAACTAACAAATGTTTTGCCATGTGGAAACCTGGTGTGGGATTTCCAATGGAAGGAAAAACCAAAAATCTGTCTTTCACATTTTGACAACCCAGTCTGTTAACTGTTAACATATCCAATTGTTTACAAGTCTTTCAATAAACACAAACCTGTACGCCAACTCACAAAATAGCTCCTGCATGAAACAACATTATTTCCCAAAATCTACATAAAAGATATTAGAAGTATGTTATATCATCTCTGGCATGTATCTCCTACAAATACATAGAAAACTGGTCAAAAAACTCTTGTGCAAATCAACCTTGAAAAGTTCAATGCTAATGCTGCAATGCTGATTTATTATATACAAGACATTCTAAGAGCCAGTATGGACTGGAAGTGGAGATCAAGACCTTGCTTTTATTGGGTATTTACAACTTACAAGGTACAGCATTAAGTGTATCTAAACATACATACCTACATAAATTAATACATACAAACATGTGTAGATTGTGTACATATATACATACATGCATGCATAAATACATATGCACAAACATACATTATGCACAATGTAGCATGGATTCTGGAGTGATGACATGTTTCGTGAAGAATGCAGACACACACACAAACAGGCTATGCTGTCTGATACACCAAAACACACATGTATGCCAAACAGTCATTTGGACACACCAGAATAAATGCATCCACATTATTATCAGCACAGAGGCAGACAAACAGAGATATAGGTAACCATAGACAGAGGAACAGCACGATGAATGCATGCCATGTAAGTGATTGGCAGGCCTATAGCTGGGAAGCATCTGAATATTCCAGTATTCACTCTTCAATTCTGCATAGTCAAATAAATATGGCTTAAAAATACACAGCAATGTTGTTCATATGGCTATTTGCCCATAGCTAACGATTTAATTAAAATGTTGGGTGATAACAGTAGGTAGCAATGGTAGAAGCAGACTGATATTTACTGATATATGCTACATTACACAGAAGCAATTCTGTTTAGAATATTGAAACAAGATAGAGCAAAATTGTGCTTCTTTCCCAATGACACTGGCATTAAGAAGTAGCCTACACCAATGATTAAACATAGAGCAAAATGATCAGGTGAATATAATGGGCTTGTGATGTCCAGCAGAAAATTCAAATTAATTCCAACATTCATGTTGGAATTTTAAATAAATTAGTCGCCTACTTTCACTTTCAGGTACCATGAACAAACACTCCAGCTGAGCTCAAAGTTATGCAGCACTAAATATTCAGATCAATAATTATATATTAAAAAACACCTTAAAATCCGTTCGAATAAAAAAAAACAATTTCCAATATAGAAATTCTTCCTTTATTTTGTTATTTAATTTGACCAACTAGTTTGGTCTGAGTTTTCTGGAAAACATGGACATGCTTCTTGCAGCTCTGTGCTTTATCAACTTAGCAAAACGCATGAAACAGTGCTCTCCCGATTGTATTCTGACTGGCTAAATTAATTTAGACTGGTCATTTCAAAGTGCAGTCTCTAAGCCAGCTACAGTCATGTGCAACAAGCATCATGATCTATTAACCCATTCCCGCCGGAATTGTTCCGATACCTATTGGGTTAATGGGGTCACCCGCGAAAGGGTTAACTTAACCTTTAGAACTCTTCTCTAAAATTGCATTTTTCTCTATAGATTTAAGTCTTCTCCAACGTTACACAATCAGAAAAGCAATGAGAAAGAAAATTCCATGCATATCTTAGAGAGTTATGTATGAGTAAAAATCTCATACAAATGGGTCTCAATGGTTTATAGCAACAACTTGTGTAAGGATATCTGCAGCAAGTTGCTTTGATAATATGCAGCACATTGCTTCTCCATAGACCACACACACACACGTGTATGTATATTTGGGCTCCATGGACAGGGCCGCAATAAGGATAGCGTTGACATGGGTACAGCAAAGGCCCCCCTCTGACAAACCCACCAGTTCACCACACACATGTCTATAAATGCGGGCACCTCAAAACTGCGACCCATGCAGTGCAGCACCCTCAGCACCCATCTTATTTTCGACATGCCCATGGCTGTCACCATGTTATATGCTCAAATTCATGTAAAATTAATGTCTGCTAAACAGTGCAGTCTGGTTTAATTCGACTTGACAGCCTGAGCTACAATAAAAAAAGTAAGTAAGCATATTCTTTATTTCTTAACCAGCTGCGAAACAGCACTCTGGTGAACAAGTATCACATAAATTTTACATAAGACATACAAAGTTTAAAGACTAAACAAACTAATTAATATGTAAACAACATTCTAGTTATAAATGTCTTTCTCATTTGATTGTCTGCTTGTGGCAGTACCCGGTCATGGTGTCTGGGGCGCAGGTTATAACCCATTTGTTTCGTTGGTGGAAGCAACTCGTGGAGGACATGGCCGGGTCTTGTCAGAACCTCCGAAAACAAACTGTTATCGGCATGGCGACAGAGTTCTTCAAATGTTGGAGTATCACCCGAGAGATAATGCTGGCGAATAAGTCTATTCATTAGGGCTTGGAGCCTGCCCCTTTCTTGCTGCCTAGCATACCCCCACCATTAGAGCAAATAGCATTACATTCTGAAGAACATGCTAATCTGTAAAAACCATTTAAAATTCAGTCTGTGGTGAATGAACTTATTTGGCATCTTGATATCATGAGGGAGTAGAGTTAGAGTCAAGGAGCTACCGGTACTGCAATGCTATACAATACTGTGAGATCTAAACAGTGGATGGAAAAAGGACTCAGATTACAATTTAAAAACTTAAGTTTTAGAAAAGATGAACAGGAGGTTGAGGAGGAGGAGAAGGAAGAAAGAGTTTAAACACATGGACAGTTAGTTAGGTGAAAGGGTTCCAAAGCATTTGGTTTCTAACTCAGTCTGTACTGTAAAAGTAAAAAAATAAAATAAATGATGAATAGTCTGTTGTAAAAGTAAAAACATAAATGATGAACAGTCTGTTGTAAAATCATATAATATGAAGAGCAATCTAGTGTAGTAAAACGTTTATTCGTTTATTTTAGTTTATAACCCATCATCGTTAGTGGGTTATTAGTATGGCCACAGATTTTAACAATTAACTAATTGATAAATTGTAAATAATTTAATTTGATTAATTTTAATACATTTTTCTTGCTTACTTCACAATGTCAAGTGACCCATTACTGAGATTTACAAGCAAAATGTCAAACAACGATAATATAAATTAATGTAAAACTTTGAGTGGAAACTTAAGCAAAAAGGTAAATGCTGATGGAAAATTTGAAAATGGTGACAAAATTAATTTTAATCATTGCAATAAACAGCTTACTTACTGCAGTCCCAAAAAAGTGTTGACCTAGAATAATTATACCATTTTCTATCTACAAGGAACTTCAAACAAATACTGAGAATAATTTTGCTAAGTTGAAACAGCTCAGAGCTGCAAGAAGCAAATGCAAC
Organism: Lumbricus rubellus; assembly: GCA_945859605.1. Lineage (NCBI taxonomy): Eukaryota > Metazoa > Annelida > Clitellata > Crassiclitellata > Lumbricidae > Lumbricus > Lumbricus rubellus. Next base: position 25,141,462 of record OX243815.1, on the reverse strand, counting down.
ATGTCCATGTTTTCCAGAAAACTCAGACCAAACTAGTTGGTCAAATTAAATAACAAAATAAAGGAAGAATTTCTATAGGCCTATTGGAAATTGTTTTTTTATTCGAACAGATTTTAAGGTGTTTTATATATAACTAGCGTACCCGGCCACGCGTTGTTGTGGCTGAAAAGAGCATTCAACCATCCCCCTCCCCATCCCTCCCCCTCCCCATCCCTCCCCCTCTCCCCCCTCTCGCCCTCCCCTCCCACTCCCCTTTCCCTCCCACTCCCCCTCCCCTCCATCTTCGTCCCGCTTCATCCCCTCCTTTCCTTCCTTTCCTCCCTCACACCGTCCCTGCCCGATAGCGACAGCAAAAATGCCCCAATGGAATGTGTTGAAATGCACTACATAAACGGAACACACCGCTTTCATTTTTACTATGCAACTCGCTTATGACGTCACAGCACATTACGGGCGAAGTTTAAAATTGTATAGCTCAAATAGTCGACGAATTTGATCAAATATTGTTGTTAAAGATTGCGTTTTTTGTAAAAAAAAACACATTCCAAAAAACACGCACGTATAAGAATGGAACGTTTTGGTGAGATTTTGAAAAGAATCGGTCTGTTACTTTGGAAGATCCTATCATTTTCAATTTGGTGCGTACGCCGTTACATTTTTATTTATATAGATTATTGATCTGAAATATTTAGTGCTACATAACTTTGAGCTCAGCTGGAGTGTTTGTTCATGGTACCTGAAAGTGGAAAGTAGACGACTAATTTATTTAAAAGTAAGAATTTCATATAAGCTATGCTGAACAAGGAGGTACACAATGCACAGCACAGATACAATTGAGCATTTTGACCCACTGATAGTGCTTCAATTGGAGTTTAAATTTGGTGCATGGTGGCAAAATCAGTAATTGTTGAAGGGAAGGAATTACAGAAGTGCAGTTAATTTCAGCATTTTCAACTTGAAGTTACGAATTGCAGAAGTGTGAATTCCACCATTTTTTCGACCGACTTCTCGGTTTGAACATGACTTTCACACAATTTCTCCAACATCCTACTGGAATTTTCATGTGCTGAATACTTCATACTGAAACTTAGATTGTATAGAAAGAGATTGTCATGACAGATATCACATTATATTAATTATCATAAGAGCTTTGATGTAGGTAAACAGTGTAATTATGGCTGGAACATTATCCTCAATTATCAATTAAGCATCAACTGCAAACATGTGACCACTGCAAAATTTAGGATACAATTAAATGCTTCCTGTTTGTAGTATAATATCGTGTAGCACAAGTGAAAAAAGCCAAAAAACTTCAGTGGCAATGATTTCCAAAAACTCATTTTATAATCATGAACAGTGACAAGCACCCATATAGCCTAATATGGATCATAAACGAAAACCTACATTGTTGAAGTAATCAGCCAAACATTTTCTCTGCTACAAGTTTGATGTTTGGCATGTTAAGGCCTAAAAAAAATGTTGTGTTTCCGGTAACAGAGCTAAAAAAAATTGGGTAGGTAGGTCGGAAAATATTTTTATTTTGTAAAATATTTTTATGCAGTGACTATCCGAAAAAGTATACCCCACTAGTCTTTTTTGCACGCTGAAACAAAGTACGTGTTCTAAGCAAGTATAAACTGCCTATTTCCCGACTGTCTGCACCTAAAACTGCTCTGGAAACAGTCCTATTAATTTCATTTTGTTGACGTCTCTTATGTTATGTCAACACAAATGTTAAAAAAAAAAAAAATTTTTAAATTTAATTTTGTTTTGGAAAAAAAAAAATTTTGGAAAAAATATTTTTTTTAATACAATTTTTTACAAAAACCTTTGGGTCGCGGCCGTAAAAATGGGTCGGTCGGGTTACCGGAAACACAAAAAAATTTTTACGCCTAATCTCTTATATTGCACTTTTTAAAATTTTATTATAGCTGCTATTAATATAGTTTGTGTTGACTCTGGTACAGAGACAAACTCAAATGCAACTTATAAAACACTTAAACAGAAATATTATAATTATTCAAACAAAGCTTTCTCTTTGCTATTTAGTGATGGTTGAGTTCTCTGCCCGAAGGCAGATCCATTGGTTTAAAGCCACCTTGGATGAGATGAGTGAGGTGGTTTCCCGGTGCCTTCCTCACAGACAACTTGTCCAAGGTCGCTAAGCGGTGGCTTAATGCAGATTTGAACCTGCCGCACTTCTATTACAAGGTGCAGAACATACTGCTACACCACTGCGTCCCTCCCACTAGTTAGCTAGTCTATGTAGCCAATTATTGAAGTTCTGCAACCGTCTGGTTTTTGGCATGCTTCAGAAGGCTAACTCAGTAAGTTGTGCACTTAGGAGTATCTTCGTGGTTAGAAATGCATTAATCATGACAGTGCGCATAGCAAGCTCAATAAAGTCATTTCAACACCTCAGCTTACATGGCCAACCACTTTCTATATCTTGCACCTATTCTCCTCCTCAAGTAAGCAACAGTCTCATGAATATATTCCAGCCTTCAATCAGCAACTCTTGTGTGGATGGTAGTACTGTAGCTACTAATGTTTTTCTGCTGCTCAAAATTTGCCAGCCCATGATAAATCATCCATCCGGCTCAGTGTGACAGGTTTTCATTTTCACCAGTACACATAATCGTCTAACAAACAATTTATGGCATTCCATGCATGCAAATATATGTACTTGCTAGTACTTTGCATTAATTTATGATTTCCCAGAAGAGATTGTTTCAGCAAATATTTATGTTTGGGATGGTCGCATACATAATTGTTATGTCTCACAGGTCAATCAATCACTGTAGCTAAAAATCCCACCCAATATTTTGATCACAGCATTATTGGTCTGTATGGACAATAACAATGGTGTTAATGATGGTGGCGGTGATGACATCATCACTCATGATGATGACGTTAATTATGGGGGATCATGATGATGATTCCCAATCAGGCAACAAATAACAGTAGAAATCACCTTCTTAGCCTCTCCAATGAATTGTGTCTTAATTATACATATTGCAACACGTAAGTATGTTACTTAGACATAACACATACACCCAATGTTACCCATCCTATTTCACTCTAAGTACATGTAATTAATTGTACTTCACTCAGGCTGATCATATACATTATACTGATCATGCAGTGTCTTCAACATTTTAATGACATAATAAGTTTATGATTATGAGAAGGACCCTTGCTTGGCATTAGCTTTCAGAGGAAATGGATGAATAACAGGACTATAGATCACAGCTACAGATCATAAGCAGTTTATGAAGAAAACACACTCACCAAACCAAAGAAGCAGAGCTCTGCAATTAGAGTAGAAACATAGTTCCGACTAACACATAGGACGAAACAGAAACCAAATGATGCTGTGTCTACAACTACAGCTGCCGTCTGCATCCAGGCTCAGAGCAGGGACTCTGCATTTAGAGGCAGAAGGAAGGACGGATGGAGGGATGGAAGGACATCAACTTCTCTAATCTATTCAGACAGGAAAGTCTGCCGCCACCCTGCCACTTGCAAACCATTTGGCTGGCTTCAAAGCCAACACACACCATTTAAGCCCAATGTGTGGATTGGCTCAGTGGTAACAGACATACCACCACCACATTAATGCAGCAGGCTATGCATATATCATAAAAGCATGTATTACTTAGACATAACACATCCCCATCCCACTTCATTCTAAGTACATATATTATTATGTGTACTAATGCCTAGTTTTAGTCACATAATTATGCTAGGCTACTTTCCAATGAAGGAAGTGAATGAGAGAGTCAGACAGACAGACAGACAGACAGACAGACAGACATACAGACAGACAGACAGATGGATGGATGGATATACAGACAGACAGTGCAAACCACTTGGCTGATTTCAAAGCCAGCACCAAGAGTTAGAGACAGACAGACATACAAACAGAAGCAGAGACAGAAAGAGACAAAAGATAGATACACACAGAGAGAGTGAGACACAGAGACAGAGGCAGAGAGACAGACAGACAGACAGAGACACAGAGGTCAGGTAGCGTTTAATTGGTCCAAACAGATAAAGCCTTGACATCCATCAGGAATGTTTTGATGTACAAGCTGTAATACAAGTCCACGGATGCATCTCATTGTTTGTAGAATGTGAAGAAGTCAGGACTCAGGATGAGTGTAAAGAATGCAAATAATGTAAACAAGAAGAAGATGAACAAGATCAACGAGAACAAAAACAAGAATGTAGTGAAATGTAAGACAAGAATGCAGGAAGGCTCGTAAATGTAGAGAGGAATCCAAAACAGAGTAGGAGAGGAAGAGAAAATATAGGAACAACGGAATCAGAAGGATTTGGGCAAAGAAATCTAATTGGAAGGGATTGTAATTGTCATTGTAATCTCCAAACTTCTAAAGCGCTACTCGAAAGCCAAGTGCGGGTCACAAGCTTATGCACGAGCGCTGTGTTGAATCAAAAGGGTTATCCGTAAGAGTAGTCCAAAGTTGGTCCAGGTCAAGTCACCATAGGATCAGAGGGGTGGAACAGCTACTAAGGCGGGTGTCGTCTAGGTTGGGAATTGGAGGGTGGAAGATCAGATGAGACAGGGTATGAGTTCTTGAAAAGGAGTGTCTTCAATTTCGAATGAAAAGCCCGAGGTGTGATGGATAGAGGAGCCTGAGGAAGGTGATGGTGTGTGATTTGTAATGATGATGGAGGAACGGAAAAGGATCGGAACTCAGAAGGCAGATCACTCCAAAGGCGTAATGCTGCTGTGCTGGGTATGGCTCCGTATGAGAAATAAATAAATACAATTTAATGTGTGAAATTACAAGGCGGAACAGAATAATCTTAATAAACAAGGTCTGATCATATCCTAATATAATTATAATTTAATAAGTGAAATTACAATTTACAAGACAGTGCAAAATAATCTTAAGTAGCAAATAAGGTCTGAGCAAATCTCCATAGAGTGACTTGCTTGCTCACCAACCCTTCAGGCTGATGTGAACACATTCAAGGTTTACTAATCATTCAACATCATCTCAATTATTCCCACGCAGCAGCAGCAGCATACAGGCAAACATCCTGGCTCCATTCGTATAAGCTGGCCAATGTGTAGGGTGGGTGGCAACTTTTAAACAGCTGCTTCATTATAATTACCACATAATGTTTCAGTCATTCATATAACTGTCAGACACTGTTGCCATCTTAATGGATGTCATTATCCTCATCGTTATAATCATAATCATGGTCATCACCACATCACCATATCATCATTATAATCATATCATCATTATCATCATCATCATCATCACCACCACCACCATCATCACCACCACCATCATCATCATCATCATCACCACCACCACCATCACTATCATCACCATCATCATCATTTGTAGTAATAAGTATATTGCCAATTTATGAGTTCTTGCTGTCAAAGCCGATATCAGCAGCACTCCCATGACCATTGTCATCATCATCACCACTCAGTGTGAGAATTGTTGAAAAACAACTAGTGGGTCGGAATATTATCTGCATGGATATGAGGTGTGAAAAGCAGGGGCATGTGGCAGATCATTCCAAAGGTGTGATCCAATGTTGGGTATGACTCAGTTGGAGAACTTGAGATGACTTGTGACCAGTGGTTGAGAGAGGAAGACAGGCGGATGATCGGGTAGCTCCTATGTAAACCCCCCACAAAACCCCCAAAGAAATTCTCACCCGTCATAGCCATAACAATCGTTATCTTCATCAGGATCAATAAGTTCAAAATAATATTGGGGTTGGATCAAACAAAGCTTCTCATTCAACACCAACTTCACCAGAAGAAGTGGCCATTTCCATTGCAGCCGACATCAAAGACTTGCCGCCTGTAAAGCAAGTTTATAGTTTAGATAAGGCATGCAGAGGCGGCCTCTGAGAGGCCAAAGTAAAGTCTGCAATCTTTCTGCACCTTGTATGAAGAAACAGAGCTCCAAACAGCTCAACTGCCATCCCTGCTCCTTAGACTTTCTCATAGAAGTAAAGCCTTCATATCTCAACCCCCTCGCTCCCCACACCTGCCCATGTAATGGATTTGGCACCTGAGGTTGGGAGAGTCAGAGAAGAATGCACAGCGTGGAATTGAAAGCAACTGTGCAGACACTAACCCCCCCCCCCCCCCTATACCTAAATAGTACAGAAAGATTCATATAATTATTTACAAGTGTAATATATTGAAAACAATGCCCTGTATTTATTTAAACAAGGGCTGTATGAATTTATACACAGACATACAGAGAGAGAAAGATAGCCAAGTCAGGAAGAAAGAAGCTGTGTGTTAATGTGTTTATCTATCGGATGTATGCATGAACAAGTTCAAGCTACAGCACAGAGTCCATTACTTTGAACAAATTCATGCAAATTGAACTGATGAAAAAGTCTAACTAAAGAACAATAAACGAGAGTACATACGTCAGTGTTATGTCTGCTTCAGTCGACAATGCCATGATGCTCTCTCCAAAATAATTGTCAGTCTCGGTCCTTATTCAAGTCGTAACAAGTCTTAAATTCCTTCCTCCTCTGCAGCCTTTAACTGTCGAGTCACTGTCTGATTCTGCACATCTAACAGTCATCCTACTTCCTGTTTGCATCAGTTTCAAATCCAAAGGTTGCTTTAGAACTCTCTCTTTCTGCCTGCCTGCATAGCTGCGATAGGTCTCGTGCATTTTTTATCTCTGATTTAGTGCTTAGTAGTCCTGCTTTTGCTGATAATTATGAAATCTATTCTGTTGAGCTACTATGGGGTTTTTACCCGACAAAGTCTCCATCTGAACTTAGATATTACATAAATTATGGCAATACATTCAAAAAGGCGTTGTTTCGTCACAGACCATTACAATGGATGAAAAGTTCAATGATGAATGGATATCATTAACATAACTTTAACTTTAACATAAACCCTGGATAATTCATTGGGGGAAAACCGAGGTTTCAGTCTTTGCTTGACAACCTACTAAACCAGTTTTAATCTCTGACATTGTAAATCTACTGAATCCCACTTATATGTAATGCCTGCAAGGCTAATCTGAAATCAAAATCTGGTGATCAAGCTACTGCCTAGCTGGAATTTCCACTGATAAGGCCAGCCGTTTTTATTTAGACTTTTACTATGAAAACAATACTGACAAATGGCAAGAGAAACATGTCACTTACAACATGATTAGTCGTGTTTAAGTAATTTAGAATTTTGCAAAATAAAACAATGCCAAAGCACATTTTACAATAATAAGCAAACTCAAAAACTGCTGCATATAATGTTGGTCCGTGTAGTCAAGAAATAAAGCTTTTATAAACTATGAAAAGTATGCATATATTGCACATTGAATTCTTTTTACAATTAGTTTATATCATGTTAAAATCAGCAGACTAGCAGTAATTAAAAAAGTCTGCATGCCACACAGTTCAATTCAATATTCAATTCAATATTTGTTCACTGCCCTGTGCTGGATTGACACAGATGCATCACAGCTTACAAATTCAATGAGCTAATAATTAATTAGTGACAAAAGCATGTCTAAGGTGAGTGAGGTACGTGTGATGGGGATTAATTCATGCTTTAAATTGGACTCTGGTCATATAACATATCACATGGGAAAGACCCTAAGACAGGTCTGTTAAAATACCTCAATGTGAATAGAGTGCAGCAGCATGCCACTGTTCATTCGTTCAGACGATTAGAAGATAAAAACAGAAGTGTACATAGAGCGAGGTGATAATGATAAAAATTGTAATGACTAGGAGTCTAGGTCACTAGATAACAAAACTTTTTTAATCGAGTATATAGAGCTTTTTTAAAGAAGAAAATGATAATGCAACATAATTATATATATAGCACGTGTTAATAGACCATTTTATATTTATCTACAGGGTTTAAAGCGGGATGGAACGTGTGGGAACAGCATTCCCTCTGCTCTAAATTGCAATTAATTGCAACTTTATCTCTAGAGTACTGTTCAAGACCAATTTTTTAACCTAGTAAACCCTACAACAAACACATCAATCAATATTAATTCAAACCCAATATTTATTTATGTTGCTTATATAAACTGAACTTAATTAGTTAGCTTAGCGTTCTGCCAGCCTGAATTTCTGATTAAAGGAAAATTGAATCGAATCTCAAAATTCTTTGCTTGCTCACCTATATGGAACGCTGGAAACACATGAATTCCAATAAAACTCTTCTTTGGCATTCCCACTGCTCACACATTCGGCGTTTCCACTGCTCACTCAAACTACTTTAACCACTGTTTACTTTATATACAATGTACAAAGAGCATTACTGCAGTTTACAAATCCCCAAATTTCATTTTAATCACACCCCTCACTCATACCCAAATTAAAAATCAACAGATCTGAAAAATTGTGTCGGGTCATATTTTTCAGAGTGAGGTGGTTCAAACCACCCCAAAGCACCTCATTGTATTGTATTGTATTTAAACATTTATAAAGCGCCTCTAGTAGGGTGAACCGTTCAGAGGCGCTCCCAGTGCGCAAGGCCCAGCGAGAAGAAACAGGTTTTGAGAAGAGACAAAGCAGAGGAGAGACTACCAGACAGAAGTGTAGAGCGAACAGAAGGAGAAAGGGCATTCCAAAGAGAAGGACCAATTGAGACAAATGATCGAGACTGAGCCATAACAGTTCTAGACCGAGGAACCTCATGACAGTATCACTGGATATTAACAGTGTCACTTCAAGATTGTTATTAGTAGGAGTACTTTAATATTGATAGAGTTTCAAGTTAATACAGTAAAAATGCAACATGCCAGGTCAACGGTACAACATGCCAGGTCAACGGTGCAACATGTTAGGTCAACGGTGCAACATGTTAGGTCAACGGTGAATCATGTTAGGTCAACGATGCAACATGTTAGGTCAACAGTGCAACATGTCAGGTCAACGGTACAACATGTCAGGTCAACGGTGCAACATGTTAGGTCAACGGTGCAACATGTTAGGTCAACGGTACAACATGCCAGGTCAACGGTGCAACATGCCAGGTCGACGATGCAACATGTCAGGTCAACGGTGCAACATGCCAGGTCGACGATGCAACATGTCAGGTCAACAATACAACATGTCAGGTCAACGGTGCAACACACCAGGTCAACAGTGCAACATGCCATGTTGATGCCACAACGGGAGATATCTAATCGGAGACATTCGGAGCCTTCCACCAGAGACCCAGTGAAGAAAGAGAATAGTTTTCAACACGGAACTCCAAATAAGAAGTAGCCTACAGTGGTTTTCAAGTATTGATGAAAGCTAGTGATAGCATCTGTAGCCAGAAGGGCATGCTGAACCACATAGTGCTATTGCCAGACACAGCAAATACTTGACATTGCATTTACCAGATGTGCGCTAAAAGACCAGCAAGTTCTACTTGGATTGTGGAGTGTGATGTCTAAAGTTGGCCCAAACTGACACAGTATAACCTAGATTTTATAAATAGGCAAATAGACAGAGCTCTTCCGAATAGGCATTGTCATAAAATTATCCAAGTAAACTAAAATCGTGAATCTGATATGCTCCAAAAAAGAGGTAAGAAATGAAGCAAATAAAGCATGCCATCAAGAGATGGTCAAATTCAAGAAGGCATCCAATTACCCTTGTGACCTCTAAATTCATCCCTAGGGAGCCAGCATGCCCAGCATAGATCACTCTGTGGGGGCAGTCAATCCTATCACCTTAATGAGACCTGATGAGAAGCCAGCGCAAAGGCATGAGTATTTCAGCATGGGATGAAAGTACTGTATTTATAGCCTAACTTCACCACTGTTTGTACTCTCACAAAGCCAGTCCTAAGCCTGGATAAAGCAGGAGGGCGACACTAATCATCTTTCTAACGGCAGTGCCCTTAAACAGCAACAAGCCTGTATACATAGGCACTATCAGTCTGTCTTGCAGTCACGCCTTCTGAATTAATTATCCATGTTACTAAATTACTACACATTGCACTTAAGACTTAAATGATAACACAAAAAAGGAAACAATACACCATAGGATGGATTACATAAAGTTTAAATGCACACTGCACCAACAATCAATACATTTATAAGATAAGATAACCAGTCTGCCAACCAACCTGTGTGATCTCAGTGAATAACAGCTTTTAATTGAATAGAACAGACCCTATTATACAGTTCTAACATTTCAAATATTCCTTAGCACCTTGGTATACTTGTAAATATCTTCAAATATTCAACTATGTGGGCTCCTGAACAGAACAGAGCTTTGGCCTTCTTCTTGCTCATTCAGGTATAGCCACAGTAGGTATAGCCACAGTTTGTCAAACCCCCACAGTCCTACCCCTTCCAAAGACCTAGTTATTGTAATGATGTCTGCATTTCAACCTCTGATTATAGACACCCAGGTTGGCTCTTACTAGACATAATGTGTATCCATAGGCACATTAAGATTAATGGGGAGGAAGTGTTTACGATTTCAGACACCCAATAAATAATTTACAAATTTATTTTGGCAAATTCTGTGTATTTTCCAATGTTCAATGTTCATTGCAAACCTCTGAAATTTCAACCACAACATTTTCTGATTATGCCACCCTGTGCGTTTATGAGGGGAAAACCACAAGAATTTAATAAATCCTCACGACAGATGGACTTAGCGTGGCTGGCAGTTTCTATGTACTAAGACTCTAGGGTAGAAAGAACTATCAATTACTATGTCTGAAATGTGATCTTTATTTTACAAATCAGCAATCAGCTGCAGACACGTGACCGCTGCAGCAGACAGGAAATGATAACACACACTTCCTCTTAGTAAATGAGAAGTTCTGTAATATCATAGCACAAATCAAAATAACCAAAGATATCAGAGCTGAAACCATTCAAAACTTCCATGCAACCCATCACATGACAATCACTATAATATTATGAACCATAATAAGGAGCACAAAAGGAGACCTGTAGATTCCTGGATAGTTCCTTGCTGACGAAATGAAGCCCAAGCCTGGCCCTAACCCAGTGGTGCAGCCAGGAATTTATGATGGGGGTGGGTTTATGGCCAGATGCCCTTCCTGACACCAACCCAACAGTATTATAGTAAACAAATTAAATAATAAATATGGAATAAAGTAACAAAGGGAAGAAAACAATTGTTACTACAAACAACTGTTTTTCTTTCTTATTTAAGTGGATAAATAACCTTTTTAAAAACTTTTCCTAAGCCATTGGGTGTTTTTACCCCTGACCCCCCCCCCCTGGCTACGCCACTGCCCTAAGCCCTAATCGATCTTCATGAAGCCATTTGATAGGAAAATAACGAATCGTTGACAACACTAAGAATGATTAAGACGTTTTAAACATGTTTTGACTAATGTGGTTCTCAACATGACAATTGGGTGTGTGGATGATAGGTATGTGCTAAAGTGGATAGTTGTTTGCACAGCAATGCACATGAGTGAAGGTTATGCACCAATTGCACGATGGAAGAATTGTGGCAGAATATTTAGACTGCAGAAAATTTATCCCATGTCTGCAACTTTGATCTTACTTCTCGATGTGCTTGGAGAGAAGTTTAGGGTAATAATAATGGCACATAAGATTATTATTTATATCATTTATGGAACAACAAAAGGTCAGTTAGATAACAATAATTGAAACTTGAATATGCAAAGGTTGAAGCAGTAGGAAAGAAGTAAATTACAAACAAAGGAACAGCAGAACTGGAACATTGGGAACTTTCCAGCACTGGTGCAGCACACACAGAAATCCTACTTACCTCACCCTTTTCAATGCAGGGATCAGCGTTGTTAGCAATCTCCCAAAACGCAACTCAAAGACAAAATAGACGTACTGATGGAAAAACTTTTGTTTAGGCCTACAACTATTACGTTTCATCTAAAAGCCACATGGATGTAATATCACGTAGGCCCTATGTATCGGGCCTATAATTGCATAACCGGATCATCAATTCAGTCATTGTGTGCTCCCAAAATTCCAAATAACTGAAGCACGGTAGGGTGCGGTGGAATAGGGCCTACAGGTGTAGTGGTGGGTTCGGTGCCTGCCTTGGCGCCAGAGGGCTCCAGTTTCAAATCCATCTCAAACCGCCGCATATCGGCCCTGAGCAAGTCCTTCACTCGCAATTGCTCGTGCGCTTCAGATGCAGTGTCAGTGCTGTAGTCGGGAGCGCCTCTGAATGGTACCTTGAAGGGGCACTATAGTAAATGCGATAAATTTAATAAATAGGACGTACTTACGGGATAATTTCGTTACCGCCTCGACCGGTAATCCGGTACTGGCACGTACAGTGGCACTGCTAATATCCGCATACCGTTCAAAACTGTACTAAAAATATATTCATTGTCATTCATAGTCTGTAGACGTAGATTTGTTTACTTACTGGATGATGAATTGGCGGCAAAGACCGGCAGAAAGAATTTGAATGAATCGGAAATTGAATGAAGAATCACACAGCTGCTGGTCAATCCAGTCGTTTGTATTATTAATTTATTAAGTCCAGACGAGAGCAGCTTTCCTTCGTCTCGCAAAATAAACCTTGACAGAAACCTAGATTCTCCTAACGTGTTTGAGTATGAACCTGTTGTTACGACCTAGTTTATGTGTCTGATAACGCTCCTCTGCACAACCAATCGATACGAGGCGTGTTCTTTTTATATATAAATAGTATATATGAGTAGGCCTACACGCACACCCTCGTGCCTCTTATTGTAGTATGGGTCGCATTACGCAAGGCGCGTATATAGCCTATACCTGCCTTAGCTCCACAGGCCCTAATAGGCGGATAATATAATCAGCGGTCTGGAAGGCCTTCTGCTGATGCCGAGCGCACGCTGTGCACGCAGAGCAGGCCTTACTATAGGCTACGACAATAAGTGGGTTACTGCAGCTGTCTGGTATCCGAAATCAGAGTAGGCCTACTCCTCACAACCACCCTATTATATGCAACGTACATGCACAGCGAATATCAACGGCGCCTGGAAAACAGTAACAGTTGTCGGATGTTTATTATGAATGCTTTTATTCTTCCGATTCTTCCGACTCAGTTCTCGCTCGCCATTGGATGGAGTTTTCCAGTGGAAAACGGAAAATCCAGTTCCGATAGCCTATAAGTAGGTACTGCACGCACGTGAGGATGAATCGTCGCATATAGGCAATGACGCAACGTCTGAGTGAAGAAGGATGGTGGGATGGTGGCGTCGCTAGCATTCGTCACCGTTTCAGGCGTGTCCTGCATTTTGCTGAAGTACGGTGATGCCAATCATGCCAGAGAATCGGGCTGCTGCAGCAGGTCGTTTGCTTCGTCATTGCAGCAGCAGCAGCAACATTATTCAGCAACAATTTGTATTTTAGTCGATGTGGGGGGAACACGGGGCGTGTACGTGTGAGACCAATTACGGTTTAACAATGCAAAGCTGTTTATAGTTATTGCCGCCCACACGCATGCAGGAACCGAGGTTTGGTTGGGTTGTTAAGTTTTTGGATAATAATTATTATGCTTATAGCTATGATCATCAGTCATACTGACGATCACCCAATTAAGCGAATAGTTCGCACAGCATAAGGCTCTTCATTAGGCCTAAATGAGTGATAAGTTAGTCGTATGGACCTACAACCTTATGTTGTTGTGAATCCATATTTTAAACGACGGAAAGCCGAGGGGCAAACCCTGAAATTAATTTCAGGTAGCCTAGGCTATGCCTATTATCGTTTCGCTCGCCTTGAAATATGGATTGACCTACTGTGGCGAATAGCCACGTGCTGGTTAAATTTAAGTAAGCGTTGCTTGAATGAACAAACTACAGGCCAAGGCTCAACTGGTCACCAAAAACAGCTGACTGGTGACTTTTGGCTCTCGGGCCACAGTTTGGGGACCGCGGATTTATGTATAGCGGCTATAGCCTATATGCATCAAATCTTGTATATATTTTCGTAAGTCTGTGTGTTTGTTAGATTAACACGGCCACAGTTTTCAGGCAATCGTGCTAATCGACCCCAATATTTCGCAGGGGGTCGGGGTGGGAGGGAACGACGGACGGATGGACGGAGGGATTGGCCGGGAACGTGCCAAATCTTAAAATTCCCGGGAAACGCCGGGTACCCCAGCTAGTTATAAATAATATTATAATTGTGTCGATGCCCGTAAGATAATTATAAGTGAGGTCAATATTTGAAAGTTCCACTTCGATAAGAGCCAAGCCAAAATCAATATTGGCCTAGAAGTTTAAGTGTCGTTTTATTTTACAATCCCCTCAGACTTGTAGGCCTAATTTCCACTCTCCATTAAATTCAACTTTCCAAGAATTCCCAATTTCCTACTATCATCCGGGGTGAGGATTGTAGCCTACGTAGGCCTACAATGAGGTTGGAATTTGGGTTTCAACTCCCTATAGGCTAGTCTTTCTGAATAGCCTACCTCCGGAGTTAATTATTCTCGCCTTCCAATCTGCTCGTCCCACGCAGAGTCAACATTTATTACCACACCTCTTCCTCCCATCCTTTCCCGGGCTGGTGGTGGTGGTAGATCTGTAGGCTATAGCTTGGGTACCGGTACTTGAACTTGGACCTCTACTTGTTATAAGCATCACTCGGAAAATCCCTGAGACACGACGCTGAGGTGACAGCACTCGTGAATAAACTGAAATGACCTGCACTTACCTTCGAAACGCATATGCTGACATTAGGTCCACTATTACGACTTGAATATAGATCTAGGCCTTTAGATCCGGCGGGATCGAGCTGAATTTATGCAAAGCATGGCTGTCGGTTGAGTCCACATTACATGCAGTCTAGGCAATTATTATTCAGTCGAGACCAGCTGAGGTGTGATGCATTATTAGCCTTAATTTTTACCCGAGGTATTAGCCTATGATCCCTATGATCCCTCGGGTGTTCAAAACAATATCCGGAGATGGGAATGGTACGTGATACTCTGGAACGGCCTCATCTTCGTTAAGTACGTCTTTGTTGTTATTGTTGTTGTTGTTATTATTATTAGTAGTATAATTATTGTTATTATTGTTATTATTATTGTTAGGCCTATTGTTTTTTGTTTTTGTTTTTTTTGCGTCCCGAGGTATTTAGGATCCCTCAGGGACTTAAATATTAATTAAGAACAGAATAAAAACATCTGGAACGGCACCTAATTGTCATTATTGTTATTATTGTTATTATTATTATTATTATTATTATTATTATTATTATTATTATTATTATTATTATTATTATTATTATTATTAGTATTATTATTACTATTATTATTATTACCATCATTATCATCATCACCACCACCACAACCACCACCGTCGTCATCATCATTGTATTCACCACCACCACCACCACCACCATCATCACCACCACCACCACCACCATCATCATCATCATCATCATATCATCACAATCATCATCATCATCATCACCATCATCATCATTACTCGTCCAATGAACGTGCACATGGTCACTGCAGGTCGCCTCCCTTGTTGCTGCAATCGATGCCCGTTTAAACGAGTGCCGAGTGCATTGAAGACCCGCCTGGGTGAGAATTACCAAGGGGTGGAAGACCGTGGAGCCCAGACTCTAGCTCTTAGGACCCCAAAGTAAAGTATTCTTTAATTGCACACTCAAACTCCACGTGAATCATAGTCCAGCCTCACTATTTAAGTTATTATTCTACAACTCCCATACACAGGCAGCCAATATAATGCATAGATTGCTGTTTAGTAGAAGGAGATGCAATTAAGTGGGGGGGGGGGGGTCGACGTGCAGTGTTTAATCTTGTTTCCTCTGGGGAGAAAATGTCGTTCCTGGGGTGGACTCCCCCCATCAGAGATTCCTAAATTATAAACACTGGTCTAGCGTTTTGTAGGCCCCTATAGGCTAGATCTAGCGTAGTTAATAGCTGCCATATGCAATACAAAGAGTACAGCTTACAGGCAGGGCTGCACTCAAGGGTATGCGCGGGTATACGGCGTAGGCCTATATACTCACCTCCGGAAAAAACGGCATCGTATAGGCCTACTCACCTCCCGAAAACCAGGGTATACCGTATAGGCTACGTGGGTAAAAACCAGGGCACACATGTATACGCAAAATTCGGGTCAATTTTTGGAGCAAATGACTAAAAAAAGGTCACCAGGTTTTCGGGACGGAAAATTGGCGACTTTGGGGGAAATTTTGGCCGGATGACTAAAAAAAGGTCATCAATTTTTTTCGGACGAGAAATTGGCGACTCTCGGTCAAACAATTTGCGACTTTTACGAAAAAAATTTGGGCGGGAAAATTTTACCGGCGGTAGCGTGTACTCGCCTCAAAAGTCCTGAGTACAGCCCTGCTTACAGCTGCTAGGTCATCATGGATAGGCCTATAGGCTATATCCACGCAGGGTTAGAGTTGGACCTACGGTTGCACCACATCTGTGTGACTGGAAAATCCGCACGGTTTCATCAGCCAATGTGGTTAAGCGTATTCATTCTGTGGGAAAACTGGAAGAGCGGTTAACGTGAAATGCTGCGGCGATGAAACCCGTCTGGAATTATTGCGTCGCAT
The DNA here is from genome assembly GCA_945859605.1 of Lumbricus rubellus. Classification (NCBI taxonomy): domain Eukaryota; kingdom Metazoa; phylum Annelida; class Clitellata; order Crassiclitellata; family Lumbricidae; genus Lumbricus; species Lumbricus rubellus. The sequence goes on along the minus strand of OX243815.1, from coordinate 25,124,909 downwards.
TGGCACGGTGCCAAGAGAGCCAGAGACCACGCATGGCGTGCTGGCGAACGAGGAAGTCAGACACACAATCATAATAAAATTAATCATTAAGCCACGACGTAGCATAGAATGCCATAAATGATCATGATGGATAGATATAGGTCTATTGTTCGTCGTCAATTATGGTCTTCGAACATCCACAATAATTATTTATTAAGCCTATAGTTATCTGAATTGTTGGGCCTATCGCCGCGTATATAGCCCTACATGGAGGCAATTTTTATATAGGGCCTACTTGACCAATGACCAGGATTTTAGGCAGGGTGAGAATTTTCAGGAAGGGTTGGGGTTTCAAGTTTTCAACCCCCCAGTCTTTCTTAGAGCCCATAGTAAAGTGTTGTTCACACCCTCAATTCCAAGTTGATAATATGGTCCAACCCCTCCCAGTTATTTTTCCACAATTCTCACACTGATTTTAGGATTCTGCAGGGGCGCAGGGCAATGGTCTGTGGCACTTGTATCAATATCCTAGCTCCTCTTAAACTTAAGTCTGGCGACGCCACTGCATGGCTGATGATAGCTGACCTGGGATTGGTCCACTGGAGACAAAAAATAAGCGTAAGCTGATCACGTGACTGTGAGAAATTTAGGAACTATATCATTATTATCAGTAATAATTTTAGTTTTGTGCTCCACCCCACCCTCTGGGGCGTGGCTGGCAAAAAACAGAAAATTACCAGGCAACGTCTGCATGGTACCCAGAGAGCTGCGCAGGGCTGGAAGAGAAAAACAGAAAGTATATACATAATAGGCCTATATATATAGGGCTATAGGCTATACGTAATAATTATTATATCCAGTAGGCGTAGCTAGGTCTACATATGATATATTTGGCAAACGTTTAACTGAAACTGTCATTCATATTATAAATAAGTAGCCTATTTTAGGCCTAATTGGATTTCATAAGCAGTGTTTTTCACTCTGGAACAGTGTTTCGGAAATTGTTTTCAGCTATAAAAATCTAATTTTGTTAAATAAACTTTGTAATAACAAATTTGTTCAATCATAAGATCCGATAAGGCCTGCCTAGATGCGACACGTTAATTAGGCCTACTTCCATTGCTATTATAGATCTAGGACTCTTATCGACATGCGATATATAATGCGACGGTCCTGTCGGTCCTTGTATCAGGCGCCCTTGTAACGGCATGGCTGTTATTTATTTCGCGACTGCTCTAGTCGCTTCTGACTTCAGCCAATGTCTCGCATCCTCTTCCGCATGGCTGTGTTACGGCGCCATAGAAATCGTCATTGTTATTATTATCAGTGGGTGTCGCCGCGTCGGTTAGTCGTCATCTGCAACTCAGTGAGTCTCGTGATGGTTGGTCAGAGGTGGGGCTGATAGACCTACAGAAATTTTCTAAGGTGGGGCCAACATTTTTGGTCTTCGGTCTGGAAAATTGGTCTTTGGCCGAAAAAATCTGATGACCTTAATTTATTTTTCAGTCGTTTGGTCGAAATGTTGGGGAAAACATACTACTTTTCAGTGAGTTTCACATTTCATTGAACCTGTAGTGGGGGGGGGGGGGGCATTTTGCCCGCCAGAATAGCTTGTGAAAACATAAGCTTTTCAGCCTTTTCTCAATGGGGAGCATAGCCGGATTGGCCTCCTGGATCCGCCCCTGTGTCAGGGTTAGCATTTGGCTATCATTAGAAAACATGCGATAAAACCTTACGCCACAGAAGTAATTTCTTCATGCGTTGTGTGACAGAATCTTCCGCTGCAAAAGCACCACTAGGGTGACTAGGCCTTCAGTCATGCCAAACAAAAAGGCCTGTGCAGAATCATCTGCGGGCTACGAGGCTTTTACAGTTAATTAGGCTATCACTGATCGGAACCCCTGGCAATTTATCAGTTCAAAGGGGAAAAGATAGATCTGTGAACCTGATGAGGAAGCTATATATTTCCTAATTCTGACTGAAACTCGTACCTATTCAATCTTCATGTTTTTCAACTCTCGTGCCAAGACCGTCTTTAACATTACACTGCATGTGTTTCTAGTTTGGTTATACAGGGTGGGCCAAAAAAAAGACCCCCCCTAAGATTTTTGCCAATATCTTGACCAAAAGTAAGAATTTCGAAATGAAATTTTACAGTCTTAAAGACAATTCATATTTACACCAGATGGCGAGATTTCATCAAAATATTTCAAACGGAACAAAAGTTATACCACTTTTAGTGAAGCCACCCACCGTTTTTTGACGATTCAAAAACCCGACGCAACAAAAAGTTTTAAAAAATCATTTCAATTATTCTGGCCAATATCTTGGTCAAAAGTAAGAATATCGAAATGAAAATTTACACACTTGAAGGCAATTCATATCTACACATGATGGCCAGAGTTCATCAAAATATTTCAAACAGAACAAAGGTTATACCACTTTTAGTGAGGCCACCCCCCATTTTTTGACGATTCAAAGACGTAACGCAGCAAAACACGATTTTATTAAGTCTCATCTCAAATAATTATTATCAAATAGCCTTGATATTGACAGATGATCATTATTATTACTATTTAAAAAAGAAACATGGTACCAGCGTAGCTGCACGTCGCTGAGAAGTCACTTAGCAAGACGACAATCAAATTGGTAAATAAGGAATCTGTCAGATTAATCAGGGGTCCATCAAGAACTTTGCAAAGAGACTCAAAAGAAGTTTTGGCACTGGTGATGGGCACATTGAACACAAGTTGTGAAGCACTACCAAGTTCATTTGACAACAGTTATGTGAGAGGAGACTTAATAAAATCGTGTTTCTGCGACTTTTTGTTGCGTTTCGTTTCTGAATCGTCAAAAACGGTGGGTGGTCCCGCTAAAAGTGGTATAACTTGTGTTGTGTTTGAAATATTTTGATGAAATTCGGTCTTGATGTGTAGATATGAATTGCCTTTAAGCCTGTAAAATTTCATTTCGAAATTCTTACTTTTGGTGAAGATATTGGCAAAAAACCTAATTTTTTTGCGTTTCGTTTTTGAATCGTCAAAAAACGGGGGGTGGCCTCACTAAAACTGATATAACTTTTCTTCTGTTTGATATATTTAGATTAAATCTGGCCATCATGTGTAAATATGAATTGCCTTTAAGACTGCAAAATTTCATTTCAAAATTCTAACTTCTGGGTAAAATATGGGCAAAAAACCTAGGGGGTCTTTTTTTTGGCCCACCCTGTACAGGGACGCTGTGCTCGATGTTCTTTCGCTCAGAGTGAACTCAGTCCTCATTCCCCGAACACGAACTGTTATTTGACAGCACCGGGTTTTTTTATGTTAGTGGTATAGGCCTACCTTATACCCATTGAAATGTATTATATTCACTGGATTGATAAGGCTTCGTATAGTGGTCTATGGCCGACGGCGAATCAGTCGCGACTTCCGCTATGGGCAGCGTGTGCTTGTGCCTATGTAAACCCGTGTTAAATTCATCAACTTTGAAGGCAATTTTCAAGAAACCTGGGCAGTGGCCGCTAAATACAGTTAAGTTTATTGTTTTGTATGCCACTCAACTCAAAAACCCCAGGCTGATTTTAAACAATTGTGTATCATTGCTGAGAAATTTGTGTTTTAAAGCGAAGTGTTGTGACGCCTATCCTTTGCTATGGTTTGCCTCTAGAAATCCTGGGATTTGGCCCAGAGGATTCTAGCAGCTGGGATTTTCCCCAGAGAATTGTGGGATTTGTTCTAATGAATCATTGTCTTTCCCTTAGTGAGCGATAATCCGAACTTTCATAGGCTATCAGCGTTCCAGTAGCTGTATGGTACATTTCAGTGCCTTATACCCATAGAGATGTATTATATAATAAATATAGCGCTAGAGGGAGTAGGCCTATCACGTCTATAAATTGAATTCGCTGTATCTTTTCATACCGACCAATCATATACCTGTCTTATTCATACCGACCAATCACAGGCGATTTCTCATACCAACCGTCGCTTGGCTTGTGACGTATAGGCTATTTGAATATACGGCTCTTATCACTGGTGACGTGACTTCACGTTTCCATGCAGAGGAGATAGGCCATAATACTCTCTCTAGCGCTTATATTATATATATAACATACACCTCATTACTTATACCTATAGGCTATGGCATGGAATGGGCTTCTACTGTCTGCGCGTTATGCCTTTAGGGTTTATATAGGGCCTACTCAGATGCATTTTATCGGAGCCTTAAAACAGTACTTTTATGCCGAGGTTGGGTCGGGAGCAGGGCTGTACACGAGGGATATGGCAACAAGTCGCACCGAAGAGCAGAGGACCCGTTCCAGACAGCCAATCCAGTCAGCAAGTAGTCTATCATAGAGGGCACCACAGTTGTCAAGGCGGGAAATTACGAAACAATGGACAAGGGTAGGGTCAGCACCAAAAAGTGAGAGCTGATATCACCTTGAGCTGGTGCAACTTGTAATAACAATCACGACATAGCAGGTTTATATGTCGAGTAAAAGTTAGTTCTTGGTCCAGAGTAAAACCAAGGTCTCACACAAAAGATGAGAAAGTGATCAAAGAAAACTCTAATTATGCTAAGGCTTTCATGTCCATTTTTACAGCTGTTGAATTGTTGATATGTTCCAAACCAAATTAGTTCCCTTTAAATCTGCGTGTATTACATCTGACAAATCACACTTAGTTCCATAAAATCTCTTAAGTTTTTTCTTTTGCCGATGCTGGAATGGGAGCGCTCCTGTGTTGCTTCCTTGAAGGGGTGCTTTATAAGTCCATAGAATGAACGAGTGAACTATGTTATAACTGTAACTTACTAACTTATATTTACTGAGTAAGAGTGAGAATTGGAGAAAACTAACTGGGGGACAGAGCCTGATACACATGGAGTTTGGGTGTGCAATGCAGACTTAACTATGGGATCTTAAGAAAGACTCGGCTTACAATCCCCAACATCTAGGCAATTCTAACCGTGGCAAAAGTATCATAATATTATGTGATAAAGTTGCTTAACGTTCCAGTTTTCACCACAAGTGTGTGTGTGTGTGTTTGTGTGTGTGTGTGTGTGTGTGTGTGTGTGTGTGTGTGTGTGTGTGTGTGCCTGCCTATGCACTGTGAAAATAACCAAATCTTCGCAAACTTCTAACACACCTACATCCAATCAGCAATTTCAGCCTAACTTCTGCTGCTGTAAAACTGCAACACCAAAGACTTTGAACTAATTGAATTAAGATTTTATAGACAGTTAATATAATTGTGCTTTCTAGAATTTACACAAGTTGTGCTGTTTCAAAAGGCACATGCAGTGCACACAATGTCTTAGCTGTATGATCCACGTGCACGGGCATCATAGATAAATCTAGCATAATATGGAAATGCATGTCTCAAAAATTAATATGTGATCGAATGATAAAAAAACTGTTACGTAGCAAAATAAAAATTGCACTTTTCTGGACTACAAGAACACATTGCTTTATAAAGGCAGCATTTATCATATACACGAGAACCGTAGCTCTATCCACTGGTCTATGTATCAGCAGATATCGTGGAGGGAGAATCGGTAGGCACTTTGGTGGCATGAGAAAGAAAGTCTTCTTCTGGTCTTTTACTGGTCTCCTGCACAGATGATGCATTTTGTGTGTGGACTTCGACTGTGGTTTCATACGCTGACTGTGTGTTTAGCGTAACACTATCAGACACAGGATTTTCACCACTACTTGTGGAAAACAGCAGTGGATTTTCATCAGCAGATGATTCCATGCTGGACGATGTTGATGCCAACACTAGATGATGAGGCAGCGGTTTGGCGGCAGAGAACGTGGGTACAGATTCTGTGTACGATGTTGGTCCCATGGTGGAAAATTGTGACACAGATGACAATATGTCACTAGTTTGGTCGGTAAAACAATGCACTGAAACTGCAGCGCTGTCAGAGCGTGGCTTGACACTGGCAGATGGCTCTGGTGTCGTGTCATGAGCTGGTCCCACGGTAGAAGATGCTGAAGTTAATTCTTCATTGGCTGCAGGCTCTAAAATTTAAAAAAAATTGAATCAGTTTACAAAGCTTTTGGCATACAGTAGTATGTGCAAGAAAAGTAGTGCTTGATCTGGGAATAATGATGTGGTGTGTAGTAAAAGTTGCTGTTAGAAATTAGAAAGTTGTCCTAAGCTTTACTCCACGGTATAAATTTTTCTAAATTGCATCTTTGTGAATCCTCCACACATCAAAATAATGTAGATCCTCTCTTTTTCATTATGAGCTGAATTTTTATTGCAGGCTGAGATCATGAGAGTCCAGAATTGTTTTAACAATGCTGTATTTAAATTTTATTACCAGCCTAATACAAAACGTTAGGAAAATCATATAAAATTAGGTAACACCAAATTGGCTTGGAAGTTTTTTATTTTACAGAAAGTTTCTTATAGTTTCCTACACACCTTTCAAATAGATTATTATTATCTTAATCCACTCAATGGGTAATCACTGGTCAGTATTTAAGGCGATTATGGTTACTGTTTGTTCAAGAGCCAACTGGTTAAAGTGCTCACTTTTGTAACTTAGGGAGCATGGACTTAAGAGCTTTCCTTTCTGGATTTGCATCTAGCACATTGACCTCTATACCATTCAACAGAGTAAATAAAGCTCTTGGCACTGTAATGATGAGCTGCATTGGTTTCCCAATCGCTTTTAGTTCGTTCTCATCGTTAAAGTGTTAGCCTAAACTAAAGTAGGCCTAAAGTAGCTGAAGTATATGTGTAGTGATTGCTGTTTCTGATGAAATTTCTATTCAGGTAGAAAAATACAACGTACCTGATGATAAATGTTCTTCATTTCTGATGTGCGTCTTGTCCTCCTCTCCACCGCCAGACGGTGACTTTTTATCCTCTTGTTGTTCACCCTTCGCATGCAGACCCAATGCCTTTGGCAAGGTCTTTGGTGGAACTTTTGATCGGGTAGGTGAACTGGGTTCATGGATAGCACTCTGCTGAAGACCCAAAGCACTCTCTACTTTACCACCTTCCTGCAGTCCCAGCAAAGTGAAATTGGAATTGACACTTCCTGCTGACTGTACGCTCTCCACGTCCTTTCCAGTAGATTCGTCAATCATCCAGCTTTCTGCCTTAGCCTGGCGTTCGGCAAACAGACGCGCTCCCTTACCTTTCATGCTACGTATGTCTTCGGAAAATTGGAAGCATGCTTGTGACGGAGGAGGTTTTGAAGTTTTTGAGCGAGCTGCCATTTCATGCAACAACCTAACCTTTTCCAACTCTTCAAAACTTAAAGCATTCAGCTGTTCGGCAGTCATGTTTGTGGACAGGTTGGGAGCAAATAGAAGTGACGATGATGGGAGGGAAATTCGCTGAGTGGGCACGACCTCGAGACTTTTATCCTCTAAGGGCCTGCTTTCGCATTTCTTTCTGGCCCATGGATTTTCCTGATAGAACTTCTCAGCTTCGTCAGGGCTGAGGTTCAGTTCAGCCAACGCAGCGGATATATCTTCATCGGTGGCCCCAGTCGTATGGGCTCGGGCTCTCTGCCCCATTTTCATGAACATCTTATATCCTCGTGAGTCGTGGTTGATTGGTGAAAAAATGGAGTGAGCGACCTCACGAGCGTAACCGATCTGTTCCTCCACAGTGGGGTATTTTCCCTCAGGGTCTGCATAGAATGCAGAGTCAACATATATCTTCCCTGAAATGTTCAGAAAATGTTCACAAAACTGAACAGGATGAAAGCAAGCTTATGAATAGACAGTAGCACACAAGGAATTAGGAGAATAAATGAACTCATTATACCAAGTGGACTCTTTTTTCTTGCGTGTGTCTGCTTGTCAAGTTGAATGATGATAAAAGGCAATGCACACATGTATTTTATATTTAACATAGGCCTAATTACGTGTTCATGTATTTAATAGGACACTTAGATGCCTCAGAAAAGCGCTGCACACGTGACTAAGTGAGCCAAATAATTGCCATAAAAAATCGAAACACGAAATTATTTCCACTGTGGGACGTGTGGGGTGTATATCCTTTGAATTGGGTTCAAAACAGGTTAGCAATTAGTGAAATGTAAATAAGCCTATAGACAACTTCAGTAAAGTAATCTGACTTTTAAAGCATTCAGCTGACCACCACATGGGCAAGAAGTAGTAAGAAATTAATTGGGTCTGAATGATTCCACATGTGGCAAGAAGTGCTTTGGGTGATTGGAGAGATAGCAAGTAACTTATGACAAACACTAAAACACTAAAACACCCGACAAACACTAAAACCATAATTTTTACTTTTTCACCTCATATATTGAATGTAAAATGCAGCTGACTTTCCTTTGTACGTACAAGAAAATGCTACCAGCAGCACATTCTTGCTTCAATTTTCCAAGCTAAACAGACAGGACATTTGATCTTTAATGCTAAATCTCAGAGAACGTGTGAACTTACTCTTCGATTCTCTGATGGAGTTGATCGTTGAATCATTACGACTGAAGTCTGCTTCCTCGTTTTTCCTCAATATATTTGTTTCTTTCGTTTCTCTTTCCTCTGCAGAAGTTAATTCAAGTGAACAATCAGGATTTTTAGATTTTTCATACACATCATTGGTGCTGCTTGGTTCTGAAATTCCAAGTTTTTCTTCACTTCTTCTGGAATTCACGTTATGAGATGTGGTGTCTTTGTTGGCCTGTCCAAGAAAAAGACTTTCTTCACCGTCATCAACTGTGACTGAAACACCATTAGAAACTGTCACTGACGAATGTTGAAGGCCTTGTGTGGTGGTAACATTTGCTGTTTGAGCAGTTGAAGCTTCATTCTCTTTTTCTTCTTCAGATTTTTCTTGTTTTCCTGACGATTTACTTGAGAAGAAAGACCATTTCTTTCGTTGTGTCTTTTTCGACGTGGTCGTCTTGTCTGCCAAAAGAGGTTGTTTCTGTTCCTTTCCCAGATATTCTGTCTCCACCACTTGACTGTTGAAACACAAAGCACATATTACTTGTAACTCTCCATGTGATGTGGAAAGTATGGATTTGATCCTCCCCCTCCCCCAGGTCGTTACTGTATAGGAGCCTTTGGCAAATTCTTCACTCACAATTCCTCAGAGAAATCAATTGATACCATATTTAATTTGGTTATTTTATTTCTTGCATTTGCTATAGCGCCCCTTCAAGCTCCCTACTCACAGGCGCTTCCGACTACAGCGTGGACACTACATCGAAGTTTCACGCTGAAGTGCACGAGCAATTGCAAGTGTAGGACTTGCTCAAGGTCCCTACACAGAGGCTTGAGGTGTACTCGAACCTGGAACTCCGGCTCCAAGGCACTGAACCCATCACTACACCACTAGAGCAACGCTAAATAAAAGCAGAAATAACATTAATATTATTGTTATGTTACTATAATTATTATGTATCTAATACATTCAAACAAGGTTTTTCACATTAGACTACCATGGATTTAGACATGGAGGAGGATACTCTCGCCTTTAGAGTAGGCAATAAAGAGAAGCTGATATCTATTTATAAATGTCGAACTTTGCAAACTGTTCTTCTATAAGAACCAAGTTTAACAGATCCATTGGAATCGATTGCAGGAAATATCGGTGTAATTCAAGCTATTTATTTCCTGTTGATTTGATCTTTGGTTTCCTGGTTTTAATTGTAATTAAACAATTCATCAGAACGTTTCGTGTAGCTTCCCTGCTTTTACATCTAGCTACCAGTACTGTATTACTTACTTGCATCATCCAAGTTAAAATTTTTAAGAAGGGAGCTTTAATTAATGTGAGTTTATTTATTATTTTAAATGCCACTGACTAAAATGTCTCAATATAGTGAATATTTCTGTTACCCTTGCTCTTCAGCATCTTCTTTCGGAGCTGTGGATGCATGACCCGACCCTGATTGGTGTTGGTCTTCAAGAGCAGTTTTTACAGCCCCACTTGTTTTCTGAACCTGTTAATCATCAGCAAACAAAGAAGTCTTCAAGAGCAGTTTTTACAGCCCCACTTGTTTTCTGAACCTGTTAATCATCAGCAAACAATGAAGTCTTCAAGAAACATTCTTATTGAGCATATGTTTCAAAGTAATCAAATACAGAAGTACAATTCAATGTTGGTGCAACACTGAACGATAAATTTCATGCCAATTAGGCCAACTACAGCTGACGTAAGTACCAGAATACAAATTTATAGATACAATGCAATGCAGTAATAGCAGCGTTTATGCCAGAAATAAATTTGGTATTCCAAGCCAGACACTACGACACTACGACAGGGTTCAGAAGCGATGACCTCATTCAGCAACAGATAAGAGAAATTTCCCCCGGAGACAGAAAACAGGATCAGGAAGAAGCTCAGATAACGGTCGCTAATATTACTTGACTAACCAGCTTCTCAGGCTGCACCAGTGACAGAAAATTAAGGACAACAACATGCATAGAAGCACAGAGACAAATGAGACAGAGTCTGCAGGAGAGTATGTGTGTGAAAGAAGCTAACAGACAGAGACAGAGTAGCAAACAGAATGAAAGATCAAGGTGGAGAGACAAACACATTGAAGTGGGATGTAGAAGGACAAACAGAAAGTGAAATATTTGGAGATTGAGAAATAGAGGCAAAGAGTTAAAATGTCAGAGACAAATACATAGATAAAACAACAGGTAAAAGAGAGGAAAATAAATATCAACATTCTATTAGGTTTACTTCCGGTCTCGTGCTTCAGCAAGAAGGTAAATTGTCAGCAAAGGAATGTAGTATAGGCTAACTAATTCCAGAAGCTCTACTCCTGTACAGTCTCGAGATTTGGACAATCACATCACTGAGACTCTAAATAATACCTTCACCTTCACCATGTGGTACCTTCGGAGGATCATTTCAATTTTCCCTACATGGATCTAAACCAGCAGCATGGTTATCAGCAGCAGCAACAGACTAGTTTCTTCTACTGTCTGGATATGCAGTTATGCACATACTGAGCTGTTTAGGTATGCTGCTCAGACTCTGGAAAAGAAGAACCATGCACGAAAGAGCCTTGTGGACTGCAAAGCAGTCAGGGGCAGTTCGACATCCGGATGATTGAAAGCCAATGAGAAATAGAGAGTTCTAAATCATTCCTATTGAGAAGAAAAAGAGATTGAGCTTTGAATAAATATTGGTAGTCAAGTCCATATCTTGCTCTACGTTCAGGTTCAAAGACCCACACCTGATGATCACAGGCTGCAGGGATGGATGTACCAAGCTACTAATGGTTGGAGGAAGGCATGAGTGCTTGCTGTAAGGGTTTATTGGTGAGAGAGGCCAGTTGAAATTATATTCCGAATTCTACAGGAGGCTGATGCGGCTGACTAAGCAGGATTCCGAAGTTTGCAGCGGAAGATGCAAGTATGATTATAAATTATGATAATTTTAAGTAAAATCTGCCAAAGTTTGAAACTTTGATTCTCCAAAATATTATGTTTTTGATAGCATGGAAAAATGAATCTCAATATTTTATGATTACATTAGCAACACTATGAATGTTTATTGTATTCTTTCAACACAAACTCTTACAGTCTATTATTCATGCCAAAAAGAAATTTCTGATCAGCAGAAGACTAGTTATAATTGCCAAGAGTGCAACTTCAGGCAGCTGCCTGCAGCTAAACTGATATATTGTAGATTCAACACTGACATTTTTTATCTCATGAAGTCACATAAATATGCTGTATTTAATAACTTAAGTTCCCTCATAGATACGCTCTATTAATTAACACAAATAGTCTCATTCTAATTACATAATTGACAGTTTAATGAGGAGCATGTAGTGTACTATTTAAAGTTTCTACAAAACTAGTGCAGCTTGTCATTAAAATTTCAATCCCACATCATCAATCATCATCAGTCTTCTATATTATGCCAGCCTTCACCAATATTTACATTGTGTTCGAGTTACTTCCTGATGCTATCCACATTTTTGGTAACACTGAGAGAAAGGGCCAGCGTTTCCACTACTTGGGTTTTTTCCCAAGGTCTTGGGTTTGTCGATTTGAACTTGGGAAAATGGGTTTTTTCGGGAAGAACTTGTTTTTTCCCCCAAGTTGCCTATTAGTCTCCGTAATGAACTTCTTTGTCTTTCTTTGTACCTTTTCCGCAAGCGTTTGAAAACCATTCTCTTTGATTATGTTTTGGTGTCAGGTCGGGAGCGCCTCTGAAGAGTTCTCTTGAAGTGGCGCTATATAAATGTTTGATTACAATACAATTACAAACTGATACTTGCCATAAATAAAATTGCCAACACAATTGACAATGATTAGACAATCACCCTTTACCAAACACCAATTAAGCACCAATTTTATTGCCTACCGTAGTTTAGCAGACAGAGGCAGTCTACCACACTTCCTGACTATAAAATAGTGAGAATTTAAGGTCTTTGCTATACATGTAATATTAAACCCAAACAACCATAAACATTTTACTGAGCAAAGATGATGATTAACAATGAAGGGTTAGGCATAGAAACATTGTGTGCTCAAAATTTATCAGAAGTAAAAGTTGCCATTTGGATGATTAGATGAAAACTTAGATACACTGATTATAAATGGTTTACTTTGGGTGCAATAAAAAAAGTCAAAAAATTAAGATTTTGATGCTTCATAAAGTTACTAGGAAGCTAACAAAGGCATGATTAATAATCATCTTAAGAAATCTGTTAGGGCTGCAGCTCAAGTCATCACAAATTTTGCTTTTTATGCTGGTATGACGGATTCATTAAATTCAATAAACCAAACATGAATGAAATTTTATGCATGAATTTTTAAACAGCACTGTTTAGATCAATCCACAATTTCACAACAACTTTTGTAATGGCGATATATCAATTAAAGCCATAGTAAGTTACACAATTCTCGACAGGTTCGGTGCTAAACATAAAATAGTAAAAGAGGATGCAGGATTACCGTTCCTGGATTGTGTTGTAATTTAGTGATTATCAGCAGAACAATGCTGGCTTGGTCCCTCTGTTTGCTATTATCAGTGCTCAGTTCAACACTCTGAGAAATACTTTGGACTCTGTGTACTAGACTTACTAGAGTACTAGATGTGATGTGAACTGCAACATACAGCAAGCACACTGACTACTGTCAGTAAATGCTGTATAAGTGAAGTACTGATAAGTAAGAAGAAAATGATGCTTACTGCTATTGCTATTACCAGCTCAGTGCCTGCATGCAGTGTTATTTAAGTTCAGTTTACTTTTCAATTCCAGTAATAATCATGTTCTAAACACTACAGTTTTAGTTTCTAGCTATAGTTTTCAAATCTTTTCAGTTTTAGATTTAGTTTTCAGAACATTCAGTTCCAATTTTGTTCTGTGAAATTCAATATAAAAGAAGTGTCATTTTTATTAATGACATTCAATTTGATCTTCAAGAACAACATATCTTATTAAAATTCAAGCGGCATGTTACTGAGCTGCAGTTGAAGACATTGTCGATAACCGATGCCACTCAGTTTGTGTGACACACAGAAGAATTAAGTTTTCAACTTTCAAGTTTATTTTCAGGTATATAGTTTTGTACTTTCCAGTTCACTTTCGAATATAGTTTTCAGAACACATCAGTTTTAATTTCAGGTAAGGAGAGTAGAATTTTTCAGTTAATGATGATGTTATTTCAGTTCGAGTTAACTTAAATAACACTGGACTAGCCTGAAGAATCCCGTGGAAACTCTGTGCACTGCTGCGTAGTGCATACTGGCAAAAAACATGAAAGAAGTAGGCCTACTGATAAGCAAGAAGAAAACGGCATCAACAGATTGCAGGAGAAAGCTGCAGGAACAGAGCAGAATTGATCTCAACCAGAATAAGAAGGGCTTGCCTAATTCAGCCAAGCCAACCATAAACTTTGGGGTGTTACTACCTCTTATCTGAGCTTGCATGATTCAGAAAGAGAAATTCACTTACCTGGTAATAATGTTTTTAAAACTTTATTTAATCCTTTCATTTCTAGTTTGCATTCAGTAATTTTACATACATTTGCGTTGCAACAATGTTAAAAACAGTGAAATGAAACAATAATCCTCAAATGAAATGTCAGCGCTTCTGGTCAGGGTTTTTGACTCTTGCAGATTCATTGTTTTAGAACATTGCATTTTTTCATGTTGTAGACATCTTAAAAGCCGAAGTGTTTATGTACTACCAGGAAGGAACTGGTTGGTTTGCTTGTTTATCTTATGACACGAAGTCTATGGAAGTTACTCTATATGCACAATTGTTCAACTCCATCAATTGATGTTGTATCTTTAAGCAGTGTTTAATCTAGGCATCTCTGTGGGAATATGTGTCCCCAGAAATGACATTTCTCCCAGAAAAATGTAAGAGCTGTTTTTCTACATGATCTATAATTCTATATTGCAATTCACGAACGGTTTTACTATTATATCATGAACGTGATGAAAGTGTTACGCACAAATGGAGCGTCAGCAACTAATAGAAAGAAAATAATAAATGAAACACAAAAAGATCATCAGAAAAAGTTTTGACAATACAAAGGGTGTTGCCGCTGTCCGCCTCAGCGGTTGCCGCCCGAACAGCCGTTTGCCCATTTCCCCCACCCACTCCAAGAAACCTGACTCCCCAAAGCACAGTGGGGGACTAGATTAAACACTGATGTTATAGAGTATTGCACCGGTACCAAAGTATTGGTAGTACTACCAACCTCAGCATAAACCTCTGAACACGGAGGGGTTGAAGTCCTTTCTCCTTTAGCTGGTGTACCATGTTCATGGCGTGGTGATGGTTCTTGTTCTTTACTGTCATGCTCTGCCCTAGATGAGCAGAAGCAAGACAGAAGCCGCTGCAGTGTGGAACTTATTTTGAGGTTTGAAGAGGAACTACCAGAAATATAGAAATGACTTCACATTCTTTAGTTGCAGCAGAGCGTGAAGTCTTCAAACATACAACTGAACAGATCACCTGAAAATAGAGCAAATACAAACAAAATAATTATGGCTCCCTATCGACGAGTGAACAGAAACACATTATAAATGTTTTAATTTTTAGATGTCACTAGTCATTCCGAAATATTTGGTCTTAAATTAAGGATGTAATGGATTAACACCAATTGATGACTCTACGTGGGTTAAATTTGGCTAAATCAATTGGTAAGTGGCCAACAAAAGGTCAACAGAAGAACTGAACTGAAAATGCATGATAAATGCATTTTGGATAGGGAGAAAGAAGATACACCAGAAATAAAGTTATGTACCAATTTCACTGTTGTACTGGACAATCCTTATGGACCAGCCTCCACTCCATTATGGCTGCAGGGTGAAAGGTCAGTGTCTGGTGCCACTGGTGGTGAATGATGCAAAGTGAACACCTATGATTCACACAAATAGTTGCGGATTATGTTGCTGGTAAAAAACGAGACAGCGGAAATTCTAAGCACGTGATCATCACAATTTTAAATGTACAGGCTCTATTTATCTGGCTTGGCTGTCAGCAAATAGAGTGACAAAGAGGGTCTGAGAGAGTGAGTGACAGAGACAGAGACACACACACAGAGACAGACGCACAGACAGGGGAGAGAGGAAGGAGAGAGAGCATGAATGAGAAGTATAATACATGCAGACTATTCTATTAATTCTTCAGTTCAAAGGTTCAACTCTTACATTAAGGACGTATCAGATTTTCATCTGGACTTCACATGGTTTAGGATGTAAACATTCCTACTAAAGAGGGCAGATGGCCCAGCCCAGTCATCTATCTAGTACCAAATTTTCCCAGTAACCGAATATCGGCAGTGTACTCTTTTTAAGCCGAGTTCAATAGGGGTACAAGTGGAACATAAATCTGAAGATATCTTTCTGTTGTGGTGAGGATTTGAGCCATTTACAACAGGGTTGACAGACGAGCATTCTAATGACTAGACTATTGCACACCCTCTCAACTTTTTTCCAAAATGTATTTAGTCATTGAAAACAAAACAGATGATGAACATTTCAAATTTAAGATAGTCTTTATGTAATTATTATATTTATATTTTCTATAATTATATATATTTTCTATATATTTTTTTATTATAATGTTATATGTTTATATAAAATATTATATTATATTATTATATTTTTTATATATTTTAAATATATTTATTTTTTAAATATATTTTATATAGTTATATTATTTAGTTATATATTTATATAGTCTTAGAATGACGATCTGGCCCACATGCAAATTGAAATTGTAATTCTCATCATTATTATCATCATAAGCATCATCATTGCTACACCTTCCATGCGTAGCAAATGGATAATAGAACAGAAACCCTTTGTTAACCAGAGTTTGCTAGCTGGAATAACCATAAAGTCCATAATCACCTTCACTGCTCCTATGCAAAGTTATCAGTTGATTTTCCTGTCTAAAATTATTAATGGTAGGCTATAAGAACCTTTTTAAGGATGTTGTGGCTATTGTTGTTATTGATAATAAGAAAGTCCCCATAGTTTATTCTGGCTCAAAGGTGCATAGTCCAAAGAAATATATTTACGCAGTCCACCCTTTTATCTCAGCCTAGACCAGACCTTTTGGCATCTCCCTCTTCCCTGTTTCTACAATGTAAGTCATAACATTCAGATTAAAGTACTTTCCACAAGGCCTGTCTATATGTGAACTGTCTGTATATAGTGGAGAAAAGTTTGAGCTGTAAAAGTGGTCATTACCAGGGCTTGCCAACAGTTCAGCTAATAATAAGCTATGGGTGGCATAAATACTAGTCATCCAGGTCTTTTGCCTGGGGCTATAGTCATTGTGATCTTGTGCCTAGAGGTATACACTCATACATGTGGTGTTGTTGTAGTGCTCAGAGTAGTATGTCTAGAGCTATAGCCATCCAGAGCTTTGCTAGAAGATTACAAATATGGGGCGGCTCCTCTCTTTCATTTCTACTCTAAGACAGTTTGGATTGTTGTTGATTTTTCAGAAAGGTCTTGAAAAAGATAAGTTACGGTACTACTCTGAAGCATGATTCCAAATACCTTAACACTATCCAGCTGCTCAGTACCGGGTACAGGCACCCAGCCAGTGGTTTAACAGACACTCGATACCAAGATGCCTGTATGTTCTTTTCTTGGGTTTGGAAACCTTTATGCTGATTCGTATTCTATTATGGTCCACAACTTAATATTGATGAATTCTTCAAGGAACCGATGCCAGCAGCCTTTATTTGGTAAAGGTCTGCGTTTTCTGCAATAATATGCACTTCAATAATTATTATCTTCAAGTTAGCATTCGGCAATGATGATGAGAGCACATAGGTCTTACCATTTGCCTACAGACTTACTTTTAGCACCATAATTGACAGCATTCGCATCATTCTGTGGCTTTACGTTTCTCACTTATCTTGTAATTCTCAGTTGCAAAAAGACTGGATTCTTTTCTCTAGGTCCATCTCTCTGACAAGTGCGGGTAGTTGCACTCCCATTATTATAGAGAGTCAAGCATTTGGTGGTTGGTCTCTTACCACACCATCTGTTGCAAATTCTTAGTACTGTCAAGTATCTTGGAAAGCTCCCAGTTGGCTGTAATTAACCCCCATAACAGTGGAAATAAGAATTGAAGCCCTGATTGTAATTAGCTGTTGATAACTCATCCTCGCTGGTAGTCTTCCCTCATCTTTCTCTTGTCTGAAAACCTGCCTTTTCTCTCGAGGTTGAACGCACTTGGAGCGCTTCTGAAAGGCTCTTGCCTTGAGAAGCGCTTTATAAATGGTCAGATATAATAGGATAACTCTACTATAAGATCACATGTATAGAATTAAACCTTCGTGACAATACAGTGTAGGCCTATAACCAACAACCATGTTTCCAAGATGGCAGCCAGGTTTATTCTAAGCTAATGGAGTTAATTGTTGCAAAGAACATATTTACACAGCCCATCCCCATGCCTAAGCCTATTTAGCATAGAGGACTCTCACAGCAATTATGATTACTCTCATCATTCATTGTAATTATTAAATTCTTATCATAACTCATAAGAGCAATAACAATGATCAATCAGGATTCATATTATATACATACATATATACACACACATATATATACATAGTACACACATACATATATATATTCTGTCTGTCTGTTATATATAAATATATATATAAATATATATATATATATAAACAGCAGACAGAGAGAGACACAGAGAGACTGAGACATACAGACAGAGAGAGACACAGGGAAAGACACAGAGAGAGACACAGGCAGACAGACAGACAGAGCAATAGTAATTGGTATGATTAGTGTTTTCCCTGAGGTTGATAAGATCCTTTAGGATTGAAAAAAGCTCCAGAGAAATTATAGCGTATGAACCTGATGAAACTTATGACATAATTGTTGTTTATCATTAATAGTATAATCATCACCACCATCATCATCATACTCATCATCACCATCATCATCATCAGCAGCATCATCATCATCATCAATTCGACATTATTATTTTGTTAAGGCCTATGGCTTTATTGAATTCATTCATGGACTAGGTCAAGCTATCACTATAGTTATTAGGACAAGACATACATGTATACTGTACAAACATAAGAGAAGAGGTAGGCCAATGTATGAGACGCTGAAGTAGCTTTTATGATAGGTAACTATGATGGCGCAATATTGACTCTCATAATGGTGACGTGTCATTATGATGATGATGACGATGATGATGAAGATGATGATGAAGATAGAACGAACGACGACTGCAGAGGATGGAAATTCCATCACGTCAGTAAACGTGGATAAAAGAGAAATGAAGGAATGAAGGAAGTACTCACAACGTTTGAATTCCTTTATGTATACAACTCGTCAACGTAGGCCTCTTATAATAATTATTAGGTCCTTATACCACCAGAACTATTCTACGGTTCGCGAGGCCAGTCCGACCGACAACCAAGTCTCCAGCTATATTATTATTATTCCAAACGCCACACCTTGCCTAATCCAGCATAAACTACTACACGCTGAAGTCTTGGTTGGGCCACCAGCCTCTGTAGCACAGGAACCCTAGCAGCCTCCACCTCGATCTGCAGCCTCAGCATCACACACAGCGCTGGTGCAGCAGCAGCAAACAACAGTGAAAGATATACAGCACACGGTGGCTAAGCCTCCGCATCAGAGGGAGGAGCGCGGAGTCTGGCGCCACAGCGAGATGGGGGCAGCAGCAGCATAGTGAGCTCGCAAGCTACCGAATACCTAAGGCACTCTAGACACCGCCCAACATTGACCCAAGCCTGCACCAGGGACACTCACACGGACTAATCCGTACGTGCATATGTGTTTGTTTATGCATACATGCATACATACATACATAGGCCTACAATAGGCTACATACACACATATAAATACAGTCATGCATACATGTATATATGCATATATTCCTATGCCTACACGCGCACACATGCCTACACACACCTACGCACACACATATTATACATAATATAAAATATTAGGCTATATGCAAACACATACATGTATAGTCTGCATTCACAGTGAGAAGAGGAAGAGGAATACAAAGACAGACGGCCAGGCGGACAGACAGAGACCTAAATTGCTACCATTGCGGCATTTCACTAATGCTTTTCAGCTTGCATTATAATTTATATATATATTACATATAATGCATACGTGCATATATATATATATATATATATATATATATATATATTATACATTATTCATTGCTATGACATACATATAATCATATATATGTATATATATATTAAAGACAAATAATATATATATATATATATGATTATATGTATATCATAGCAATGAATAATATATGTAGAGTACATACATGGTATAGATGAGAAGTAGCCTACGAGAGACTGGTAGCGACCACATTCATCGTAGGGCTATTATAGCTGCGAACTCCACATATTTCTCTCTTTTGAGCGGACGAACACACATGCAGCTGATTGCGATGCGACAACATAAATTCCTATGTCAGTCAGTTCTGTGGTGAACCCATGGTGAGAATTGCGGGGAGGGTTGACGAGGTTCAGCCTCTAGTCTTTCTTCAGGGTTCCATCATAGTAGACCTATAGGCCCTATAATTATAAAGTCTTATTTCACACCCCCCAACTTCACGTGGATCACAGGCCCGCAGTTGTTTTTCTACAATTCTCACAATACTGGGTGAATCTGGTTATAAATTATAGCCTACTATAAAATATTATAGACCATTATAATAATTATGTTACAGTAAAATTGTAGTCATAATTTATAAGTAACCTAACTGTGTGTCGGTGTGTACGGGGTGCAGGCCTATATAGGTGTTGTTGTGCGTGTGAATGGGTGTGTCGGTGCATGTGTGTGTGTGTGTGTGTGTGTGTGTGTCAGTATATAATGTGTGTGTGTGTGTGTCGGTATATATGTGTGTGCGCGCGCGTGTGTGTGTCTGCCTATCTCTCGATATCTATCATCTTCTGCTTAATATATTCTATACCCATGCATGTCTGGATATCTCTCCTGTCCCACAGCCGTACTATGGATGACCCCTTCGGGGTCATTCACAGTGATTCACTGTCAGTAAAGGGACCACACCCATTTGTAAATCAAACGACGTAATTCCTCTAACAACGAATCCACATAATTGTTTGTCATAATATTATGGATATTCGATCGTTTATTAGTAAACCACTGCTTTGGCACATCGTAACCAATTACAGAAAGCAGTAATTTATTTATTCATTTGTTAGAAGCACTTTAGGCTATACATGCATAGATCCCCTAAGTGCTCTTGCACAAGTCACAACTATCTACTCAGAAGCGCGCGTACCCGACCCAATCCCGGCTATTTATATATAGCCTGATGATGATGATGATGATCATGATGATGAGGGTTCTCTGCCCGAAGGAAGGTTCATTGGCTTTACGCCTCTGGGGGATGAGATGAGTGAGGTGGTTTCCCGTTGCCTTCCCCACAGACAATGATGGGTAAGCAACTTGCCCAAAGTCGCTCCGCAGGAGCTTGCGCCCCTGCGTCCCACACGTGCTAGCCCGAGATATCTAAATCTCTGAATGTCAACTCCCAGGCCGGGGCTTGAACCGCAGTCCGTTGCAACCAACAGACGTATGCCGCTCTCGCTTTCCGGTGTAGCCAACTAGGCATGTTAGCTAACTAGGCTAGTTTATAGCCTAGGACAATCTTAAGGTTAGAGAAGAACATAATGGTAGAACGACATTTGAGCACGCACTAGGCAAAGTACCATGGGCGGAGACTTAGGGGGGTCGGGTAAGTCGGTCCCCCAATGAAAGTGTTGGGGGGGACCGCCCATGCATTTGTCCCCCCAATTGTTGAGTGTCTGCAGGGCATGGACACATTACGAAGACACACACTGCATACAGTGGGGACGAGATTTCGGCCAGATGACTAAAAAAGTTATCAACTTTTTGACGGGAAAAAGGTATTTTTCTGAGATTTCGGCCAGATGACTAAAACGTCAGAAATTTTGGTCGGCAAAATTGGAAAATTTCGTCTCCGCCCATGCAGACTACAACAAAAAGGCAGGGGGCCAGAGAACGAGAAAACCCGGCTTTTCCTTGTGGAGGTCCACGCTCGAGTGATCGAGGGTCAAGAAGCTGATGACCCTGAACAGATCAACCAAAAAAGTCTCGGCGTAATCGTAATCGTAAACTCTGAACTTCTACAGCGCCCACAGAAGCTAAGTCGCGAGAACCTGCTTATTCACAGGCGCTCAATCAAGACAAAAGCGACATGCAGAGGTCAAGATACGCACGGAGAGTCAGACGAAGAGTTAGACAGACGGCGGCTATGATGGATGATGTTTAGGGTTGAAACGGCGTGGAAGGTTAATTGTGGGAAGTCGAGAAAGTGGAAGAATGAGGATAGGATCACTTTGAAAACGCAATGTTTTCCGTTTCGAATGGGATATGGCGAGAAGTAGAATTTTGGAGAAAGTTAGGCTGCTATCAGGGCTGTAGTTCTACACATAGTCGTGGGCAGGCCTAATTAACAGCGTGTGCTCATCACAAATATAGGCCTATATGTGTGTGTAAATTACAGTGTATACTATAGTATCTATAGGCCTATATATATATATATAGGTCTACGGGAAATTATCTGCAGGCAGGCCTATAGGCAGTTGTAGGCCTACTCAGGGTTGCACATGTAGGCCTACTGGTAATTTTTGAGGCGAATACACGCTGACCGGGAGAAAACCCGACTCTATTAGTCTATTTTGGGCGGAAAATTCTGACGATCTTTTTTAGTCATCCGGCCGAAATCTTCAGGAAATACCCGCCAATTCGCTGATGACCTTTTTAAACCTAATGGCCTCGATCTGCAGCAGTTGGCATTGCATGTAAATGTGCTCAGATTTTATAATTATAGCGACCGTATTAGCCTATATACTATATAGGGCCTCGACCATAGATTGAATATTCGTGACTTTAGGTTTTAATATTCGCAAATATTCGTGAATATTAAGATTTTTTAATATTCGTAAATATTCGTAAATATTCGTTAACGAATTAAGGTGAACGATCGAAACCGCAATGTTACTCGGTAGCCTATTAAGCAGTTTAATGCTTCTGTATGTCTCTATGACATTCACTCGCATCCAGGGCATATCCAGGGCACGGTTGAATTAAAATATCATGCATTGCGCTTAATATGCTGAGATCAGGATACATTTTGCTTGTAATCTGGCACTATTATTTTCTGCGTTGGCATTTATATTTACTCATCCTGCTACACTGATATAAAACTACTTTATCAATTGTGCAGTTAGGCTACTATTAAGCTTATAGGCATAATAGGCAGTTAAAGTTTATTTATAATTTAGCCTACTATTCCTGCTACTAGTCTTTCCAACTGCCATCGGTGAGGCAGTTCGGGGGCAGAAGTCAGACAAAGTGACTTACATTAAGTAGGCTATTGAATGTGATATGAATGCCGCATGGCCACATTGACCAGACTCAGCAGAGACCTTGAAGGTTTTTTACAATAAAATCTATTAAAGTTATTGTCACTTACTGGTAGGCTATAGGTCTATGCGTAGACTAACTCAATTTTGTACAATTCATTAAGTAAAAGTTAAACATTTTCATAAATAACAAAATAAGAATTAAGAATTAAGAATTTCTTGAAAGAACAAGAATAAATAATTTTTTGAATATTATGAATATTAAGTTGGCAGTTTTAATATTCGTTAATATTCGTGAATATTTGAAAATCTTAATATTCATAATATTCGAATACTCAATCTATGGCCTCGACCCTGCACATTTTGCAATGAATTGATTGGGTGAGATCCTTTACCAGCGGTTCAGTCCGTTTGAATGGATGCCAAGCCATTTAGGTCCTTACTGCAATATGAAACATGGCTGTAGGGGGCCTAGTCGAGAATTTTATAGGCCTGCGTGCTAGCCCGATGATTTCAAATCTCTTAAATAAGCCACCTTATAGGCTTCGGGAAGCGAACAGCGGTTCGCACGCTCTCTTTCACAGAGTCGCCTGAGACGCTGCCAACGCTCTTACCGATGTAAGTAAGTAAGCAGTCTACTGAACCAAATCACAATCGAGGAGAATGGTTTTCAAAAAAGGCAAGAGCGCTTAGTGTGTTGCTGTTAAACGACATTATATATGTCGTATCAACGATGATTAGCGTCGCCATCCTCCTCCTTTCTTCAGACTTGGGACTGGCACTGCCAAAGTCAGAGCAGTGACGGAGTTAGGCTACCTGAAGAGACTGAAGTTCTGTTGTTGCCAACTTGTTGGCTGACTGAGGAAAACTAAAATATGGTGGCAG
This sequence comes from Lumbricus rubellus, assembly GCA_945859605.1. Lineage (NCBI taxonomy): Eukaryota > Metazoa > Annelida > Clitellata > Crassiclitellata > Lumbricidae > Lumbricus > Lumbricus rubellus. The sequence continues at coordinate 25,101,139 of OX243815.1, read as the reverse complement.
TGACTTTGTATTCATTCAATTCGCTAGATGTCACCGTAGGCTAGCTATTTCTTAGTGAGGCTGATTTTGTGTGCATGCTAAACTTCTTCGTTATGGTGGTCATGGGCGCCCGCAGAACTTTTTGCGGGGAGGGGGAGAGATAAGTCAGATAACACGATTGCTACGGTTAAATTTACAAGAGCTTCGATCCTTATCCACTTTCTCTTAATTAATGATTCTTTGCTTTAATCTAAAGATTTCTGTTTTCATTCTATCAGCTATTCGTATAGGCCTACACCTTGAATGAATCCCGTCGCAGTGGTAAACTTGGACGGGGGTGGGGGAGGGTAAGGTCGTAAGGATCGACTTGCTTTCCTTCTCAAATCATATCACCCACTGTGTAGGCCTATAGCCTATAGGCCCTACTCATGTGAAAGAGAGCACACTGTTTATGATGATCAGGTCAGAAATTTTGTGGCCGTGCAATGTCTGCCTGAAATGCCATCAAGAATCCTGCAATAGCCTACTGCCTGATTTCAATGCTATGGAATTCGAAAGATTGATCGTTTTGAGTGACTTTGGGAGCTTAGGGTGACTTTGAGTGCAGCGCCAGAAAATCGTGAGTTCTGTGGCTGGATACCAGAGATCGAGCACACTGTACATGATGAGCAGGTCAGAAATTTTGTGGCCGCGCAATGTCTTCCTAAAATTCCGTCGAGAATGGTGCAATCCTGCCTGATTTCAATGTTCGATTTGGTCAAATAAATTATAAAGTTGACCGCTTATTGGGTCCAATTCTGGGTCTACCACGTATAGGCCTATCCCTACAGACCCTCCTTTACTAATTACTATCTAGGTAAATATAAGTCACTTATTGAATGCCCAATTGCTTCTTCTGGTAGGCTTATATTTATAATATATAATGTGTGTCATTCTCATAGTATTCATAATTGATGTAGCCTACATAATTATAGGCTAGTTAGTCTTCTTCTCTTCATAGATTTCTTGATAGGCATAGACTATGCTAGAAGGTAGCCTACCATGCAGTAACCTCAAACAGGTCTATAGGCCATATACCTTTTCTATATGCACATAACATAGACCATACCCTGGATGGCTTGATGACTCATTCTGATGCACAGTCACTTCATTCTGTAACAATGCTTGAGTCATATCTCTCTGGTCGTAGCAGGAATCTAGCATATCGCGTACGTAGGGGCCTTGAACAATTAAGTCCTTCACTCGCAATTGCTCGGGCGCTTCGGCGTGAAACTCGTATATACTGCTATGCAATGTGCGCGCTGTAGTCTGGAGCGCCTCTGATTAGTAACCTGAAGGGGCGCTATAGAAATGGAGAAATAAATCAAATAAATGATAAAGTTGACCGCTTCCCTTGTAAAGCGCCTCGATCCACGCATGCATCTTCTGCTCGTTTTTAGATGAACTGAACTTTTTAAATAGGCCTACCAGTCTCTTGTGTCGTTTTGTTCTCACTCTAAATAAGTAGCCTAATTTATAAACTGTATACCAGTGGTTCTCAAAGTGGTGGTCCGCGGAGTCCTGGACTCCTGATCGCCGGTCCGTGAAGAAGTCTGAGAGTGAAAAATAAATCATAATTATTAATTTATATAGGCTATTGAAAATTGTGATATTGGTCGAATTGTTGCAAAAAATGGTATTCAAAATTCTGTCTCAAACTTTAAAAATACATTACCAGTGCCTTATTTTAACTTGCCAAATGGCTGTACAAACAATTTTTAATAATTAAGAAATCCCTAATTATAAATAACCCTAAAATTAGTTTTTTTATGTAGGCCTACTAGGCTACTATAGTTCAAATCAAATCAAATCAAATCAAATCTTATTTATTCGTAGCGATCAACAAATCAAATCAAAACAGCAAAACATATATAAAATTAGAATGTGCAGTGAAATAAGGAGCCAACGAATGATTAACATCTAATAGGTAAAAGATCACTAAGAAAGGGTCACCCAGAAAGGGAGTGATCCCGCTAAACCTGGGCAACCACAAACTGGAGTTTATATCAAGATGGTGGTGTCAGAAGAGTGATGTTGTTATTAGGCAATGTAGGCAAAACGAAATCAAGTAGATGGGTTAATGTAGAGAGAGAGCGAGAGATCCAGGACATAAGCAGTGAAAACAGAGAGCATAATAATAAAACATGCATACAATGTTGATGCAGAACAAACTAGAGCTAATTCATAATTTAGATGAAAGTAGGCCATGGGATTGCAGACCATGGGCAATGACCACAACTAGTGGTAACAAATGTTAGCATATAGCGGACAACAATAGGACAGTAGCCAGACACGAAAGTTATGATCCACAACAGGTGGTTAAAAAAATAATTACTGTAGCTATAGTACCGAAATAATACTATATATCAGATCAACACAGAAAGACCTGTAATGACACTACGTAAATTATAGACATAATAAACAAGGCAAGGTCAACCTATTAACGAAATCAGTAAATGAGAATATTACACAAAAGGAAAATATACTAAAACCATAGGGTTGTAACCAAAAAATATAGTCAAAGGGTAAAAATGTCAGTCAGAGGCAGTGGAGGAATCAGTTCAGAATAAGAAACTTTTTTAAACGATTTTTAAAAAGGCTGGTGGATTTTAAGGTAGATATATGAACCGGAAGGCCGTTCCAAATCTTAGGACCCAAATATTTTATTGAAAATTGTTTAATTTTTAGGCGTGCATATTCACTACGGTAACAGCTAGCGTGCCTAGTAGCATGATCGTGAAGTTTAGAACCAGTAGTAAAGTAGTTATTGAAAGTGTGAGGCAATAGGCGCAATAGTTCGCTTTTGTTTGTGTTTGCCATTAAAGTTAGCGGTCCGCGAGCTTCCCAGATAAATTATTGCCGGTCCGCGACCTGCAGAAGTTTGAGAACCACTGCTGTATAGTACTGGCCTAGTTAGCTACACCGGTAAGCGAGAGCGGCATACGTCTGTGGGTTGCAACGGACTGCGGTTCAAACCCCAGCCCCGGACTGGGAGTTGACATTCAGAGATTTAGATATCTCGGGCTAGCACGTGTGGGACGCAGGGGCGCAAGCTGCTGCGGAGCGACCTTATAGGCAAGTTGCTTACCCATCATTGTCTGTGGGGAAGGCAACGGGAAACCACCTCACTCATCTCATCCCTAGGGGCGTAAAGCCAATGAACCTGCCTTAGGACAGAGAAACATCATCATCATCACCGTATAAGCCTATCTGTTTCAAATTACTCATGCTCGGCCATACTCTGTCTCTTTTTCGGACGCAAAGGACTAATCTACTCGATCTGATCACGATTTTCAATGGGTCTTATGCGCCATTGCGACTATACATGTATATTCATTCATTCATTCAATCTTTCATTCATTCATTCATTCATACATTGATTCATTCCGATAAGTTTTATAGCGCCCCCTCAAGGAGGCTGCTCAGAGGCGTTCCCAGCCCAGCCACGTCCAAAGACAAAGGTCTTGAGCAACTGGCAGAACAGGCATATACAATACACTAATTATCTAGCTAATTATAATGTATAGATAGGCGCATCATTCTAATATTTATTGACGTGTCTATTCCTTGGAAAATGGACGCTGAGTGAAATGACACGAGTGCATTGCCTATACTTTAGGCTATCCCAAAGACTTGCTCATCCCTGCCACAGGTGACTAACCTATATATATATATATATATATATATATATATATATATATATATATATATATATATATATATATATATGTGTGTGTGTGTGTGTGTGTGTATATATATATGCGCTCCAGAAGCGTTCCAGCTTACGAGGGCAATATAGTCCAGTAGGGGCCTAGGCCTACTTATGCATGGGCTTATAGTATTTATTCTGAAAGCCTGACGTAATTATCTCTCTAATGATGATCATAGTTGTGCTGTAATTGCCGCAGGATAATTCGCCTGTGTGTAACCATCGAGCTACGAACCCAAATTATGGGATTTCGTACGTGTGCACTGCAGCCGCATTTATGAGCTGTGGGCCCCTAATTTAGGCCTATACAGCAAGCTAATTAGGCTTAATATAGACCGACTGTAGTTGTCTTACACATCCTTGTTAGAGGCACGAATATGCCATCGAGTTGTACGTATACGTACACTTTCCGTGGTTACACAGGGATTCTCTTCGTGTGTGAACCTACTTTTATTGATGGCTCTTTAGAGTATATATGTATGAGCATCGGCCTATTATAGGCCTGGGCCAACACGTAATTCTACGGTCATACCTTCTGGACTGATGATTACTGGAAATTTCAACAGTCCACTCTATTTGAACGTTTTCGACCGAAGAACAGGAACAATAGACTCATGTATTTATAGAACTCGACTTCAGTGCTGCGTGCACCATATTCAATTTAATTTATAGAGATGCTGTTCGCCTCCATATCGACATTAACTCAATCGACTACAAAGGTATAAATGAACTCTAGCAAATCTGAAGACAACGAGGGTAACTTAAAGATCGAGAGAGGTAGAAAGGTTCCTTGATGCCATTCGCTTTCTTCTGCGATTCGTCCATGGATTAGAGTTTTATAGTAAGACTTATACATACAACGAATGTCAAAGACAAGGGGAGGACAAGAGGTCTAGGTCTACATCATCTCGACCGTAGATGGCCTCACACTTCAACGATTTGGTCAGACAAGGATTGGTCGGAGTGAAGAGCAAACGATTTGGAGTAGGTGCACAATATCTATAAGATGCCTATTATGATGATAATGATGACATTGAGGATGATGATGATGACCATGGTGATAGCGCTACTGATGATGATGATGATGATGATGCGGTTGCTGCTGCTGCCGATGATGATGATGATGATGATGTTTGAAACGATGACGACGGTGACGATGATGACGATAATGATGTTGATGCTGCGGATGCTGATGAGGATGATGATGACGACGACGACGATGATGATGATGATGGTGCTGGTGGTGGTGATGGTGATGATGATGATGATGATGATGATGGTGATGATGATGATGATGATGATGATGATGATGATGATGATGATGAATTCAACGACGACGTTGATAATGGCGGTATTACTGCTTAATTGTTATCGATAATAATAATATTATTATTATTCTTATCAGCGAAAATTTGGATGGTTAAGTATTGCGTAATTTTCTGGTCGTGTACGACGTACGTACAGAACTCGTGCAGTCACCCATCCATTTATCCATCTATCTATCAGTATCATCCATACATCTATCTATCAGTATCATCCATACATCTATCAAATGAACATCGGTCCCTCCATCCGACCTCGATTCGTTGACCATTTTGATTTGCATTTTGCTTAATCACCATAACTTCATAAGAAAAATCCCTGAATTTCAGATTTCCAAATAGCCTAGGCCTAGCTATAAGACCGACCGTTTTGCATATTGGAAATCGAAACCACTGAAGGCGGGAAACACTTGACAAGCAGTGACATCATCCCTCCTCTTGTATTCCATTCAGTTGTGGACGAGTCATTCATGATTTCGTTGGCTATTTTTAGATGGCAATTGATCATGCTCCGTGTGTTTATGTAACGCAGCCTGTTACGCAAAGAGCAACGCGCATTATAATTATATATGGTTTCAGTCACGTTCTTTTCGGTTTCTCTTTAGCAATGGCCGTTTGTCGAGGGGATTTTCCCCCCTCCCCCTTGGACCAGACTCATACGCGGCAAATAGGCTATAGGCACGTCCCATGCAATTTTTAAAAGTTTTTATGTTGCTGATCAAATTTCCATCTCCATTGTCCTATAATAAATAAATTCACACCCTATAGATTCTGGAAGACATACAGACAATGATGCTGGCGAGAATAGACAGGCAGATGGATCAGTGGCGGATACAGAAACTTTCGAATGGGAGGAAGGTCAAAATTGTAGGTCTTGATTGGAGCAAGGACAAATTTCGTCGCTGGTCGCCCAAAAAGTTGATGACCTTTTTAAGTCATTTGTCATCTGGCAGAGGAAAAAGGACCCTTTTCATCCGCCAAAAATGATGACCTTTTTTCTTTTCGGCTAGTCATCCGGCCGAAATTCGGTGTCAAGTCATGGTATATTCGGCCGCCGAATATACCATGACCTGACACCTTTAATCGTATTGCTAATTTTCTCTCTCGTCTTGTCCCACTCCATTTCCTAAAAAAACTTCTTGAAACCGAATGGGGGAGCACGTCCCATGCAATTTTTAAATGGGAGGCCATGGCTGGATCCGCCCCTGAGATGGACAGACAGACACAGAGACAGACATACAGACACAGACAAACAGACCTACAGACAGACACACAAGAAGACGAAGCGACGGAAGGAGCGAGAGATAGAGAATGAGAGAGCGGGAAAAGAAGGCACTGTTAAATCTAGGTAGGCCTATCTCCAAAGGAATGTCCCCTATAGTAACTATAGTAACGACATTCCCCCACCCCGAAATTATTGAGTCAAGACGGTTACCCTCCTCTCGAATTCTAACAGCCATCTCTTGTCCCACACGCCCGCCCAGCCCCCGCATCCCCCAAAAAATCCGTGAATTTCTCCTCCCCAAAGGCCAAAGCAGAGGGACTAGATTGAAGACTGAAGAGAGAAACATTATACACTATACAGCCTATAGGTGCAAACGGATAGACATAGATATGCTGGGCTAAATGCAGAGACAGCCATAGAGGCCTCTTAATTTTAAAGGCATTATAATTGTTTGGCAAAGACAGAACAACAATTAGCCTATATTAAAATATATTATTACATAATTATTATGGCGATGACACAGAATTGACGGGCATTGTCTAATTGGCAAAACTTATGTAGCTGTCGGTTTTCTGTTCGACCAGGGTTCAGCCTTCGCTAGTTTAATCGTTGCTTATTAATTTCAATGGGTTTTACAATAATTGTCCGACACACGTGTGGTGAGCACAGCTACTAATGCTGACCAAAAACAAAACCTCCAAATAATTATTATTTGTCCTATTCAAACCGTGATGAGAGAACGGGAAAGAAAGAAGGAGTGGCAGCAATTATTGTTCGCCAATAGACCTGCAATTCAATTTACACGTCACTCAACCAAATGTTGAAGTGTGCTGGTCTAATGCAACCCGATAATTTTCAATAACTGTTATTTGTTGTCATATTCAGCATAAACTATAATTAGACCATTATTTATTATGTGCCTAGGCCGTAAATTTTCTTTCGTTTTCCACCCAATAATTATATAATTAAAGCGTTATGCTTGTCACGTGCATGTTAAAATCGGGATATTGACGGTTGAACCTCACGTATGAACATGGCCATAGACTATAGAGACGCACAATAGGGCTAGCCATGATAGACCTATCCTTTTTTATTTACAACCCCTACGTGGATCATAGTCTGACTGTCTGACCCCCCCACCGTTACTTTTCTACAATTCTCATACTGGCGCTAACTTATGTCATGTTGAATGTTGTTAGGCATTTGTTGAATGCGCACCAAATTTTTTTGCTGTTTGTGTACCATTGTTGTTTGCACGACATTATTGTTTGTGTACCATTGTTATATGTGTGCCATTGTTGTTTGTGTACCATTGTTGTTTGCGCGACATTATTGTTTGTGTACCATTGTTATCTGCGTGCCATTGTTGTTTGTGTATCATTGTTCTATGATTATTGTAACTTGTACGGTTGTTGTTCATAGACTTGGAAGAGGCGTTGGATAGTGTTGCGCACTTACTCCAGCGCTGGTCCCACAAGGATCGAGGTATTCACTGAGAAGCAGGCATTTCATAACCTCTGCGCTTCCTCGTCCATCCAACCCATCCGCATTTGGCCGCTGATCAACGTCGCTGGGGTGACTCAAGGCAACTCCAGACCCAACCCACGAAAGAGAAAAGTCACCGTCTGCTTTTCCGACAACGCGTTCGATCAGTTCAAGTTTCGCACAAACTCTGGTGAGCATTCAAACAACTTAAGATTATAATGTACAGTAGAAACTAGAACTCACAATTTAGAACCCTCTTACGCACACTCATGCATCACCTATCACAATACATCAGCAGCAGCATCATTGTCGTCATCATCATCATCATCATCATCACCACCACCATCACTACCTACCGTTCCCGTAATTATCATGCGATTGTTATCATCATCATCATCATCATCATCATCATCATCATCATCATCATCATCATCACATCATTGTCATTGTCATCATTATCGACAACGCAGTCTCTGACTCGATTGGAAATGAAGCAAACGAAAGTTAGATATTTGTGGGAGAATGAGACGAAGCGAAAGAAGAAGAAGACTACAGAGAGTGAGACAGTTAGTCAGACAGATGATCGAATAGATATTAAATTTTGTATAGAAATGCATATAAACAGAGCAGAAACGCAGACATACAAGCAAGCGGAAGACTCGTGTGTCCTCTAGTAGACACTACATATAAGTACAACCCCCACACTTTTCGGTCCGTTGATAGGCACTGCAGGCCTGTATCTACATGTATGATAAAGTCACGTACCGCAGTCTGTTTGACTAAGCTTATGTCTTTTATCGTGTGCTTGCAGCACATGAAGCCGAGCAGTGGCGTCGCGACATCGAGGAAGTCTCATCTACGGTCTACTCAGACGTTAGGTTTAACGATGATGTTGCGCCAGGCTTCCATTCAATCGACCAGACAGGTAGACCTATAATTATATGTAGCCTATACGTCGTCTGCCTATAGGCCATAGTATAGGGTCATAAGACTCTAAGGCATGTAGCCTACATAATAAATGGGTCATTTCGAATTCCCCATGGCTGTTTTTAGGGAATTTTTAGAGCTGCACAACTCCTTCTTTCCTTTCCCATCATCCATGGTAAATTACTTCCAATCGGAGGACAGCGTATAAAAATGAAGAACTCACAAGAGCAAAGGCGCCATGTTCTCATGCTGTTGATGATGATAATGACAATGGTATCAATTGCTTTGTCGTTGCTGCTGCTGCTGCTGATGATGATGATTGTGACGATTGGATTAATAATGGTGGGGATTAGATGACAATGATGATGATGATGATAACGATGATGATGATAACGATGATGATGATGATGATGACGACGACTACGATGACTCTATAATTATGACATAAATGACGGCAACAATTAAATGTTATGGTCTCTTATTATTGCAGAATGTTTCCGTGTCTTCCTGCAGCCATCCCCTCTCCTCTCGTTCGGCGGTGAATGCCACATGGAGGTGACGTCCTCACACGTCATCGTCACGGATCATTTGCATAGGCAGGTGGTCACGTGGGACATTGACACGATCCGAAGATTTGGTTCCGACGATAGACTGCTCACCATCGAAACAGGAAGGTATTTCGGAGCATCACCTATGCAGCACACACCGTCTCTCGCTATCTATCTTTATCACGACAAAGGGACAGGCTAATTATACTGATTAATGAGCATCCAACATTAGTCATGAGAATTAGTCTTAATTAATTGTTGGTAGGCTACTATAGCTGGCAACCGCAGTTTAACGACGTCTTATGCATACATTACCTTGAAAAGTGTCCATCAGTCATATGCATGGCATCTGCAGTGTTCTTATATTTCTAATGGCAATTAGGCTTAATGGCTTCTATCTTTTAGTTAAATTAGTTTTTAAAATTTGGAGAAAACAATTGGGGGGGGGCTTAAACTCGTATCCCCCTACATAAGTGAAACGTCCATGATCGATAGATCTCCGTTCAGAAAAGCACCCAGGTCGCGGACGACCGTGAAGTGTTTCCTAGTCTATCTCTTGTATCATTGCAATTCACCTTTTACTTTTACACTTCACTTTGTTAATTAGGCCCCTACTTAGCGGGACTTGTCCCTTTTGGTGTGCCTATTTGTTCCTCACTCTTATTCTACTTAGGCCTATTCACTTTGAGTATTTGCTTATTGCTGATTATGTCTTTACTTTGTCAAGTATAGGCTACATGTAGCCTACAATTGAATTGTTGGGATCAATAAAAAATATGTATATGTCTACATTGTATGTCTATGTCTAATTAGTTAACAGTATATTATAAACAATAGGGCTTATAATGTTGCATGTTTGTTTTCGAACAGGTCGAGCAGCACAGGAGAGGCATTCTTTGTATTTCGAAGTTTCGAGGCGCAGAAGATCGAACGACATTTGAACGCAGTGACCTTTGCACTCAGCACCGCAGTACGCGTCATAGAAACGGATGTCGTAAGTCACCAGCTTCCCCCTCTGCTCCCAATCACACACACACACGCACACGCACATGAACACACACGCATGAATACACCCACACACGCGCAATGGTTTGGTGAGCAGTGGGAACGCTGAAGATGGAGTTTTCTTGAAACGGGTTCCAGGGTTCCATGCATGGAGTGAGCAGTGGGAACGCAGTTTACACACGCACACCCACACACACAAACACGGATACTTGCACCTACCCACGCAGCACACCTACACACTCTTAAATACCTAAACACTTAGCCTCCACCTAAACACACATTCACCTACACACACAACTATATTGTTGTGGTACTCGCTTGTATAGGCCTAATAGGCTAGGTATGGTTTTTATCAGCCTACGCAGACCTGTGGACCTGTGGTAAAGGTATTTGTCTCCAGGATCTTTGGGTATCATTTAGATATCAGCGGTCTACACAGCTTCCTTGTATACATACTACAAACACACATGAAGCCTTATCGTCTCTAATGGTGTTCTTATAGGACCTGCATGATCGACGGGTGGAGGAGTCCAATGAACATTGGCATGCAATTATTTTATAAGCCTATAAATATGTGACTCATCCGCTTGATTAGGCATCTGCAATTAGAGCCTAACACATGGGTCATATACAGCCTATAATATTTGCCTTGAACTTATATTATATGCATTAATAATATCATCGTTTAATTTCAAACTGATACACCGCAGTATGATTACAATAATTTATAGCATGAGTGAATGACCAAACGTTTTTACATGAGTCGAATTTAACTGTTTTGCAGCCATGAAAGGCGTAGATAACCGCCGAAAACTCATTTTACCAACGCCACCTGCTGGTGAATGTGAGGCTGAGTCGACCCTTCCCTCTCCATTTCTTGGCGCAAGAGCCTTACCGATCGTCATCCGGACGGCGGACGATCGATTGTTTCTCGCTCCCATAAACCTGGACCCCAGAGGGGGGGGGTCAAGATTAAACACTAGGCCGACCGAGAAGACCCGAGATCAGGGCTTTAAAGGTTGGCTGGGCGGTTATGGATGGCGTTCATAAGTGCATGAACGCCATCCATAACCGCCCAGCCAACCTTTTTAAAATCTGAATGATATCCTGCCGCTTATTGGCCAGCACATGCAGCCTGGAAACAGTGGAAAGGCAAGGAGCGTCCAAGTAGGCTACTTCTTTTGGAACGGCAAGGAGCGTCCAAGCGCTTCTTTTGGAAAGGTAAGGGGCGTCCAGGCACTTATTTCCCCCACACTTTAAGCACTGCTCGCGATGGAAGACCATAATTATAGATGCCGAGGTTTCTTTTCATTGTATGGAACAAGTTGTTCCCTGTAGGGCCTAAAGGACGCCTCTTTGTAATGGTATACAAGCCGGAGATCAACGCAAAATGCAAATGGCTTCCATCCGGATGGTTTCAACTGGTTGGATGTGATTTGAAGGCAGGGATGAACTGGGTCGACGAGTAGGCGAATAGAGGATAGCCTATAGTTTCGGTTCTTCGATTTTCGGATGATCAGATTTGATGACGTTTCCCCATTACACACTTATAGCCTTCACTACAGCACGTGTTTTATAATGGGTCTACACCAAAACACCTCATCATCCACTCTGATACATATGCGTGCAATTATGGTATTATATCGTGCATACACAAAATGCACTCATCATAGCTTGATGTCACCAGAAACGGTCGTATACGGTATACCTAATACAACCAGTTGATTCATTGCATGTTTCGCAGAATCGGGGTCCACTGGTTCCAAGCAGGCCATCCCCGTATGGAGGGATGCAGTGCAGGCAGCAAAGGCAGCAAAGGTTCAACCAATCGATGGAGACAGATGGTGGACGATTGTACATGCAGCATGCACGCAGTGAACCCGGATCCAGCGCCGGACTATTCGCTTTCTCAGGTCAGCTTCACATGCACCGCCCTTACGACCTCGTTCTATAATTATTAAGTTATCTTCCATCTATTTGGGAACACACGCACACACACATACACATACACACATACATACAAACACAAGCAGATATATACAGGGTGGGCCAAAAAAGACCCCCTAGGTTTTTTGCCAATATTTTGGCCAGAAGTAAGAATTTTGAAATGATATTTTGCAGTCTTAAAGGCAATTCATATATACACATGATGGCCGGTCAAAATATTTCAAACACAACGCAAGTTATACCACTTTTAGCGAGACTACACACCGTTTTTGACGATTCAAAAACCAAACGCAACAAAAAGTAGCAAACACACAATTTTATTAAGTCTCGTCTCAAATAACTGTTGTCAGATGAACTTGGTAGTGCTTCACAACTTGTGTTCAATGTGCCCACCGCCAGTGACAAAACTTTTTTTGAGTCTCTTTGCAAAGTTCTAGATGGACCTGTGTCACCTGATGATTAATCTGACAGATTCCTTATTTACCAATTTGATGTCACCTTGCTAAGTGACTTCTCAGTGACGTGCAGCTACGCTGGTACCCTGTTTATTTTTTAAATAGTAATAATAATGATCATCTGGCGATATCAATGCAATTTGATAACAATTATTTGAGATGAGACTCAATAAAATCGTGTTTTGCCACTTTTTTGCTGCGTTACGTCTTTGAATTGTCAAAAAACGGGGGTGGCCTCACTAAATTTGATATAACTTTTGTTCTGTTTTAAATATATTGATGAAATCGGACCATCATGTGTAAATGTGAATTGTCTTCAATCCTGTAAAATTTCATTTTGATATTCTGATTTTTAGCCAAGATATTGGTCAGAATAATTGAATTGATTTTTGGTTACTTTTTGTTGCGTTTGGTTTTTGAATCGTCAAAAAACGGTGGGTGGGCACACTAAAAGTGGTAGAACTTTTGTTCTGTTTGAAATATTTTAATGAAATCTGGCCATGTGGCGTAAATATGAATTGTCTTCAAGACTGTAAAATTTAATTTCGAAATTCTTACTTTTGGTCAAGATATTGACAACAATCTTAGGGGGTATTTTTTGGCCCACCCTGTATTATGTTATTATGTGTTATGTGTATATATACAGATATACATGTATGCACACACACACACACACACACACACACACACATATATATATACATATATCACATAATTATGCACATGCATAAACACAATGTATGCAGCGTATATAAAAAGTATATAAAAATATGTATTTAGCCTATAATTATAGGCTAAATGCACATTGTACACACATAAAGAATTATAATTAGGCCTATACATCGTGTTTTGACTGCATGTTATAAGCAATTAACCAAGACGCTCGTGCAACTTACCAGTGTTATGTGTAAACGAATAAAAAATGGTTGTATTGTTTTTAAACGCTAATGAAGGTGATCACCTAAACGTGACCTGACAATATACATGTATATTCAAACAACAGAAGCAATTCACCTGTATATAGGCTATAGGCTATAATTATACATAGACATGAAAAGAGACCTGTTTAGAAACAATCATGCTTATAGTGTTAATTCGTAACAGCAGGCGTTGGCTTGGTGTAGTGTATAGGCTACACGAGGACTTTTTTCTCTGTCGGCTTCCGATTATTCAGGGATCTTTTCTTTTCACTATAATTTTGTACATGTACATGTAGAATCTCTTCATTATTTTGTCTTGCGTCCCTCTATCCCTCGCCATAATTATGAATACATAGATTTTGCATCTCAAGGACCTCCAATCTTTGCTTGTCTCTTCCATCCTCATGGTCCATGTTTCCAATTCGCATTGTAGTCTGCAGTTGCAAATTACTTTTCTAATGGGACTATTTACATTTTACTTTGCAGAAAATAGAAAGTGTAACTGATATAGACCCACCTTTTGAAAAGTTTTATCTAACACAATTATCATCCCATGATCCCACTTATAGTCGTTTGCACAGCGTTATCTAATCGCGACAGTTAATCGAAATAGTCCGATGTAGTTTAAATAATAATTATTGTACAGCCTATATACACCGTGTCTCAATAAAAACTGTGCCAAATTGTTTTTGTCAGAACTTCGTCAATTTTCAACCAATCTTAATAACTTTTGGTAGGTAGATGGAAAAGTGGCTGAAATTTTGTGCTATATATAAATTTTCCACATCACCTGACTCATATCACCGCACTACCTTGCTGAACACAAATGTACCAATTTTTCATATAACGGCGTCTCAAAGCTTATCTGCATTGAAACGCTTTGCATCGAGCCGGATGTCAAAGTGAATGGGGCATATACCTACTATCACGACAACCTTCTTGCCCAGACGATACCGTCAGACATACTCCGGATTTCCCAGGGCGAGTTTATTGTCTTTCAACAAGATGGCGCATCGAGCGCGTGACGCCGTCTCTTTCCTGGAGCGAGAGACGCTCGACTTCATCCCTCCAACACTGTGGTCGCCGATTTCTCCGGATCTTAATACAGTCGACTATAGCACATGAAGTGTGCTGCAGAAGAAGGTTTACCGGTCCAGAATAGCCAATGTCGACGAACTCGAAACACGTCTGGTGGACGATTGGGCGCACTTTACCCAGTCGATCGTTGATGCTGCAGTGACCAGTAGCGTCGCCGTATAAGCGCTTGTGTCCGTGTATGCGTGGCACATTTCGAGCACAAATTCTAACGCTTTTAAGCAGATCTGTCATAACAACTAAATAACTATGCTAAGTAAACCATATTTTGCTTTACTGCGGCTAATTCAGTCGTCAAAAAGTTTGTTGCAAGTAATAAAATTCAAGCGTTATATGAAAAATTGGTACATCTGTGTTTAACAAGGTAGTGCGGTGATATGAGTCAGATGAGGTGGAAAATTTCTATACATAATAAATTTTCAGCCATTTTGCCATCTACCTACCAAAAGTTATTGAAATTGGTGGAAATTTGACGAAGTTCTGACAGAAACAATTTGGCACAGTTTTTATTGAGACACGGTGTATACCGGATGATTCTCACTTTGATTGATGCCTGTTTGATTGATTGATGATTTGTTTGTCTGTTATAATAGCTCGTTAACGATATTTTGCTTGCAAGACCTTCAAACTTACTGGGTTAGGATTAGGATATACCCGGTGTTCATACTGTTACAGGGTTGCAGACTATAACCATGCATATAATAAATTATGATTGAATAGTCTATTATTTTGTATAGGCCTACTGTCTAGGCCTATATGCCTTGTACCGTGATTGGTGAATCAAGATTAACGTGTGCGTGGGTGAGTGTTTATTGAAGATAGTCTCTGATCAAATGTTCTAGATTCGCCTGAAGCATATCGAAGGCCTTCCGCTCCAGATCCATATCCACGAACATCACCACCTGCAGTCACGAACCGACCTGGTAACGACCTATAGAGTAGCCTACTAACATTTCTATCCTTATGTAGGCTACCGTATCTGTCTCACAAAAGTGTTTCTACCATTTAGATGTACAGATTAGTCTGTCAGTCTGCCTGTTTAGATATAGCTACAATAGCATACGGTAGGCCTACAGCTGCAGCTATGGAGATAGACCTAAAATTCCTCAGTGTGCTCATTTTTTTTAGTGCTTCTGAATCGTTGCTTGAGTGCTTCTGAATCGTTGCTACGGTTTTTTTTAATCGATTGCATACGAACCCGTGGCACTTAAATCTCTACATAATTATTATTATTATTTATGGTAATCTAGGCCTAATAATAATTTCTATTGCGATTAAATTTTTAATTTTAAGCTCTTTGGAACGGATTCCCAACGTATGTTTCCGCCTGTTCACTCATCCTCCTATCTCCCCAATCTCCATCCAAATTCAACCTCTCTTCCGCTTGCACTCACTTCTGCTACTTTCCATTCACGACTGAAAATCGCGAACTCTTCAAGCTATCCAATCCAGATTCCAATCAGTTTCCATCACCCAACTATAGGCCTACCACTTTTTGCTTTGCAGTAAATAGAAATTTGTGTGTAACTATAGCCTATGTATTAGAACTAGCCTACATCAAGTAGGCCTACATGTTGGTAATTATTTAAATAAGACATGAATAATTTGAAAATTAATCAATTAATATGTTGTTTGATGATTATTTTTCCTGTAGATATCTTTCCAATGTATATCGCCGCCGGTGTTGATGCTGCTGCTGCTGCTGCTGCTGGTCATGGTGCTGGACCTCGCCGTCCATCCACTCCAGTCTTCTTCAGCAACCTGAGTCCTCCGCTTTCTGCTCCACCTTTCCGTTTCAGCCAAGGTATATACGACCTATACACAACCCTGTGTTGACGGTTCATTCGCATTATGATTTTCAACTTTTGTCTATGTGTGAAAAATATGCAGGCCTTACAGGTATCATTGATAGGCCTACAATGGTTGCAAATCTTTTGTTTTCTCATTCTTTAACGTGACATGCATTGGGACACGGTTGTAACTTGTAGTATAGTTGCAGTAAAACGTCATTGTGTGATAACAAAGAACATTAGCGACGATCTGCTCCTCCTATATATAAGGCTTGAGACTGGCATTGACAGAGTCTAACCCGGGTGAGAATTGCCGGGGGGGCTTGAGAGGTTTCACCCCCAGTATTTCCTAGAGCCCCATGTTAAAGTGTGTTTTTCACACCCAAATTCCAAGTGGATCATTGTCCAGCCCCCCAGTTATTTTTCTACAATTCTTACACTGAGTCCAACCAGTGGCTGGTTTTTATGTAGGCCTACTTGTGCACTTGCTGAAGTTGATTTAGGACCATAGGTTAGAGCCACATCGTTCAGCTTTCAAAGAGTGCTGTTCACATAATAATTTTGTTGCTCCTCGCAGCTGACTCCTTTTCGCAAGATGACGATTCAAGCGATGACCTTGAAAGTCCACCTCCTCTACCACGTGACCGATCACGTGATCGTCTTCTCGCATCTTCCAACGACAGTGAGTGAATCATTCCTCAGAATATATAATGTGTTTTTCATGCGTTGTGTTGTGTTGTGTTGAAACCACACGACTAGATTCTAATGGATCAATCTCAGCAATTATTGCTTGCGTAATAAGCATTGTCCAGGGCTCAGACCTATATATAACCCCTAAATTTCGTCGCGGCCATAATTTATCGAAATTAAGACAATCCGCCCTCACAATCGAATGACCAAATACGCTGATGGACCGCCTATTTCGACTTGCTAGTGACTACCTTCCATGCAGAGAATATAACCCAACATTAGAACTGCAACAGAGTTGGAATAACGTTATACCTATAGCGTAATTCGCTAATCTCAACCATGCATACGGAATTAACCCACTACTCCCGCATAGACTATATTTAAGCTAGGTGTAACAGCTATATCCTCTTGTGCATATGGCCCCAGGCGTGTAGAAAGGCAGTTAGGTAGCCTACCTCTTCACTGCTGCTTTTGCGAACCCGGGCCAGGTTCTGAACCCGCTCCTATATACCTCCTTTAATGACATTCTCCTATTCCGTGCGTTCCCGATCGCATGACCACGGGCGGACAACTTTTAAAATGTGATGTGATTACTACCGGCATAATTTTATTATGTTGGTTATCAAATAAAACATGTTATGTACAATATGTACATATGCATGTCAGTAAGTAGCCTATGCATGATTATTGTTCGGGTGTAGGCCTGACCTGCAGTGCCTAACCATTGTTAGACAATAATCTGGCTCTATAATAGGCGCACTTGACTTAAGAGCTGCCTATTATATTCCTGACTGTCCTGTTTGAATGTTGCAGTTTCGTTATCGCAAGCTCAAAGGTTAGCTTCTTACGTCGACACTCCTCCTCATGCTCTTCCTCCTCCTCAACGAACCCGTCATCGTCTGCCCTCCTCGTCTTACAACAACTGTAAGTAGCCTATAGTTAAAAAGTTTTGAGCTACCCTGTGATCCATAGACTGTGCAATTGCTCGTGTTTTTTAATGGATTTTCTATAATCATAAGGCGACACCGAAAGGGCAAACATCACAAAGGCGTCTTGGTAAGAAAACGCGTGCTGATCAAAAGAGCGAGCCGACAAAAGTCGACAATCGAAAGGCGAGAAAGTTCGCAGTAGTTCAAAGCCAATTAGCCAAAGGTGCAAAAATAAATCCGCATAACCTAGACCTAGATAATTATAGAGGTTTCACCGTTTCAGTCAACTACTTGGAGCGACTACCTCCTTCTCCATTGGGGAAGTTTGTATATTCAGATGGAAGGAGGAGCAGAGTTTCAGCGAACTGTTCGCACTCCGACCTATACCTCCTTACTCTGATACAGAGTCAAATTGAAGCCTTTAAATGGAGCCCCCAAATTGTTTCCCAGGTATATATGTCCTTGTGTGGTATATAATAACATATATGACCCATATACATATATTGGAAATAGGTCTAGCATGCGAAGACCCCATTGACAATTATGTTCATGATGATGTTTCTGTTCTAAATCCAATTAAGTCCATCAATTTCTGTTTGCAGTCGTTTACCCACCGCAGCAGCATCAGCAGCAGCAGCAACAAGATCGGGTAGCGGAAGTGGCATCAGTCCCTCCTCCTCCTCCTCCTAGACCGACTCGAACAGCATTCATCTCAACGTCATCGTGTCCTTCGCCATCTTCCCCATCATCGCACCACAGCCACGGTCATTCCTCCAGACGAAGACCTCCTCCACCACCTCCACCTCCGAGAGTTTCACATGATCTACCACTTCATCATCCGCCTCTTCCACCTCCTCCTCCTATTCCTCCTCGCTTGGCTATCCATTCTACCTCATCGTCCAACAGTAGCAACAACGTCTGAACGCTTGAATAGAATAGAATAGAATAACCTATTCGTGCCACGGTCATTAATGTATGTATGCGCACTTGTGATAATGCCCCTTCAAGAAATCTACCCACAAGCGCTTCCGACTACAGCGCGGACACTGAATCGGAGTTTCACGCCGAAGCGCTGAGCAATTGCGAGTGAAGGACTTGCCCAAGGTCTCTATGCGGTGACTTGAAGTGGATTCGAACCTGCAATCCTCCGACTGCAAAGGCAACGAACGTAGGCTACCGACTACACCACCGAGCCACACAAATGTACATGTACACAAGGGCGGATACAGAAATTTTGGACGGGGGGGGCCAAAAAATTCTTGACACCTTGGGTCTGGGGCAAAAAATTCGCATCCGCCAAAAAAGTTGATGACCTTTTTTTTTAGTCATCCGGCCAAATTTTTGGGGAAAACATACCATTTCAGCAGCCGCTGAAACCAAATGGGGGGGGGCCACGATACATGGCATTTCTAAATGGGGGGGGGGGGCCATGGCCGGATTGGCCCCCCCTGGATCCGCCCCT